>JANAVB010029420.1:5388458-5543458 GCA_029216955.1 Iris pallida | reverse complement strand
TTTTGTGATGATTTAAATTTTGATTTGATTCCATGGATACATTTAAATAGTAAACCATCTATATTTTAAATTGATTTGATTTTTAAACTAAAAGTATTTAATTTGATTTTAATGGGATTTGGATTTAGTTGATTGATTTTAAATCAAATTAGGAATTATCTATTTTGGGTTTTAAATCTATTCCAAATCCTATCTTAATGGTAATTCCACATCCTATAAATAGGCAGGTACTCCTCCATAACTTCTATCCTCTACAATATTCTCCACAAATAATTCCCAACCCCGTGCACCATGTCCGTGTTCCCTCCCTGTCTTATTCCATATTTTTGTACATGTACAATTTCATCCTCCCGTGTCGACAGACCTGACACAATCATAATCCAAACCCTAATCCTACCCCTAACCCTAGCCATCATCTCGCTAGAAAAATCCGCCACCGCAGGACACGCCCCGCCACCGTGCCTCCACTTCCGACTATACCCCTGCCACCATCGCCATCGTCATCATCACCACAGCCTTCCCACTGTACTCCCGGCCAACACCTCGCCGTTTCCCAACAACCGCCATCATCCCCCACAACCGACTCCAATCCCGAGCCCGACAACAACATCCCTCGTCACCACCACCAAGACTCCGCCACCATCGCCGTGGCCAATCTTCCAACAACACAGCCCCCGCCACCAACGACAACCAATCCCCCGTCCAACCCAAAACTCAGCCCACCACCACAATCAAAGAAAGAAGAAAAAGAACCAAATTCTAACCCTCACCTGTCCGCGCCCTCGTCGGAATCGCGAGCGCAACCTCCCGTCCGTCGTGTCCAACCGAGAACCCTCCGACTTGCCCTCACTACCGATTAGCGCCCGGCGCCGCCCACTTCCTCCGCCGGAGTATCCGAGCCCAGCCCCAACCTGTCTCCGCGAGCACCGCCTATGCGCTGCCGCTCCAGTCCGCCTCCGGTGAAGCCGGCCTTCCAGATCCGACCACGGCAACACCGCCTCGCCGTGCGCGCTCAGCGCGGCCGCCCCCAGACTTCGCCACCTCGGACCGCCCTCAGTCGCCGACCTCCGCCCTTCACTCTTTTCCGACCGCGCCGCGACGCGCCCTCCACGAACCCAGCGCCTCAACCCTCTCTCGCCGCCCGCCTCCACCTCTTCGTGCGCACGACGCCGCGCATCCCTCCGGCCGACTTCCCTCCGCCTTTACCACTGTCCCGCCTCCTTGCGCCGCTCCCGTCCTTCGCAGTCCCAGCGCCGTACCCCTTTCTCACTCCGACCGCCTCTCTCTCCCTTTGATCCCCGAGCTCCCGCTCCTCTCCCATCTCCTTCTTCCCTTCCCTCTTCCCTCTCCTTCTCTCCCTCACTCTCTCGATCTCTCTCTCTTCCCCTCTCTTAAGTCCTGATATTTTTGTTTTAGTTCTCAATCGTTGGTCACCACTGTGGTTACATTATTTCTATTTCATCCTTACTTTGTATTGAGAGGAACCAGCTTACCTTTTTATTATTTTTTTTTGTTTAATTGTTTTTTTTTCTTTCTTATTGTTTTAATCATTATTGTTATTATTGTATTATTATTATTATTATTATTATTATTATTATTATATATTATTATTTTTATTATTACTATTATTTTTATTGTACAGCATAGAAGGAAGAACAGCAGCTTCCCTCTTTGGTTTTGTTATAAATTTTATCATTGGATGTAAACTTTGGTTTTCATTGGTTTTCCACCCTTTTAGTAGCTGTTATTATTATTATTATTATATATTATTATTATTATTATTATTATTATTATATGACTAATACAATAATTAAGTATAGTATATTAATATTGTTGTTATTATTAGATATTCTCATACTTATTATGTTATTAATATTAAGGTTATTATTTTGGGGAAATCCTATAATTATAAATTTTCAAACTCTATATAATATAGATAGAGCTGTCAATGTAATTTTAGCCAAGAAGTATTTCCTTTTGTTATTATTTATCAAAAGAACTTCTTAACAAATAATATATAGTTTTTCCACTTAAAAATGTATTTTAACTAACTTAGAGATTTTTGCCGAAAACAATTTTCTTGACTTAAGTATTTTCAATAATTATTTAGACTCAAACCAGTTTTCGATTATTATAAATAGTTTTTCTAGGTTTATATATATATTATTTCTTCGACTATCCGTCCGTCCATGACTAAACCCATTTTTTCTATCCTCTCGCCAATTTTAAACTACCATATGTCTATCCTAACTATTTCGACCGTCCCGGACCCAATGGAACTGACCGTGTCACCATCTGAGGTCACCTTGCATAGTTGTTACATCGAAGTTGCAGATCGTGCCACATTGATATTTGTAGCACACCAGGCGTACTACCAGGCAAGACACCTTGCCATTAGCTGTTTATTATTTTAGCTCATATTTCATGCATTATTTATTTCTTTATGCAAAATAAACTGTGATACATGGCATAACTGTTAGAACTTACTGTTCATTTATTTTTCCTGCTATGTATTATTTTTCTCACATTAAACCTAGATTTAAGGGACCACCTTGTGTTGCATTCATTGGCCTTGACACGTTGTACCACGAAGTTGTGTGTCGCATGTAGAACACGAAAGTGCGTGATTGGCTGGCCACCAGTACGTACAAGCCGTGCGATAGGAATAACCGCTAATAGAGATTGCATGCTAGTTTGACTTAGCGGTTATAGTGGTTGTGTTGTGGATGCAACACAGTAGGCATTGCGTGGGGAGGACAATTCTTAGCGTATGGGCTTCGATGCACTTCCCTTGTGACCCGGACTCTCCGCTGGAGATACGGGGTGATAACCCATGCTCTTCCTGCTGGGGCCTCTGGTGCCCAAGAGGGGACTATGTCGATCCTATTCAGCCAGGGTCCATGCGTAGGAAGGATTGTTCTTAACAATATTTCACTTAGAATGGTAGGCTACCCTATCCGTTAGGTACGAGTACTTTGGTTTGGGTACTTGTATCTGACCGTAACTTGGAACAATAACTTGTCGCGGATTAGTTCGTCACATCTTGTCCTTGTTTGGTTGTAGGTGTGACTTACTACTTCGATGAGAAGGTATTGAACCTTGTTGGGATCCGGATACCATATTGGATTCATAGCATGGGAAGATACGTTACCGTGAATTAGTTTACCATCTCCTGTCCTTGTTTGGTTGGGGGATGGTACGCTCGTCAGTAGGTGCGTATTGGAACATGTTATAATTCGATTTACTTATTTATTTGAGCAATATTTATTCAGTTTATATGACATGCTATTATGTGTCTTGTTACGTCCCTCTGAGGACCTGGTTGTCTTGCCAGGTGTGTGCTATTGTCTTTCGCAGGTGCTTTAGCTCTAGCCGTGTTCATTGCTACTTCTTCGAGGATGATTGTATTGGATCGTCTTCGCTTCACTCGCCACTCATTTCATTTTCTATGTACTTTTTCTTATTTTGTTGGTAGTGGATTTGTCTCCGCCCAACATATTGTATCAAGACAAATTCATTTTTATTATATATCTTTTATTCATTTTGTGTGGATGAGAATTAGTTATGGTTATACTGTATTTTACAGCTTATGTATTTATACGAAGCTTCCATATATTGGAGTATATTTCGTATGAATACAGCTGGCATGTCTACGTTCCTAGTCCTACGTATTTTGGGACTGGGGCGTTACAGCCTCCTCCTGCAGCGGCGGTGCCCCCCCGGAGGCGGCCGCTTTCTTCTCTCTTCAGTGGCCTGCGTCCTCGCCCCTCCCGGCTCCATGCAGCCCTGGACCGATCCCGCCTCCACTCCTCCAACCATGCCGACGTTTCCCCAACGTCGGAGGCCCCTCCTCGTGGGTTATGGTGGCCGCACATCGGTCCTCATGCTCGGTCTCCCCTCTCTGGTCACCGTGCTGTGGCCCTCGATGTGCTCAGCCTCCCCCAACCAGGCATCCTCTCCGGCGTCGGTCGGTGGTTCCACGCCTGCGGTGGCGCCGTCCACGTCGTCCGCTCCCCGCTTTGAGCTTCGGCGCTCCCTACGCCGCATGTTGGCGGACCCTCCCTAGCCGGTGGTAGGCCAGCGGCCGTCCGGAGGTCGAGCCCCCTGCTCCCTCCCCCCGGCAGCCCAGTCGCCCTTCATCCCCCCGGAGGTCGAGCCCCTGCACCCCCCCTCGGGTCACCAAACCCCCTCCGGGCTAGACCCCCCGCCGGAGCCCTCGTCCCACTCTCGGCCTCCTCCGTCGGAGCCCCCGACTCGGGCCCCCCGCTCACCCCCCCCTTCCCTCCCTCCCTCCCCTCTCCCGATCGTCGCCCAACCCCCGCGGCCGCAAGCGTTCCATTCCCCATCCTCCGTCTTCCAAACTCCTCGACGGGGTGGCCTCCCTCGTCGGAGCCCCGCCCCTCTCTCGGCCGCGCGCAAGGGGGGCCCCGAGGCTCCTCGAGCCGTATGCCCCCACCTCGGGCAGAGCGCCCCTCCTTCCTCGGGCAGTGCACCATCCTTGGGCTACGAGCCCACACCCCCAAAGCATCGGGCAGCGTAACTGTACTCCCCCCACGTTTTCAAATTTTGAATTTTTAAATTTTTTTAAAATTTTGATTTTGAAACTTCGAGCCGTTTTCGCTTTCGGGCTGACCACCCGCTCACCCACCCCTGGGTTTCCGAACCAGCGTGACGTTTTGGAATTTGTTATTTCGAAATTTTTTGAAATTTCAAAATTTAGATTTTCATCTTTTCTTATTTACTACTTTGTTCAACAGAGCCCGTTTTGTGTTTTTCGGCTCTGTCACCGTCTGTAATGCTCTCTTAGAGCTCCCTTATTTCAATAAAATGCCTTTTAGTTTTTTTTCAATAAAATGCCTTTTAGTATATATATATATATATATATATATATAATATATATATATATATATATATATATATATATTTTCTAAACCAAAGCAGGTGGACGACTCCACCCGGCCTTGGCCCGGAGGCCGTGGCCACTGCCACCCAGCCACCTCCGTGGGAGGGAGGGCTCGAACCCGGCCCTCACCACCGGTGCATGGTGGTGTTACCAGTACACCACGACTCGATGTGCATATATATATATATAATATATATATATATTATATATATATATATGGAAAATGGCTATGCTCTCCTCTCCAGTGCTCCCCCTCCTTCCCTCCCTGGGAAGCCTCTAGGGCTTCCCTCCTCCTCGGTGTTTAGTTTTTGCTGATGGCCAAGCCTTGGCCGGCCAAGTGCGTGGAGTTGATCCGTCAAATCTACGCTTCCCTTCTTCCCCCTCTCTCCGACCCTCCTTCCTCCCCATCCTCATCCTTCCGCCCAGGCTCTCGGCCCTCATCTCCCTAGCTCTCAGCTCGTCTCCTCCGCCGGCCCCTCGTCTGCCGGCTCTCTTCTCGTCCCCTCCATCGCCCCCGATCTCGCTGCCCCCGAGTCCGCCATGGCTGGTCACCCAGCGCCCGCGCTCGCCAGCTCCTCCCCCTATCTTCTTCAGCACCCGTCCAACCACTTCCCTCTTCCTGCTTCGAATCAGTCTTCGATCGGCGTTGATCTCTCCCCGGGGGGGACTCCCACCTGCGGTGCAGGATTGAGGAGCTTTCCCGTCCACCAGCCCCATCTTGCTTCGGTTCGAAATTCGAACGAAGCTGTTCTCTCCTCGGAAGAGTCACCCTCCTGCGGTGCAGGCTTGGGAGGCCTCCCATCATGACATCACGTGGGCGGGACTGCACCCGTACCCAACGTGGCTAGCCCCTATTCAATTTTCGCAGGCGCGCGTATTCCCCCTTGCCAGCGGCATCCTCCGGTGGGACCCGCCCTATTCTCGCATTTTACGCTCCCAACAGTGGTGATCCTCACCCGGGTGGGACCCACCCTATTCTCTCATTTTACGCTCCCAACAGTGGTGATCCTCACCCAGGTGGGGCCCCCCAATCCTATACTTTTTACGCGAGCGATCCCATGCACGCCTATTACGTGCCTCAGCATGCGTATTCAGCGTCTGCTTCTGCAAGCGTATTCTAATCCCCTTATTCCCCCATCTTCAGCCGGACCCACTTTCGACACTTCTTCCATTTTTTATGCAGCCAACGCGTATTCCCACTCCATTTTCCCCCTTATCAGCCTCTCCCCCTCTACGCCCACCCTCCCCCTGCCATTGCCTCGGCTCTCTACGCCACCCATTCTTCCTACCCACCCTCCTCGCTCATCGACCCACCCTCCATTCATTCCATTCCTGCAGAGGCCCCCTGGCACCTGTCGCCCCCTCAGAGGCTCCCAGCATCCCTATTGTTCCCCTACTGTCCACCCCTCTCCTTCCTCCTTGACTTCGATGGACCGCAGCCAGGACCCCATCATCCCGACCCCCGTTGTCATCCTGACCCCGCTGAGGTCGCCCCGAGAGTCGTTGGTCTGGCGGCGGCGCCACCCCCAGATAGCGGGCCGAGCCTTGGGAGATCCCTTCTTGCCGCCCTCCTCTCTCCGTCATCCCCCAGGCAGCCCCCTCAGTCCTCCTCCCGTCCAGAGCGGATCCCCCCTCGGCTGCCTTCCTCCTTCAAGTGGTTTTTCCTCGACCCTGCCTCCGGCCGCTCAACCCCAGCCGACCTTTGCGGACATGCTGCTCCCGGATCTGGCTCCAGCCAAGACCTCGTCCCTGACATCACTCTTCCAGACATCGAGTACTCTCAGGATTCAACGGTCCCCTCAGTTCCCTTCTTTGTCAAGGAGATGTCAGCTCTGTCGAACTCATTCCCCCACACGTTCATTCTCAAATTTTCATCCGGATGTCCCAAGCTCTCATGGGTGCGGGAGACGATAGCCAGCTGGAGACTCTCAGCGGATTACCGGGTAGCTCCCCTTGACCCTAAACACATCCTCCTTCACCTCTCTTCCGTTTAGACCATAAGATAGTCTGGTCCAAGGGCATGTACCGGATTGATTCCCACCAGATGAAGATCATCAAGTGGTCAGCTAGCTTTAGCACTAAAGAAGACTCAGTGACAGTCGTCGCATGGATCACTCTGCCCAACCTGCCCCTAATCTGCTTCCCAGCGGCTCTCAGATGTATTGCCAACTCCTTCGGCATGTATATGGCCTCAGCCCTTGAGACTAGCAACCTCACCAAAGCCCACTATGCCAAAATCTGCGTGGAACTCGCCCTCACCACCGAACCACCCAACTTCATCAACATCAAACTGGGCAACCGGACCCATACCCAACAAATTATCTACGATAACCACATTTTGTTCTGTAACCACTGCCACTTAAGAGGTCACCTCCCCAAGCACTGCCACCGACTCCATCCAGAACTAAAGAAAAACAACCCCAAAATGGTAGAAGCCAATCGAGGGGAGGACCCCCATGCCACCTATCCTCCCTCGTCCAAACTCGCACACTCGATTCGACTCCAGTGAAGACATGTCCGACATGAGCGAATCTCCTTGCAAAGCACTGATTCCCCACAGTTCCCAAGCCATCACTCTATCCAATCAGTTCGACGCTCTTGAATCGGAGGACGGAAGTCCAGGAGGAGACAGCCGATCCCCGGAAGTCGGCAAGCGCACCGAGATGCCCCCATTCCGGAAGGCATAGAACTGTCCACCGATGTAATAGAAGCCAATCAACTACTCAACACTGAAGACCCCGTGTTCGAGGCCTTAGCTATTCTAGGCCCGACCAAGTTCGGAGAGGGCTCCAAGTACAGGCTGCGGGATTCCCTCTTCAGCAATTCAACCTCCTGACAGGGAGCACCAGTGACTCCTTTATCATCCCACCAGAGAATCCGATCCTTGACTCAGCCGGAGAATCGGTCAGTCAGCAACCAGCCATGAAGGAGCAATCAGACAACCCCCCTCTTCCGAGACAGGATATTCTACCTCGTATAAGGCCAATACCAACCATGATCCCATCGAAATCGCCACCATCCAAATCAGATCTGCTGCCAAGCGGAATAAAACCCCTCAACAACTCCCTTAATGCTTAACATCCTATCCTGGAATGTTCGCGGTTTGGCAAATAAACCAACGTTAAGGAGAATTATCAACCTGCAAAAATCCACAAGATAGACATCCTCATTATTATCGAACCCAAAATCCCTCCAAAAGACTAAAGTCTTTAACTGCAACTCGGCCTCCCTACGACCACTGCTGGCAGACACGACATTTGGATCCTCGGCTCGAAGGACGTCAAACTTGGTGTCATCCATGACTCCCGGCAGGCCCTCTCCTGTTGGTTTGACCACCCAAGACTTCCTGATCACGCTATCCTTTCCGCGATCCATGGCAGCTGCGATGTTACGGAGAGGAAATAGCTCTGGAACGACCTCCTAGACATCCGTCACCTTCACACTAATTCTCCTCAGCTTTGCATCGGGGACTTTAATGCGATCACCGATAGTGCCGAGAAATCTGGTGGTCGTCACCACCCGCCCCGGCCATGCTTGATTTCGACAACTTCATCTTCAATGCCCACTTGACGTCTCTCCAGTTCACTGGCAACGCTTTCACCTGGTGCAACATGCAGGACAGAGATCGACGTCAATATTCCAGGCTTGACAGGGCCCTTACGAATGCCTTCTAACACGACATGGGGATCTCTACCAACCTGTCCCACCTCAATTTCACAGAATCAGACTACAACCCCTTGTTAGTTGAGATGAAAAACAAGACCACCTCATCCAAAAAGAATTTCCAATTCCTACTTCTGGACCGGGCACCTCCAGTTTCTGGACATAGTTGCAGAAGCATGGAACCGCGAGGACTCCCCCAACCCCCTTATTCGGGTGAGCAACAAACTTAAGGCCACCAGAAAAGCCCTGTCAGCTTGGAGCAAGCTCGCCTATGGGGACATCTTTCAAGCCGTTCGAGTAGCCGAGGACGACGTCACCCGCGCCGAAGCCCTGGTCGTCACGGATCGCTCTTCAGAGGCTAGAAGAGCCCTCAACCTCACCAAGGCTATGCTCAAATTCAGAATCAAAGTGGAGACCGATTTCTGGAAGCAGAAAGCAAGGTTGAAAGGACAACGAGGGGACAAAAACTCGAAGTACTTTACGCCTGCGTTAATGGGCGCAGACAGAAGCTCTCGATTCACAGGACTACCGATGACAATGGGAACATCATTATCGACCATAAGAGAATCCAAGAGGCAACAACAGAATTTTACTCCAAACTATTCTCCAAAGATACCATCACAAAGATAGAGCATTCCTGGATCAAATCCCTCTCCTCATTAATGACACAGACAACGCCCGGTTGGACCAACCTCCCTCAGCCCAGGAAGTTAACGAAGCAGTGTGGGCCCTGAACGAGCACAGTACGCTGGGCCCGGATGGGTTCTCGGGAGTATTCTTTCGCACTAGCTGGGAGATTATCAAGCAAGACGTTACCGAAGCGGCTATTGCCTTCTTCGAAGGTGCCATATACCCCAAAGCCATCTCGAGCGCCAATCTGATCCTTATCCCAAAAAAGACAACCCTGAGACATTCTGTGACTTTCGTCCCATTAGTCTCTTCACCAACAAGATCATATCTAAGGTCATTGCTACCAGAATGGCTGGCCTTCTTCCGAAGATCATCTCGAGGAACAGAGCGGGTTCGTTCGCGGAAGGAATATCCAGGACAATATTATGCTGGCCCAAGAATTAATCACCTGCATGAAATTTCCAGTGAGGGAAGGCAATATTGCCGTTAAAATCGACATGGAGAAAGCTTATGATGGACTGGATTGGCAATTTATGATCTGGGTTTTCAGAGCCTTCGGCTTCTCGAAAACCTGGACTAATATCGTCTGGAGATCTATCAGCAACTCGTGGTTCTCCACGGTCATCAACGGCCAAGCAGAGGGATTATTCAAATCCTACCGGGGGTGAGACAGAGCGACCCGCTATCCTCTACCTTTTCATCATCGCAGTCGACGCCCTGAGTAGGAACCTTAATAATATGATCCACACCCCAACTTCCAGCACTATCACACATCCAGTGGATGCCCTATCATCACCCACCTGGCCTTTGCTGACGACTTATCTTCTCGTCCGGGGATGAAGGATCAGTGTAAGTGGTTCACAACACCCTCACGAGATACTCCAGATGTTCCAGCCAGAAGATGAACCACTCCAAAAGCGTTATCTACGCCCACTAACACCAACAGGGAGCACGCCAACAAACTCTCCGAGTTAACATCCTTTACGGTTGGTAAGCCCCCGTTCACCTATCTCGGGTGCCCTTTAGTGTACGGGAAGTCCACCTCCAGTATATTCCAGGACTTGACCACCAGAATCAGGAAGAAACTGGAAGGGGGCATAACGCCACTTTATCCCCAGGTGGCAAGATGATCCTTATCAATCACGTGCTTTCCTCTATCTCATCTACACCCTAGCAGCATGTTCGTCGGCCATTAAGGTTCTTTCCTCGATCGAACGGATCTTTTGCAATTTCTTCTGGGGTATTGCAACGGCCAGGATAAGCATCACTGGGCCAGTTGGGACTCTGGCTCTACCAACCGGCGAGGGGGGTCTGGGTTTTACCAAACTCACTTATATTGTTAAAGCATTCTCGATGAAACTGTTGTAGAATCGACGCACGAGCAGCAACTTATGGAGCAGGTTCTTGAAAGCTAGATACTTCAAACACATCTACCCCTCAATGGCTATTTCCAACTGCAGATCCTCAGCGGCCTGGCTTCGCATCCTCATCGGCCGCGACCTTGCCGAACCGACGATGAGACTTCAGCTGGGAGCAGGTGATTCGAACCTATTCCTTGAGAGAAGGGTTGGAGAGAGCATGATACCGAGTCTCACCGAGACTCCGAGAGATTGTAAGATCAGAAACCTGTAGGACCCCACCACCGACGACTGGCACTGGGACCAGATTCGTGAGTGGTCCGGTATCGACGCGGCGGAGAGCATCCGTGAGCGCGGATTACGAATCGACAGCGAGGCGGTTGAGTTAAAATGGACCCTCGAGGCATCCGGGGCATTTTCTGTGAGGTCGGCGAGAACCGCCATCCGAGACACCGGCCGGCCGTACCTCCCTTTGGCGTATTTTGGCATTCCTGTATCCCCAAGAAATGGTCCTTCCTATTGTGGAGAGTCCTCAGTAAGAGACTGTCGACAGATGACATCCTTACCACCATCGGGATCAGCTTAGCATCAGCTTGCTCCTGCTGCTCCGCACGCCAGATGGAGACTATCGATCACATATTCCGACAGGGGGAGCTACCGGACAGGACGTGGACTTCCCTTAACCAGCTTTTCAGCATGGAGCAAGGCGGCGGACACTTCCACGATCTTCTGGTTTCTTGGGTTCTGCTTTCCACGGCCACCAGATCGTCGTAGCGGCTGCCACATGGGTCATTTGGAAGAATCGCAACAAAGCGAGATACGAAGGTCACCAATACTCGGCGAACCAGCTCTTTCGGAAATAGCTCGACAATGCCGTAAGCGGAGCATCCGGTGTTCCCACAGCCCGAGAGCATTTTGGTCGGTGCTACCCCGGTAGCCCCAGGCGACAGTTTTGCCCTTTTCCTCCTTCTTTTTGTGGTATACCTGTATAGGCCTCGGCATTTTGTGCCTTGTATACGGTTTTTCTGCGGTCTTTGTGCCGTCTTTAATAAATTAAGGAGGTATATATATATATATATATATATATATATATATATATATATATATATATATATATATATATATATATATATATATATGTCTCTCTTTATTGATAAATACAACATAATACGAAGGCTCATAATAGCCAACTGAAACTTGCCAACTTGGCTTATGCTGAAACTTGTCAATTTGGCTTACGACTCACTGATACAAAGGAATTACAATGTTTCAACATAACGTCCTTTATAATAGAAAACATTTTTTACAAAAAAAGCTCAACTTGCCAAAAAAATTCACCGATGCCTCAAAATTGTCCAAACGACTTTCCCACACATATAGAGGAGGGGCTCAACACATCGAGGAATGCACTTGTGAGTAACGCCAATCTGACTCACATAAAATCAATAGTGTTGTTATGTGGCAGTTATTATTAATAATGATATTTCTATTCTTGCCTTAGGGTCAATTAAAATTAATATATGATATAAATGTAAAAGCATAATAACTTTTTCCATACAGTGATTCTTACCCATGGTCAATTATCCTTTCCGATAAACAAGTATGGGTTTACTCTTCCTTGTATAAGAAAATATTAAGGATGTAGCCTGTCTATATGAAGGTCATTGGTGAATCACCATCTTGGACTATTTTATGGAAAATACGGTGACCATTTTATAACAAGGTAGCGAGCCCTATTGAAGGTCCCATAATTTTTTGCTAGCTCTTCAACACTATCTATCCTCATTCCTTCTAGGCTGAATCGGTTCCTTGGTCCCGAAATATCGTTTGAGGAAATTTTTTTTCCACAAGTTATCCATGACCATGCATGCATATATAACTTAGCTATAAAAAGAACACATCATGCATGATAATAGAAAACTTGAATAATATGCCATAATTCTTATCAGTCTTACCGCATTTCCTCAAGCTACTGCTCGTAGTACTTACCAAAATTGGGACTTAACTCTTACTGCCCAATCTAGGGACTTACAATAAATGATGACTCAATGGTCCTAAATATTTTTCCATATTTCCATTATTCTTTTGTAGAAGGTTAGCAACAACATGCTTAACATTTTTTATCTTTTGCAACTCTTGTTAAGGTATCATTTATCAAAAAACACAATACACAAACAAACATAATCGTTTTGTTAAGCGTAAAGATAAAGAAGCGAAGGATCAACACCACCAACCTCTATACAAATTCTTTATGTCTCGATCAGATAGCTTTCTGAACGATTCCACCTCTTGAATCCAAGTTCAACTAGGCCCTTCGAGCCAACAAGTTAGCATAATACGACGCACGATTAGAACATTATATAATATACCACTCATGAAAAGTTTTGTCCTCGAAACTAAAAGAATAAACTCATTCCACTTGATCAACTGAGTTTCCAAGAAACTTCTTATTCAGCTACACTTAAATATCTCGTGTTAACTCTTTAACGGATTAACCTCTCGCCAAAGCACATGAATTTGTACAAATAATTTTAATCTACCATTTCTTTTCTCGTCCAATACTCAATTTCTTTAGCATATAATAATTCTTCCTGCAGCTCTATTTGATCTTAGCTTACCATTTGGCTTGGATTGTATACATATTTATGAAGACAGAGAAATCATCGTGTACTTTAGCCAATACCAGTGGTAGTGCAATCAAATATGCTACAGATGCAGCTTTCTTCAAATTCTAAGGAGTCAATACTCTTAGCCCAACTTGACCTTTTAGCACCAAATTTCTTATAATCATATGATTTTCTGTTAAATTTTTTGCATAATTAAAAAATAAGCGCATCCCATCCTCATATTTTCCATTTTGATAATCCGACATACTCGTTACATCAAGCTCTTCCACACATGAACTCAACAACTTTTCGCAACATCTTCTCCTTCTATCCACTTTGAACTCGTCTTGTATGGATCCCCATTATTTCTCTAGTATAGATTTTCTTTTATCTCTATTAGTACGAATCCTTTTCTTGTCTTAGCCAAGTCTTTTAAGCACCTTATATAACCAAGTTTTGGTCTAGCCATTCCCAAAGTTTACCAACATTCTTTCGATAACATATACATAATATTTTTGTCTCATTCATAACATTCCTCACATGGAACTATTATCCACAATCACCATCCTCTAAAATGTAACATATAAGCATCAGGGACTATCACTAGTAGACATGACACCCCCTGATCCCGAGGACATACAAGCCTCGGGGTATCCTATGCTCGTCTAGACTAATGAATGATATGCAACTTCTATCATATAAATATTTATCATTTCCAACTTTTCTCTTTTTTCTATCATGCTACGAAGCTAATATCTCCTTTCTTTCTTTCATATCATTTCATTCACCATTTTCAGTCATTCTATATAGTTCTATCTTTACAACATATGATACATAAAACATGTAATCATTCTTACTATACTAGCATGGCAATATTCTCTTTCTCTAAAAAGTATGGCAACCGTTCTTCTAATTAGCAATAGTCTAACACTTTAAGCATGATGTCTTCTATCTAAACAAGCATTATCAAAGGTTCTTTCATTACACAAGCAGGCAACTTCTCTTGCTAAAGCATACAAGTCATGTACTATTATTCTTATTGATTATAAACTTATTCTTAACAAAAAATGTGCGTTCATTTTTCTTATAGATTCTTTATTAAGAATGAAAGAATAAAAAGTGAAGCCTTGCCCACTCACCATCGTGATACGTCTTCTTGTCCCTATAGTGCCCCATCCAACATCATGCCCCATTCCTCGTTCGCAGGGAGCGGTTAAGAAATACTATCGCTATCAATTTGATGGGACCAATTGAATTAAGATGTTTTCTCGTTATTGAATGGCTTCTTCGGAATCAAGTCCATCTTCAGTGGGTTACGGCTCGAGGATGGACTTTGCAGCTGAGTCGGGACAGACCTTCCGTTGCTCAGTTTTTTATGCTGCACTTGTTTTTTGTCTTTGGTTTTATGAATACGTTTTCGTGAATTATTTCGATAGATTTCATTGCTGCATTTTCAAACATCGTATTACATATCGAACTCATAATAAAAGGGTATAGTGCTGAATCGTTTGCTTATGTGATTTTAGTTGATCATGTAGGCGAATACACGACTTAGAAGACCTCTTTTCCTCTCTTTATTCAATCGATGTGAGTGACTGTCCCTTTGATGGAACTGGGGATTCCAGGACCCTTTATTTGGTGTGCGTATTGATCGATAGAAAGTTAAACAGATCTAAAATGTGTTCTAACCCTTCATAGACGGAAACTAGGGTTCACAAATTATACCTGCGCGGAAAGGAGACAAGTAATTCCTGGCAATCTCGAGCGGACGACCCCAAGATCTTCTGTACGTATTCCTTCCTCGAGTTGGACGTCGTGTGGGCGACGATCTCCCGACCTTTTCTTCTCCTTGGCAGCCCTCTTTCTCTCCTTACGTGAATCACGAATTTAGAGAAAATTTCAGATTTCTGATCAGTAATCTGGCGGCCAGAAAATAGAGAATATATATAGGCTACGGCAGGGACCATGAGGAGAAATTAGGGTTAAGCCTCCTAACGGATCTGGATATCCTATGTTCAGCTCGAACACACAATCCAGGCCCATTAACAATAGTTCGGTCCACTAATGAGCTATTGTTGCACTACCTTCCTAATCCCAAATTATGTTTGTGGGCTCCTTTTATTATATGCTCGTTTGGCTCCCCATGTTAAGATATCGTATGTCGTCGATCAAATTAAGTTACTAACAACTATATTGATTCGAAATCTTTTATCCTTAAGTAGTACCGCTCAACTTTATTTGTCATCGGATATAATCCACCTGCAGGTTTACATGACAATTCTTATGAGCTCCTTAAGAGGACATCATAACCCGATGTATCGGGACATGGATTCCATTTATAATCAACAGCCCATCATACATACAATGTTATTACCCAATTCATAGAGGTTGTTGATCCATAATGAATCTCACTTTTATGAGTCAAAGTAATGCACACTGCATATATATGTCCATTTTTATATCCGATTAAGAGCACAAGCATCATAATAACAGAGTGTTGGCCCAATGATTGTATTATGTTTTTGAATATGGTTAATATGTTAAGTTTAGTACTTCATTATCACTAATCTTCATACTTTGCGAAAAGCATTTCTACTTATACTTATACCTTTGGTGATATGTGCCTATTGGTTTACATCTTAGTGATATGAGCTTATCTATCTTAAATTTAATTGGGTTGCCAAAATCAAAACTATGTTTTTGATTGTGGTCATTCAATTAAGTTTAATCATTATGATATCACTAACATTTATGCTATCACCTTAGCACTTATACTTAAACTCAGCATTGTCCTAATGTGCTTTAACCTATCATAGTTGCTACTATGTATATTGCTTTGTTCGTCTAACATGTACATGCAGAAAAGTAATAAGCAAGATCAATGTGGACATATGCAATGAAGAAATCAGGGTGGGGCAAAGACGATGGATCCCACAAGATTTTTCTGAACCACCCGATGACATCTCTGGAGCCACGCACGGGGGTTCCGCTGTCCGGTCAGCGGAGGGGGTCGAGGGGGCAGCGCCCTTCGTCGGGGGTTCGGAGGCGAAGCCCCGAAAGGTATTCAGTTTTTACAAACTGGATATCTTTGGACAGCTGCCGCCAAGGAAAAAGCCAGCACTATCAAAGGAAGAAGCAAGCCATGCCATATCATTTCAAGACTCTGAAGAAGCCTGCACCTGCCTAAGTTTATCTGGAGTCTATAATGAGTCTTAGGAATTATTATAAACACAAAAATGGATGGCAAAATCGAAAGCTGGGGCAGAAATAAGCCCAGGATCATTTTTGGTGGAAAATGGCATACCGACGGTATATCGGCGTATACCGACGGTATACCGGCGTATACCGATGGTATACCGTTTTTGTTTACATAAAGTTTTGTTTACAAAACCGGCATACCGCCGGTATACCGGTCCATACCGACGGTATACCGCTTCTGAAACGTTGAAATTCCAACGGTCGGATTTCCAGCCATTAATGATCCCAACGGCTATATTTCTAGCGTTGCAATCCCAGACCGGTATACCGCCGGTATGCCGGATCATCGGCGGTATGCCGGTTCGTGACTGAAAAGTTGCCTTTGGCCCTTTTCAATGCTTTGGTTATAAATAGCCTTGAACCCCTTCATTCAAGGTTGATGCTTTGAGCCTAAAAATTTCTAAACCACCAAAGGCTATCCACAAACAACTCTACAAAGCTTTCATTTGCCATTCACAAATTGTGTTAGAGTTATTGAGTTGAAAAGTGAGATCTTCATCCTATTGTATAAGGAGATCAAAACCTATTGTGAAAGGTTGAAGTTGGAGAGTCTTCGTATCCAAACTCTCGGTTGAAGTTGGGGAGACTTCGTATCCAAACTCTCGGTTGAAGTCGGAGAGCCCTTCGGATTAAAGCTCTTGTGTAAGTTGGCGAGTTCTTCGGATCCAAACTCGTGTGTAACTATTTGCTCAAATAGTGGATTAAAACCGGAGAGAGTTCCGGAACTGGACTGCTCTTAGGAGGATACCAGGATACATCGGGTGTCGGTATTGTGTTTGCTTCTTCTCTTGCACTTATATTTTTAAATTGCCAATTAGCTTGTGCTAAGTGCTTGATTAGTTAGCTTGACCCTATTCACCCCCCTCTAGGGTTCCTACAATTGGTATCAGAGCGAGGACTCTATTGTTAGGCTTAACATCCTTATAGTAGATCCTTGTTGTTATTTCTATGGAAACCTATTCCTCATCCTCCGATAAAGAGGGTTTATTTCTAGTAGCATAGATAATCATGTTTCTTCTAAATGCAAGAATGCTCTAAGTAGAAAGCCATGGCTAAACAATCCTTAGAGATTCTTGACAACCTTCATTCTACAAATGAAGAACTTTCTAAAAAGGTTATTCATTTTAGAAGAAGCAAATGAGTTTTTGAGAAATGAAAACAATGTTTTATTATCTAGACTTGATTCTCAAAACTCATCTTGTGTTTCTTTAAAGAGTTTGAATGAGGCTTTAATTTTGAAAATCAAATCTCTTTCCTCATCAATAGAAGATCTTAAGAGACAAACATAAGCTTAATCATTTGCATGATTCTTCTATTGACACTTTAAAGAAAAATGATGCTTTTATCTCTAGAATTGCTTTATTTGAAAAAAGAATAATGCTTTAAATGTTAAATTTGATTCTCTTACTTGTATGCATGATGATTTATTATTAGAACATAATATTCTTAAAACCAAATCTCATGCTCTAGAGATATTCATCATTCTAGTATGTCACATGTTCATAACCATGCTCATTTGATACAAGTGCACACACTAGTATTAGGTGCTTCTATTGCTCTCGTTGGACACATGAGCTTAACTTGTCCTATTCGTAGGAAGTTTTCTATCAATGTTAGAGTAAATAGTATATGGGTCCCTAAAGCTAACAAATATGGATCCAAGTTTATTTGGATACCAAAGTCTTCGTCTAATGTTGTAGGTGGAGCTTCTTATATCGGGACATAGAACCGAGGAGCGTGTTGGTGGTTGCAAAGCTCAAAGGTCATCTTCCAAGCAATTGTACCAACACAAGTATGGCCACTAGAGCCACTTTGGTAACATGCTAAACGATTCTTTTTAATGGTTTGTATTAGTAGAATCTAGCATGTTTCTCTTGATGTTTTGCTACTGGCTCACATTGATATCCTTAGTTGCTTATTGTATAAATCAATATGAGATATAATACTAGCATGCTTAGTTAATTCTCTTATTATTTCTTTTATCTAGCATGACTAGTTACTTAGCTTAAATGTTTAGTTCACACGTAGTTTATCACTCATTTTCTATTAAGTGTGACACATTTAATTTATGCATGCTTGTTATTCTTAATCTTTATTTATAAAGCATGTATATCACTCTAGTCCATAGGAGCTTGGTTTGATTTGAGTTAATATGATTTTAACTCTCCGTCTTTAAAGTTTTGAAATAATTATTTCTTGCCGGTTTGTATTTAATGTGTCTTATTTACTTTAAATCGGTATTTACGAATATATGTGTTTAGCACAAGCTTCTTATTCTTGACAAGTATATACTTATACTTCTTTTTAATCTTGTGCTTACATAATATTCATTATTGATTCTCATACTTTATCTTGATTATCTTCTTGAGAATCAATTATGTCTTTGCCTAATAAAGTTTATTTATACATGTTTGAATTTGTGATGGTTTCTCAAATATTCATCAAGGATACATGACTATATCATTAAAATTTTCATTTACTTATAGTTCATGTATCTCTTATATTGATATCTATTTTTATATAAATACCTTTATGTAGGCATTGAGTTAAGCTAAATTTTTATTCATACATGTTACTTCTAAACTTGTGCTTAACTCATACTCTAGCTATTGATTTTTTGAATCAATATGCTTCTTCCTTAAAGCTTTCTTTAATGATGTCTTTTTAGCTTTTTGGTTGACTTTATGGATACATGTTCTTAATGGATTTTTGATCTTTTCATGTATGCCTATTCGTGATATATATATAGTTTCATATATAAATGATTCCTAGCTTTTGATATTCATTTGTTTTAATTCTTTAAGTTGGGATGGTGAAAGAAAATATTTGTTATGTATTGCACTTGACTATTTATGGAAGTTCTTTTAAGAATCACAAGGTTTTGTACTTTGTCTTGTTTTCATATTAACCTCCGTTTTAGTGCACATTTTTAAATCTATATCATCTATATATTTCTATAGTGCACTATGACAGCTTTTTCGTAAAATATGATTCTTCTATCTTTGCACATTTAGCTTTCTTGATCTTAAAATCTTTCATTGCTCATTCCTTAGATTTATGCTTCTTTTGAATTATTGTTGCCCAATGATGTTTTTGTAGCACATGAGAATACTTGTAATTATTACATCATATTTCTCATGAATTTAGCTACTATGGTTTGAGCTTTTGTGTTGAGATTTTTCTATTTCTAGAGAATACACTTATTTTATAATGGCTATAATATTTTGCATTCTCTAGATCGATCTATTATTTCATCAATACTTGGCAAAGAGATTTATTTTATTATGTTTTTATGAATATCTCTTTTGGCCTATTCTTGATAAGAGTCTAATTCTTTTTTTTTGATCTTCTTGCTATTATCATTGCTTAGTAAATAGTCTATAAATTTTTTGATCATTCAAAATGTATGCCCTTAATTGTGAACTCTATGCTTAAGCAAGTATCTTTATTAGTGACTTAAGATTAAATGAGCACATTTATCTTGTTAATGGCTTCCCTCATTAATCTTATTTGGATTATATAGTTTGCTTATTTGTGATATATTATTAAGCTATATAATTTTGGCTCACTTTCACACATCTAGCTATATTCCTATACATCAATATATATGATATACTAGTTTACAAAAACAAGATTTGTGATATGCTTGATCTCTAAAACTAGTTTTACAAATTTTATTAGATCTTGTTTTCTCTTAGAGGTTTGTGATTCCTTGTTTTAACTCTCTTCCATAACTAGTCATTAGCAAGTCTCTCTTAAATTTCTCTCACTTTTTGAGTCATGATTTCATCGTATTATCATTTACATATCTTCTTGATTATTTGCAATCATTTAGATGAGAATGACTCTTCTCCATATTTTTTATTGATTTATGAGATCTTATCATAAATCTGGATTTGGGATTTTCTTTGTGAGATTTGTTGGATCAGGTTTAATTTGTTTATTTTTATTGATAAAGGATCATAATGGTTGAGTAGTCCTATATTATCTTATTATATGAGTATCAAACTAATTTATTACTCTACTTTGACTACTCATGGATTATCACATATGGGCCTTTGCTATTTGAACTATATTGGTCTTTCATTTAGAAGTAGCAAAGTTTGGATATTACCCGGTTGATGGGTACATATGTGATAAAACATACCTAGTCCATGCAAAGCATTAAATTGGTTGATTCTTTCTTAATTAGATAATCATGGACATGATATTTGTGTTTATTTTTATTTTATTTTATTTTTGAGCTATATTCAGTCTATCATCATGATGTTCTTAATTGACTTTATTCTTTTTCATGATGACATTTTCTCAAAGGATAACATACATTGATCTATCATATTTAAATATGAGATTCTTCTATATAGACTAATGTATGCCATCTTTTGATTATATGTGCTTTATTGGAACATTCTTTTGATCTTCATCTTTAGTGGCTATTAATTGGTTATCTCTTCTTGACTAAAGATAATTTTATTCGTCTTTGACGATATTGTAGCCTTATATGCATCGAGCAAGGGGAAGAAATCCATAGTTGATTTACCCCTAGATTTGTATACTATTTTATGTTATAAGTGCTTTGGAACTAGATACGCATATTTTGAGGGGGAGCAATAATTGATTCAATTCATTTATACCCTTAAATATGTCGTATACCTAGTTCATCATGGACCCATACTTTCTTCTTTTTCATATCTTAGTGAATGAGGTCATGATACTTTTATTTGTGAAGGGTTTATGAGAGTATATGCTATTGTCTTTATCACTTATCTCTCTTTTATATGGATTAAATAAGTCATCTTCTTAAATATTAACTTTTATATATATCTTGATGACTATTGTGCTTTCGTTGTTTGGCTTTCCTTATACGCTTAATTGATTTGGCTTTTCTTATTGAGGACTTACCTAAAATACATGTTTATCTATATTGGTAATACTTTGAGGGGGAGCATTCAAGTCGACTGAATTTCTCCTTCTCAAGTATTTCTCTCCTTTACCTTCATGTTTATCTAAAAGGGTATTCATATAGCATGATAAGGTATTTGAGTTCAAATGCATGAACTTGGGTAAGCATATAGATTTTGCAAAGAGTGAGATTAGTATATCAATTGTTCTATTTTTCATTGATCATTCCTTTATTTTGTTCTACTATTCATTTGTGTACAATTTGGACTTTCAAATGGCTTTTTGATCAATGTTTCAAGCTTATATTTCAATTGGTATTAAGTTTATATCTTTCAACTATCTCACTTGGTATTCTCTTATATCAATTACTTTGCAATTATCTAATCCTCATGGGCTTTTGATTGAAATCCTGATTGAAATCCTTATTTCAATTGGTATATCGCTTCCTTCCAAAACTAGAGTTTAATTCATATAATTTATTTTTGGAGTTTCTTTCTTGGATTTCAAGTTGGTAAAACTATTTTTTGATTGATTATCAATTTTATTTGTTTTACCAACATATTGTGTTTTGACAAGTTATTTCCTTTTGGCACTCTACATTTGATATGTAGCTTATACACTTGTCATTACATCCTTCTTCCATTGTTTATCATTAGTCTATTTGACCATGATTGTCTATGCCTTCCTCATGCTCTGATTTATGTACTTAAGATTAATTTTCTTTTTACGGGGGAGCCTCTTTTTTTATCATGTCAAAGGAAGAATAAGTTTAAGTAGTGTTTATAAGTAATCTAAGTAGTATGCGTTTAGTGATATTGCTTTATCTTTGTATATTAGTGATACATGCATCTATTTTGTCATACTAAACTTAACACGATTTGCCAATAATCAAAAAGGGGGAGATTGTTGGCCCAATGATTGTATCATGTTTTGAATATGGTTATATGTTAAGTTTAGTACTTCATTATCACTAATCTTCATACTTTCGCTAAAAGCATTTCTACTTATACTTATACCTTTGGTGATATGTGCCTATTGGTTTACATTTTAGTGATATGAGCTTATCTATCTTAAATTTAATTGGGTTGCCAAAATCAAAACTATGTTTTTGATTGTGGTCATTCAATTAAGTTTAATCATTATGATATCACTAACATTTATGCTATCACCTTAGCACTTATACTTAACTCAGCATTGTCCTAATATGCTTTAACCTATCATAGTTGACTATGTATTGCTTTGTTTCTAACATGTACATGCAGAAAAGCAATAAGCAAGATCAATGTGGACATATGCAATGAAGAATCATGGTGGGGCAAAGACGATGGATCCCACGATTTTCTGAACCACCCGACGACATCTTTGGAGCCACGCACCGAGGGTTCCGCTGTCCGGTCAGCGGATGGGGGTCGAGGGGCAGCGCCCCTCGTCGGGGGTTCGGGGAGAAGCCCCGAAAGGTATTCAGTTTTACAAACTGGATATCTTTGGACAGCTACTGCCAAGGAAAAAGCCAGCACCTATCAAGAAAGAAGCCAAGCCATGCCATCATCATTTCAAGACTCTGAAGAGCCTGCATGTCACGCCCCAGAACCAGAATACTGGAGAGCGGGGGAATGACTCAGCCAGCTACGTATTACGGGTAGATGAATACCGTACATACGATCAATGCTGTCTAACCAGACGAGGGGGTTCATACTACATAAAAGTCTTTCTATGGTCACTTCACATCTATTGTCTCAATCATTCAAACAAGAAACAGAAATAGAGAACATGTAAGATAAAGCAGTAAGGCGTCCCAAACGCTCAGTCAAAATGTTCTAGAGATCTGGCTTTACAAAACATAGCCAGATGATGAAGCAAGGTAACACAATTGTTATCAGCTGCAGCCTGACTTAGTTACAACTATGTAAAGTAAGTACAAGACAGTCCGACTAACATGTCGGTGTCAAACGGCTAAGTATAAAGTAAATGACAAAACGAGCGGTGAAGTAAGGAACCCACTCGAGTCCTCCTGCGATTATCCCTCTAGTGTTGACCATCGTAGAGGTAGAAGTAAGCTGGATCCTCGGGGACCGGCTCTAAATCTGGCCATACAAAGCCAGAGAGGTTAGACCTCTAATAGCAAGTACCACAAGGAAGGACGATATGAAGGATTAAACCAGTACGTAAGAGGATATAATAATAGATCTCTGTTTCTACTAGGATTCACATAACATTACGACACTTCGAACCAACCTCCCAACCAAACAAGGACGGAAGTTGGCCCGTCATGTCCTGACATTCTGATCATCAGTTAGGTAACAGAGTAAGTATAGTACACAAACAAATCATCTTGAACGCCAATCAACTCCTACGGCTTGCTATTGTGAGTCCCAAGTTATCCTGGGATTATGCAAATAGAGATTCCTCCGTTCTTACTATGTGCGAGCAAGGCTAGTCTATCCAGTCAATCAATTGTGCCAATCATGTAATTAGACGAGTCCCAGCGGGACGCCCGCCGTAATATAGCATGTATAATTTAGTATATACAGATACCGTTCCCTGCCCGTGTGACAGATTTACAGTATCTGTGGGAACCAGCCGACCTGTCGGGCACTACTAGTCCCAAGAGGGCTGCCATGTAAGAACTCGGGAATCCATTCTCTCCATGCCAGCATTATTTTATTTAACTTAAAGCCCCTATGTTAAGCGAAATCCCATGCCGTGGATCATGGTCATTCAAATGAGTACTTTTGTACGGGGTACGATATGCGCAACTCTACAACGATACCCGTGCGGCTATGTTGTAGGTCTTACATAGCGTAATGCAACATCAAACTAACCACGGAATAATCATGCCTTGACCATAAAGTACACATTCTGTTTTTGTAAGATAATTAATAACTAAATAATACATAAATAATTTGAAGCCTGCATGTGCCTGTATGCCAATATTCGGGATCGGCTAATCGATTGCAATAGTTCATTACATGAACGTGTCTCATTCATTCAATTCAATAAGACGACTAGCCAGTCTCTTAGTTCCAACTACGAACGCATGATCAATTATTAGTCGTCACAATCATTATCAATGGTGACAAGGCATAAAAAATCAATAGTGTTCAGTAGGGTCGAGTCTATAACTTCTCAGAGTTAAGTTCCAGCCTTACTGGGTATCCCGGATCAATCAGGACACAAGGCGCATTCCACATAACAATCTGTATTATCAATATTAACATATCATGATTTATCAAGTTCATACAAAAAGGCGTAAGGATATAATAGAAGAATTATCATGCCATCATTAAATGAATAAGTAATAGAGCAATAGTAACACCCAGGTTAGAAAGTCACGCCAACAAGTCTATGCTAAGGCCAACAAGTCACGCCAACAAGTCTAGCTGGAGTGAGCGTGAAAATGGTTCGTGTTGGCATGCACAGTGTGAGCGTGAAGGAAAATTCACGCACGCACGCTCATGGATGTGCGTGACTAAAAATACACGCACGCTCATGGATGTGTGCGTGACTAAAAACACGTACGCTCATGAGAACGTTAGCATGACAAAAACATGCACGCTCATGAGAACGTTAGCGTGACTAAAATACACGCACGCTCATGGATGTGCGTGACTAAAAATACACGCACGCTCATGAGAACATTAGCGTGACTAAAAATACACGCTAACATGTAGGAACATGACGTGACTGAAAATACACGCAGACACGTAAGAACGTGTGCGTGACTAAAAATACACGCACCTCTCATGAGAACGTTAGCGTGACTAAAAAAATACGCACGCTCATGAGAACGTTAGCGTGACTAAAAATACACGCTAACATGTAGGAACATAAGCGTGACTGAAAATACACGCAGACACGTAAGAACGTGTGCGTGACTCAGCCTTCGTCCCAAGCCAGAAAATGAAGTTCCCAGCCAAAAACACGCTAAGTTGGGAGATCAAACCCATGAACAACCGAGTATATAGCAAGTTAGATCTAGGAAAACCAGCCACAGGAATCAAAACACTAAGTAGTAAACTCTCTCAGGATCATGAGAGAAAGAATAATGAACCATAAAAATGGTTCTCCAAGCAAGAAGCAAGATTGCACTTGCCTGTTGTGGTTGGTGGAGAGAGTGAGAGGAAGAAGAAGAAGTAATGGTGAAGAGAAGTAATGAGGAGAGAGAAGGAGAAGTATGCTTAAATAGGAAGGATGGTGGTAGGTGGGAGTTGTGGGCCGGGTTTGTGGGTTGGGTTCATTCGGATCCACCATGAACCCGAGAAGAACCACTAAGAACCCGAACCTAAAAGCAAGAATAACAGCAGGAAATATGCAGAAAATAAAATACAGGAATAAAGTTGCAGGAAATAAAATACAGATAATTAAATTAACATAAAAATTATAGGAATTCAAACACAGGATAATACATGATAAATACTAAATAAATATACATGAATTGCACATGTATATAAAAACGCATTCCGGGAATGGGGAGTGACATCTCTACCCACCTTAGAAAATTCCGTCCTCGAAATTTCAAATCCAAGCTGGTAGAAATATCGGAGCTAAACTAATACAAGCAATTCTAGTGAGCAAGCAATCATTTTACCATATCAAAAGCAAGTACTATATGTAAATTCATCAATCTACGATATCAAGTAGCTCTACCCTAAGGCGATAAGCATGAAGAATCCGGACAATCAAGGTATACAGAAAGAGATATCCTTGCGAGTCAAACAGTGTGGATACCGTGATCGGATATCATCCTCACGTTCCCACGTTGACTCTCCCAAGGAGTGATGACCCCAAGCAGCACGGACAAGACTAATTGTTCGGTTCTTGAGTATCTTCTCTCTTCGGTCCAAAACGGACACAGGCTGTTCCTCGTAAGACAGGTTGGTACCAACAACCAGCTCAGAATGATCGAGGTTATGGCTTGGGTCCGATACATACCTACATAATTGAGATACATGAAACACGTCATGCATCTCTCGTAACGAAGGTGGGAGGGATAACGATATGCAACATCGCCTATCCGATAAAGGATAACAAATGGGCCCACGTACCGCGAACTCAATTTTCCGCGAACGTCAAATCTAATGACCCCATGAGTAGGTGAGATCCGCAAAAATACGTGGTCCCCAACAGAGAACTCTAACGGCCTACGTTGCTGGTCCGCCCAATGACGATGCCGGTCCTGCGCAACTCGAAGTCGCTCTCTAATTCCCTTAATCACTTCAGCCGTCTGAACAATCATTTCTGGGCCTAACATCTTCCTCTCTCCGATATCATCCCATGCAAGCAGCGACCTGCATTTCTTACCATATAGTGCTTCGAATGGCGCCATCTAGATACTGGCTTGATAACTATTGTTGTATGAGAACTCGACTAAGTGCAGGTGACTCTCCCAAGACCCTTCAAAATCTAGAGTGCAAGCTCGCAACATGTCTTCTAAAGTCTGAATCGTTCTTTCTGATTGCCCATCCGTCTGCGGATGGTAAGCCGTGCTAAATCTTAACTTGGTACCCAGACTATGATGTAAGCTCTTCCAAAATGTGATATAAAGCGGGTATCTCGATCCGACACAATACTGACAGGGACTCCATGCTGCCTGACTATCTTGCATATACAACTTTGCCAACTTTTCTGTAGATTGCCCTACTCTGAAAGGAAGAAAAGTGCTACCTTTGTAAGTCGGTCCACTATCACCCAAATAGCATCCTTACCACTTGGTGATCTTGGTAAACCGGTCACAAAGTCTATTAATATGCTCCCATTTCCATTCCGGGGTAGGAAGCGATTGCAATAACCCAGCTGGCCTCTGCTGTTCTGCCTTCACTTGCTGACATACCAAGCAACAGGAAACAAACTAGCTATCTCCCACTTCATCCCGTTCTACCAGAAATGTTGCTTGATATCTTGGTACATCTTGGTCCCTCCAGGGTGAATAGAATACTGAGAACTGTGAGCCTCTGCCATAACTTCCTGTCTGATATCTCCACTAGGCACACATAGACGTGATCCAAACCTAAGTGTACCATCTTCATGAATTCTCATCTCCTTCCTGAGTCCTGACTCACACTCTGCCTTAAGCTTCTGAATCCTTGGATCTTGTGCCTGAACTGCCTTGATCCTGCCTACCAAGTCGGATTGAACTTGCAGACTTGTTAGAACTCCTACATCACCAGAAAGTATAACTTCGATGCCCATCTCCCAAAGGTCTTCTAAGATATGCCTCTGTGTTGTCAACATAAATGTGCCGCCTCTCCTGCTAAGAGCGTCTGCTACTACATTAGCCTTGCCTGGATGATACTGAAGCTCCACATCATAATCCTTGATCAACTCCAACCATCTTCTCTGCCTCATGCAGCTCCTTCTGAGTAAAGATGTACATCAGACTTTTATGGTCTGTGTACATTTCCACTCGGTCACCATATAAGTAATGCCTCCATAGCTTCAGAGCAAACACACTACTGCCGCTAACTCCAAATTATGAGTTGGATAATTCTTCTCGTGGTCCCGAAGCTGCCCAGATGCATATGTTATCACCTTCCTATGCTGCATAAGGACACATCCAAGTCCTTTACCTGACGCATCACAATATACTGTAAAACCTTCGGGTCCAACTGGCAATGTAAGAATAGGTGCTGATATTAACTTCTGCTTCAAAGTCTCGAATGATGCCTGACATTCTGCCGACCAAACGAATGGTACATCCTTCCGGGTCAAGCGGGTCAGGGTGCTGAAAGCCTTACAAAGTCTGACACAAACCTTCTGTAATATCCTGCCAATCCTAAGAAACTCCGCACATCCGCTATGGTCTTGGGTACTGGCCATCTTTCTACTGCTTCTACCTTCTTGGGATCTACTGCTACTCCAGCTCCTGATATAATGTGACCCAAAAATGAAATATGATCCGACCAAAACTCACACTTGCTGAGCTTGGCATACAACCGATTCTCTCTCAGAACCTGTAACACTTTTCTGAGGTGGTCTTCATGCTCCTCTTCACTAGCAGAGTATACGAGTATGTCGTCAAGAAACACAACGACAAACTGGTCTAAATATGGCATAAAGATGCGATTCATCAAATCCATGAATATTGCTGGAGCATTGGTCAAACCAAACGGCATTACTAAGAATTCATAATGCCCATACTTCGACCTGAATGCTGTCTTGGGAATATCTTCCTTCCAAACCCTCACCTGATGGTATCCTGAACGAAGATCTATCTTGGAGAAAACTCTAGCTTTGCTCAACTGATCAAACAAGTCGTCGATCCTGGGTAATGGGTACTTGTTCTTCACTGTTGCCGCGTTAAGCTTCCTGTAGTCAATGCACAATCTGGATGACCCATCCTTCTTCCCTACAAGTACCACTGGTGCTGCCCACGGTGATACGCTAGCTTGGATAAACTTTTCTCCTTAAGTTCCTCTATATGATGATATACCTTGGCCTGCTCTGAATCCGCCATTCTGTAAACCCGATCTGATATCGGTTTAGTTCCTGGTGCCAATTTTATACTGAACTCAATATCTCTAACTGGTGGTAGACCTGGAAGTTCTTCAGGAAATACGTCTAGAAATTCTTCAACTACCTTCGGAATCTTAACTTCTTCCATTGCCGTTATTACTTCCTGCTCTGGTTGAGTTGCCTCTGATCTGACTAAGGTGAATCTCTCCATGCCTGGAATATCAAAAGATACACTCCCTCTACGACAATCTATTATCGCATGACTGTCTTTCAGCCAGTCCATGCCTAAGATAACGTCAAAATTTTCAACAGAAAATTCTATCAACCGGGCGGGTAAGGAATGCCCGCAAACTACAACGCTACACGCTAGAATACTCTACTAACTCCTACGAGCCCATTACCAGTGAGTATATTCAACCTCCCTGGCAATGCCTCGAACTCCATTCCTAGCCGTGTCGTAAATTGTGCAGATATAAATGAATGGGATGCTCCCGAATCAAACAATGCTACTGCGGGATATAAGGCGACGAGAATGTTACCTGCCACAATATCTCTCGATGCCAATGCCTCCTCCAAGGATAGAGTGAATGCTTTCCCTCGACCTCCTTGCTGGTTCCCATGCTGCGGCCTAACCTGATATTGTTGCTGGCCCCTGCCTTGATGATGCTGGGGTGGTCTATGCTGGTGTTGCTGTATCGGCGGCCCCTGCTGCCAAAACATCTGAGCCTGTGGTACTAACGGACGCTGTGCCAATGGCCTTACTGCCACCGCTGGTCCTCGATACTGGCCTGCCCCTGGTGCTGGCAGAGCAGGAAACTGCTGCCCTGGTCCTCCTGACCTCGAATTCATGGGACATGTGGTAACCCGATGGTCTGGATTTCTACATATCAGACACAGTCCATTCAATGTCCGACACACATCTCTAGTGTGCCCCATCTTCCCATAATAAGTGTATCCCACCGGGGGTTGCTGGTTCTTCCTTTGTTGCTGCTGTCTGGGTGGTGGTGCTGGTCCCCGTATCGCCACATCGTGGATACGAATGCCAGTGGATGGTGCTGTTGTTCGGGGCGCTACTCCCTCTCTTCCTTCAATCTGACTGTGGGACCTCTTCTGGCCCCCAGTCCTTACCGTAAGCCTCTGAATAGTGATCTCATGCCTTCGAGTTGCCGTCAATACTTTATCAAAAGTTTGGTAATTGTGCCCCTCTATCAATTGCAAGAGTTCAAGATGAAACCCTTGCTGAAACCTCATGGCCCTCTGGCTCTCTGTTGCTACCATCTCTGGGGTGAATCTACTCAATCTGCAGAACTCCGCTGCATAAGCATCTACAGTCTTGCCGGCCTATCTGAGGCTGATAAACTTCTGTTGTAGCTCAAACCGTGCCACAACTCCATAGTACTTGGTCTTGAATCTTGCTGTGAAGTCGTCCCAAGCCACAGGACGTCTGATGCCTACTTCCTCTGATTCCCACCAATCACGTACGAGATCCTGAAGTAACAACTTCACTAGATCCACACGTTCTTCTGCCGGTACCTTAGCTACTGTCAGAATAGCCTCCATATCCTTAAGCCATGCATCTGCTGAGATGGCATCCTCCGTGCCCTCGAAACGGCGGGGGTTGTACTTGTAAAACCTGGCTGATGCTCCTGAATCAGTCCTCACTCCTCTTTCCAAAGCCGTCTGCAATCCTTGGTTGAGCAACACATTCTACTCTTGTAGCTGAGTGTGCATGCGCTGCTGGGCCAACATCTGATGTTGCTGAGTAGCCATCATTCCTCTCATGATCTCCAGAAGGGCTGGTGTGTCCACTTGGATAGGTAGAATTGTTGGTGGTGGTAGAACATCCGGATACTGCGATCCAGCTGCTGCTTCCACTATCACTTCTGTCTGGGTAGCTTCCTGAGGTGAGACTGGCCCTTGTTGCTGACCAACCTGGTCAGATTGTCCATGTTGCTCCTGCTGTTGTCCAGCTCTGACCGATGCGGACGAAGTGCCCCTAAGAAAAGGGACAAGAGAACAATCAAACAACCGGACATGAAGGGTTAATGAAGTCAAAGGATACTGGAATGTCAAGCAAGGGTTGGGAATAACGAATCATGAGATCAAAGGAGAACATGTGTGATTGAGACATCCTATAAATCAAAACACCCCACAAGTCTGAAATCAGACCTGCATGGGCCACCACTAAAACCTTGTCACGCCCCAGAACCAGAATACTGGAGAGCGGGGGAATGACTCAGCCAGCTACATATTACGGGTAGATGAATACCGTACAATACGATCAATGCTGTCTAACCAGACGAGGGGGTACATACTACATAAAAGTCTTTCTATGGTCACTTCACATCTATTGTCTCAATCATTCAAAGCAAGAAACAGAAATAGAGAACATGTAAGATAAAGCAGTAAGGCGTCCCAAACGCTCCGTCAAAATGTTCTAGAGATCTGGCTTTACAAAACATAGCCAGATGATGAAGCAAGGTATACACAATTGTTATCAGCTGCAGCCTGACTTAGTTACAACTATGTAAAAGTAAGTACAAGACAGTCCGACTAACATGTCGGTGCCAAACAGCTAAGTATAAAGTAAATGACAAAACGAACGGTGAAGTAAGGAACCCACTCGAGTCCTCCTTCGATCATCCCTCTAGTGTTGACCATCATGGAGGTAGAAGTAAGCTGGATCCTCGGGGACCGGCTCTAAATCTGGCCATGCAAAACCAGAGAGGTTAGACCACTAATAGCAAGTACCACAAGGAATGACGATATGAAGGATTAAACCAGTACGTAAGAGAATATAATAATAGATCTCTGCTTTCCACTAGGATTCACATGACATCACGACACTTCGAACCAACCTCCCAACCAAACAAGGACAGAAGTTGGCCCGTCATGTCCTGACATTCTGATCATCTCAGTTAGGTAACAGAGTAAGTACAGTACACAAACAAATCATCTTGAACGGCCAATCAACTCCTACGACTTGCTATTGTGAGTCCCAAGTTATCCTGGGATTATGCAAATAGAGATTCCTCCGTTCTTACTATGTGCGAGCAAGGCTAGTCTATCCAGTCAATCAATTGCGCCAATCATATAATTAGATGAGTCCCAGCGGGACGCCCGCCGTTAATATAGCATGTATAATTTAGTAATATAAGCAGATACAGTTTCCTGCCCGTATGACAGATTTACAGTATCTGTGGGAACCAGCCGACCTGTCGGGCACTACTAGTCCCAAGAGGGCTGCCATGTAAGAATTCGGGAATCCATTCTCTCCATGCCACATTATTTTATTTAACTTAAAGCCCCTATGTTAAGCGAAATCCCATGCCGTGGATCATGGTCATTCAAATGAGTACTTTTGTATGTGGTACGATATGCGCAACTCTACAACGATACCCGTGCGGCTATGTTGTAGGTCTTACATAGCGTAATGCAACAATCAAACTAACTATGAAATAATCATGCATTGACCATAAAGTACACATGCTGTTTTTGTAAGATAAATTAATAACTAAATAATACATAAATTATTTGAAGCCTGCATGTGCCTGTATGCCAATATTCGGGATCGGCTAATCGATTGCAATAGTTCATTATATGAACGTGTCTCATTCATTCAATTCAATAAGACGACTAGCCAGTCTCTTAGTTCCAACTAGGAACGCATGATCAATTATTAGTCAATGTCACAATCATTATCAATGGTGACAAGGCATGAAAAATCAAATAGTGTTCAGTGGGGTCGAGTCTATAACTTCTCAGAGTTAAGTTCCAGCCTTACTGGGTATCCATGGATCAATCGGGACACAAAGCGCATTCCACATAACAATCTGTATTATCAATATTAACATATCATGATTTATCAAGTTCATGCAAAAAGGCGTAAGGATATAATAGAAGAATTATCATGCCATCATTAAATGAATAAGTTATGAGCAAATAGTAACACCCAGCTTAGAAAGTCACGCCAACAAGTCTACGCTAAGGCCAACAAGTCACGCCAACAAGTCTAGCTGGAGTGAGCATGAAAATGGTTCGTGTTAGCATGCACAGTGTGAGTGTGAAGGGAAATTCACGCACGCACGCTCATGGATGTGTGCGTGACTAAAAATACACGCACGCTCATGGATGTGTGAATGACTAAAAATACACGCACGCTCATGAGAACGTTAGCGTGACTAAAAATACACGCACGCTCATGAGAACGTTAGCGTGACTAAAATACACGCACGCTCATGGATGTGTGCGTGACTAAAAATACACGCACGCTCATGAGAACGTTAGCGTGACTAAAAATACACGCTAACATGTAGGAACATGAGCGTGACTGAAAATACACGCAGACACGTAAGAATGTGTGCGTGACTAAAAATACAGGCACGCTCATGAGAACGTTAGCGTGACTAAAAATACACGCACCTCATGAGAACGTTAGCGTGACTAAAAATACACGCTAACATGTAGGAACATGAGCATGACTGAAAATACACGCAGACATGTAAGAACGTGTGCATGACTCAGCCTTCATCCCAAGCCAGAAAATGAAGTTCCCAGCCAGAAAACACGCTAAGTTGGAAGATCAAACCCATGAACAACCGAGTATATAGCAAGTTAGATTTAGAAAAAACCAGCCACATGAATCAAAATACTAAGTAGTAAACTCTCTCAGGATCATGAGAGGAAGAATAATGAACCATAAAAATGGTTCTCCAAGCAAGAAGCAAGATTGCACTTGCCTGCTGTGGTTGGTAGAGAGAGTGATGAGAGGAAGAAGAAGAAGTAATGGTGAAGAGAAGTAATGAGGAGAGAGAAGGAGAAGGATGCTTAAATAGGAAGGATGGTGGTAGGTGGGAGTTGTGGGCCGGGTTTCTGGGTTGGGTTCATTCGGATCCACCATGAACCCGAGAAGAACCACTAAGAACCCGAACCTAAAAGCAAGAATAACAGTAGGAAATAAAATGCAGAAAATAAAATACAGGAATAAAGTTGCAGGAAATAAAATACAGATAATTAAATTAACATAAAAATTATAGGAATTCAAACACCGGATAATACATGATAAATACTAAATAAATATACATGAAATGTACATGTATATAAAAATACGCATTCCGGGAACGGGGAGTGACACTGCACCTGTCTAAGTTTATCTGGAGTTTATAATGAGTCTTAGAAATTATTATAAACACAAGAAATGGATGGCAAAATCGAAAGCTAGGGCAGAAATAAGCCCAGGATCATTTTTGGTGGAAAATGGCATACCGACGGTATACCGGCATATACCGACGGTATACCGGTTTTTGTTCACATAAAGTTTCTGTTTACAAAACCGGCATACCGCCGGCATACCGGTCCATACCGACGGTATACCGCTTCTGAAATGTTAAAATTCCTACGGTCGGATTTCCAGCCATTAATGATCCCAACGGCTATATTTCTAGCCGTTGCAATCCCAGACCGGTATACCGCCGGTATGCCGGATCATACCGGCGGTATGCCGGTTCGTGACTGAAAAGTTGCCTTTGGCCCTTTTCAATGCTTTGGTTATAAATAGCCTTGAACCCCTTCATTCAAGGTTGATGTTTTGAGCCTAAAAATTTCTAAACCACCAAAGCCTATCCACAAACAACTCTACAAAGCTTTCATTTGCCATTCATAAATTTTGTTAGAGTTATTGAGTTGAAAAGTGAGATCTTCATCCTATTGTATAAGAAGATCAAAACCTATTGTGAAAGGTTGAAGTTGGAGAGTCTTCGTATCCAAACTCTCGGTTGAAGTTGGGGAGTCTTCGTATCCAAACTCTCGGTTGAAATCGGAGAGCCCTTCGGATTAAAGCTCTTGTGTAAGAAGTTGGCGAGTTCTTCGGATCCAAACTCGTGTGTAACTATTTGCTCAAATAGTGGATTAAAGCCGGAGAGAGTTCCGGAACTGGACTACCTCTTAGGATGATACCAGGATACATCGGGTGTCGGTATTGTGTTTGCTTCTTCTCTTGCACTTATATTTTTAAATTGCCAATTAGCTTGTGCTAAGTGCTTGATTAGTTAGCTTGACCCTATTTACCCCCCTCTAGGGTTCCTACACAGAGGTGTTTGTTCTCTTATGTAGTCAGTACAAAGAGAACAACCTCAAGTGGTCCTGTTTAATACACACAAAGTGTACTAGTGTAAACCTATAGTCAAGATTGACTAATACCAGATTACACTACAACCTTTCCAATAGATTGTCTAAGTCCATCTAGTTTGTGAACTATTTATATACTCCATAGGAAACTGATAATATGATCTTCTGTGTGACACCACACACCATATTATCTACAATACAGAATATCAGACATTTGCATTAACACTTGCAACAAATACAATATGCAAACGTTTGCCCATATGATTCTTATTAAAAATTTAAGGAAATAAGGTTACAACAAAAGTGATGCTTTTAGTATATAATCCTAACAATCTCCCACTTATACTCAAAGCATTACTTTTCAGTATACTGTTACAAATCTTCCACTTATACTTAAAGCCATGCTGCTATACATCTGACTCCCATTCCCTCAATATGACTGTCAAAAGCCTTAGCTGGTAAGCTCTTTGTAAAGGGATCAGCTAGGTTGTCGGCTGATGCTATCTTGATCACAGCAATTTTTCCTTTTTTTATGAAATCTCGTATCAGGTGGTACTTGCGCTCAATGTGTTTGCCTGTCTTATGGGCTCGTGGTTCCTTCGAGTTTGCAACTGCACCACTATTATCACAATAAAGTATAATAGATTTAGGCAAACTAGGTACCACATCCAAGTCCAACAGAAAGTTTCTGAGCAAAACTGCTTCTTTGGCTGCCTCAGAGGCTGCCACATACTCGGCTTCCATGGTGGAATCAGCAATACATTTTTGCTTGATACTTCTCCACACAATGGCTCCACCTCCCAAAGTAAACACATAACCTGAGGTTGATTTCCTGGAATCCTTATCTGACTGAAAATCTGAGTTTGTATACCCCAAGGGAACTAAACTATCTGCCTGGTAAACTAGCATATACTCTTTAGTCCTTTTCAGGTACTTCAAAATATGCTTTACGGCAGTCCAATGCTCTTGTCCTGGGTTAGATTGATATCTGCTGACCATGCCTACGGCAAAGCAGATGTCTGGTCTCGTACATAGCATTACATACATTAAGCTTCCTACTGCTGAAGCATAAGGATCTGCCTTCATGTTCACTATCTCTTTAGGTGTCCTCGGACACTGCTTCTTTGATAGAGCAATTCCATGTCTAAAAGGTAAGAAACCTTTCTTAGAATTTTGCATACTAAAATGAGTATAGGAAGCTTGGGATAAGCCCAACATCCTTTTCTTGCGATCTCGTACAACTATCCCAAGGATGTGACCTACTTCTCCCAAGTCCTTCATATAAAACTGTTTGGATAACCATACCCTTACATCAGATAATACCTTCACATTGTTTCCAATGAACAAGATGTCATCCACATAAAGTACTAGGAATACCACCACGTTTCCGTCACACTTTATGTATACACATGATTCATCCTGACATTGATCAAATCCATAGGATTTTATCACCTGATCAAAACATATGTTCCAAGATCTGAAAGCTTGCTTAAGTCCATAAATGGACTTCTTGAGCTTACAAACAAGATGCTCCTGGCCCTTTTCAATGAACCCGTCTGGTTGCTTCATATAGATGTCTTCCTTAATAATTCCATTAAGAAAAGCTATCTTGACATCCATTTGCCAAATCTCATAATAGAGATGAGCTGCAATAGATAAAAGAATTCGAATAGACTTAAGAATGCCTACAGGAGAAAAGGTTTCCTCATAATCGATACCCTCTCTTTGAGTAAAACCTTTTGCTACAAGCCGAGCTTTAAAGGTTTCAACCTTACCGTCTGATCCTCTTTTTCTCTTATAGACCCACTTGCATCCAATGGCTTTTACACCAACGGATGGTTCTACACGCTCCCAGACCTGATTAGAATCCATAGATTCTATTTCAGATATTATTGCTTTTTGCCAAGACTCTGCATCTTTATCTTGGAGTGCTTCATTGTAGGTACAGGGATCAAAATCTTGTTCCTCAGGGACGAAGTCTGACGACTCTCCCAAGAACATATATCTATCAGGTTGTATCACAACCCTCCCACTACGATGAGGCACTATCGATTGTGGTGTAACATTTGTGACACGTTGTGCAGTTATTTGTGGTTCATCCTCTTGTACTGTTGGTACTGAAGTACTTGGTGTCTCACGTCTCAATTCTTCTAGAACAACTCTACTTGTGGGTTTATGGTTCATCACATAGTCTTCCTCTAAGAATCGGGCATTGGTGTTAACAATGACCTTCTGATCCTTAGGACTATAAAATAAACCTCCTTTCGTTCCTCTTGGATAGCCTACAAACAAGCGTAATTCTGTACGAGATTCCAACTTATCTGCTTTTCTATTCAGCACATGTACTGGACTACCCCAAATGCGAACATGTTTCAAACTAGGCTTACGCCCAATCCACAGCTCTTTGGGAGTAAGAGGTACTGACTTAGAAGGAACCAAGTTCAAAATATAAGCTGCAGTCTCTAAGGCATATCCCCAAAACGAATCTGAAAAATTTGAATAACTCATCATTGATCTAACCATCTCCATAAGAGTTCTATTCCTTCTTTCGGCTACACCATTTTGTTGGGGCGTTCCAGGTGCAGTCAATTGGGATACAATCCCAGCCTCTGATAAATAATCCCTAAACTCTCTAAAGAGGTACTCGCCACCACGATCTGATCGTAATGATTTGATATATTTTCCATGACGTTTCTTCGTTTCAGCCTTGTACTTTTTGAATTTCTCAAAGCACTCAGACTTACGGCACATCAAATAAATGTATCCATACCTTGAATAATTATTAATAAATGTGACAAAATATTCAAAGCCACCTCTAGCTTGGATAGTCATGGGTCCACACAAATCAGAATAAACCAATTCTAACACATCTTTGGCCCTGTACCCCTTTGCCGTAAAAGGCCTTTTGGTTATTTTACCTTCCAAGCAGGATTCACAGATTGGTAGTGCCTCCACTTCCAATGAACTCAAAGGTCCATCTTCAACCAGCCTTTGAATCCTTCTTAGGTTAATATGCCCCAATCGCAAGTGCCAAAGATATGTTTGGTTCATATAAGAAGGTTCTTTTCTCTTATTTAAGTTAGATGACATATTATTCATTTCCATAAGTTGTATTGCGGGCGAAATAGGATTAATGACATACAAATTGTCAACCAATGCACCAGAACAGATAAAATGTTTATTCTTTCTAATAACAATATTGTGATTAAAATAAACTGAATATCCATCCTTAACTAACATAGAAACAGAAACTAAATTCCTTCTAAGTGAAGGTGCATAAAGACAATCTCTCAATGTCAAAGACTTATTTCTACCAAAAGATAAAGTAACATCTCCTAATGCAACGACCGATACTTTTGTAGCATCACCCATGAACAAGCATATCTCTTCATCACTGAGCCGTCTGGTTTCCTGGAACCCCTGCAATGTATTGTAGACATGATTAGTGGCTCCTGTATTTATACACCAGGTGCCGGTAGATAACACCGCTAAACATGTTTCAACTACTAGTAAATGAGATATACCTTCTTTGTTCCCTTGTTTGAGAAGTGGACAATCAGTTTTCCAATGTCCTGACCCTTTGTACTTGAAACATTTGCCTTTCGGCTTTTTCACCGTGCCTTGAGGTCCCATGCCCTTCTTTGCTGAGTTTGCCTGTTTCTGAATGTTATTCTTCTTTTTACCGCCTTTTGGCTTAGAAGTAAAAGCCTTTTCAGAAACAAAAACATGACCACTCTGCCTAAAGCGAGATTCAGCATCCTGTAGCTCTTTTACAAGTTCTGCCAAACTATACAACCTTTTGTTCATGTTGTAATTAAGGCAGAAATTATCAAAACTTTTAGGCAGAGTTCTGAGAATGATATCGACCTTGGATTCCCCATCGATTTTAGCTCCAAGGATCTCCATCTCATTCAGATGACCCATCATCTTGAGAACATGATCCCTTACTGGTGTACCTTTAGCCATTTTTGTATTCATCAAACATTTCATAGCAAACTGCCTAGCTGCTCTACTTTGATGTCCGAAGAGTTCTTGAGGTTATACATCATGTCATAAGCTGTGGCCATGACCTGATACTGATGTTGCAGTACATTTGACATAGATGCCAGAATGTAACACCGTACCATCTCATCTGCCTTTTTCCACTTCTTATAAGCCTCTTTGACCTCTTCATCAGAGTTAGCATCAGGCTTAGGTGGGCATTCCTCAACAAGTACATATTTGTACTCTTTAGCAGTCAGAACAATGTCCAAATTACGTTTCTAGTCAATATAATTAGGTCCAGTAAGTTTGTTTTCTTTAAGAAACACCATAAGTGGACTGAAAGAACCCATTTTTGAAATCCTGAGAATCACATAAATAAAATTATGTAGGGAAAAAAAACTTTTTGAATTATCTAAATATTGATTCCCTCAAAACAATAATAAGAAATTTACCAACACCTTGAACACCATGAATTTAGCATGCCACGATAGTGTGGACGTATACAAATTCAACTTTGTTTAAGTAGATTTTTCTTATTAATTTTACTATTATGTCAATATAACTTTATGACAAATAAAATTAATATGCTGGTCTTACTCTGGTCATACAAATAATAGCAGTGACTCCGATTGAAAGGATACCATTATTTGTATCTAAGTGTATACCATTACTTAATACTAAGTCCATTACCTTGTAATGAGTTCCTTCAGATGGAGAAGTGAACACATACTAGGTAACTTTCTACAATTATCCCTAAGGAAGTTTGTACTGGTGATCCATAATTATACTCATCCGATATGGAGGAAAGCACTAAAGCCAACACGCAAGTATAATTACATCACCTACAAACCAGTAATGGAGACCATAGGATTTATACTAAATAAAAATTCTCTTCCACTTAGTTATTTAACAATGAGGGTTTTTTTACTAGTTGATATTATGTCCATGTTGTCCATTATTAATGTAGGCTTGGTTTTTCAAAAAAAACAACCACACAATAATAAACACGCATAATCAGAAAAAACAAAATAATAAAAATAAGAGAAAATATCCAACTATTATGGTCATCTTTGCTGCTCTGTCCTCAACTATCCGAATCTAAAATCTGGCGTTGTGTAGATCTACCCAATTTTTTATAGGTTTTTTGCTGTCGATTCCTTCATAAAAAATCATCTGTCTGCCTCTGGACTACTTAAAACCAGCATCTCGTTCGACGTCAGAAACAGCCACCACCGCCATCACAATTGATCAAAAATAATTAAAATTACATCAATCCTATGCCTCCCGAAGGAGTTCACACATAATCTAGATTAAAAAATTAAAATAATAAGCACGATCAACCCTCGTGATTTTAATTACATCCACAGCAACAATAACATCCACGACATGTCCGTGGTTTAAACAACACAATAAAAAAAACATGCATTGGACCATAATAGTTGGATCTAAGATGCCTACAAAACCGAGTTAGAGCAGATCTACATCTACCGACTATTACACATCGTAGGTTTTATTGGACAACATGGACGTATCAATCAATACATAGATCCAAAGTGGCTCTGATACCAATTGATGGAACTGGGGATTCCCAGGACCCTTCCTTTGGTGTACGTATTGATCGATATAATGTTAAACAGATCTAATACGTGTCCTAACCCTTCATAGACGAAAACTAGGGTTCACGAATTATACCTGCGGGGAGACAAGTAATTCCTGGCAATCTCGAGCGAACGACCCCAAGATCTTCTGTACATATTCCTTCCTCGAGTTGGACGTCGTGTGGGCGACGATCTCCCAACCTTTTCTTCTCCTTGGCAGCCCTCTCTTTCTCTCCTTACGTAAATCACGAATTTAGAGAAAATTTCAGATTTTTGATCAGTAATCTGGCGGCCAGATAATAGAGGATATATATAGGCTACGGCAGGGGCCATGAGAAGAAATTAGGGTTAGGCCTCCTAACGGATCTGGATATCCTGTGTTCAGCCCGAACACACAATCCAGGCCCATTAACAATAGCTCGGTCCACTAATGAGCTATTGTTGTACTACCTCCCTAATCCCAAATTATGTTTGTGGGCTCCTTTTATTGTATGCTCGTTTGGCTCCCCATGTTAAGATATCGTATGTCCGTCGATCAAATTAAGTTACTGACAACTATATTAAATTGACATCTTTTATCCTTAAGTAGTACCGCTCAACTTTATTTGTCATATAGGATATAATCTACCTGCAGGGTTTATATGACAATCCTTATGAGCTCCTTAAGAGGACATCATCAACCCGATGTATCGGGACATGGATTCCATTTATAATCAACAGCCCATCAAATATACAATGTTATTACCCAATTCATAGAGGTTGTTGATCCATAATGAATCTCACTCTTTTATGAGTCAAAGTAATGCACACTGCATATACATGTCTGTTATTATATCCAAATTAAGAGCACAAGCATCCATAATAATAGAGGTATTTGTTCTCTTATGTAGTCAGTACAAAGAGAACAACCTCAAGTAGTCTTGTTCAATACACACAAAGTATACTAGTGTAAACCTATAGTCAAGATAGACTAATACCAGATTACACTACAACCTTTCCAATAGATTGTCCAAGTCCATCTAGGTTGTGAACTATTTATATACTCCATAGGAAACTGATAATATGATCTTCTGTGTGACACCACACACCATATTATCTACAATATAGACTATCAGACATTTGCATTAACACTTGCAACAAATACAATATGCAAACATTTGCCCATATAATTCTCATTCAAAATTTAAGGAAATAAGGTTACTACAAAAGTGATGCTTTTAGTACATAACCCTAACACCCTTTTCTCTCTTGACCCTCTTGCTTTCTAAATCAATCGACGGCACAATATAATAGAAATGTTAGAAATAGATGCAGTCAACACCAAGTAGATATTCTTATCTTTATATAATTGAATTAATAAATTATTGCATGATTTTTCACGGGCATGTGCTGTAAAACTGTTAGCATATGAAACAGTTGCATTTTACTTATACAACACTTGTTATAGAACTGTGTTAAAAGTAGATGGAATCGATTAACGAATGATGCAATGACGAGGCGAAACACTTTGAATTTTGGCTAAGTTTATAAGAATTCATAGGCCAAGGAACCGATTCGACCTAGGAGGGCAAGTTTATAAGAATTTATAGTTTAAATGTAGATCGAATCTATATAGACCATATTGAACAACTGAGTTAGTAGTACGGTCATTGGTGCACAAGAGAGTTAGTTTTTCAAACGGTTGCCTAGGCCAGGAACCTTTTCGACCTAGGAGAAACGGGAATAGCAGTGCTGGCCTAACCGACATGGATGATTCAGGAGCTTCCAGACATGGTTCGCTACTCTCCTTGGAAGGATCACCGTCTAACCTAACTATAGTCTATGATGGCTTGTGTAACCTCTCTTTTCCCCAGTTAATAAAATCTAGAATTTTTTTAATATCTTATTATTTTCTAATAATTTTGGAATATTTTATTAGATTTTTTTAATAATTTTATAAATTTTTATGTAGGAATGACATGCTTGTAATTATTACCAAGTAGGTTGGTGATTTAGGAAAACTATTGTATAATGCTTGGCCACATGACTTGGTGGGAACATTCTATAATCTTATTAAATAATCAGGATTATTGTTAATTAATCCAGGAATTAGTATTAATCCCATAAAATATTCCTTGGAATCTGGAATATGCTAAAGAATATTCACTGGAATATTCTCTCTAGTCCATGTGCCTAGGATTATAGGTCTTTCTTAATCCTATCTAAAATTACCCTAATTAATTATTGGCTTAATTATTCCTAACCATTCTAAGTGTTCTAATGACCGTGTCATTACCATGTCCATTCTACTAAATTTTATTTTTACATTTACAGTCTTGTTCTGACACGGACACGCCCGTGTCAACACCCACATCTACCCACATTCTGACCGTATTCGGTGTCTCCTTGACATAGGACTCACACTTCCATAAATCCTGTGTCTGGTACATACTCGAACCCTAACTACAAACCCTAACCCTAATTCTCTGAGACGCCGGCTGCCGTGTCCGACAAGTTCCTTACCGGAGCTTTTGAATCAGCCACCGACGACTCACTGTACACTGTCGTACTGTTTCCTGACTCCACTACAGAGTCTTCACCACCATCGTCGGATCCAATAGACACCGCCATGAGAAGCCACCTCATCGGAGTCACTATTGACCCGCCCTGTCCATCGCACCCTTCTCTGTCTCGAGGAGGTCATCGCAGATGCATGAGTTCATTATGTCGTCGTCCTAAGCGCCAAGCCGTCGCCTTGAGCCTTGATCCACCACCTGACCACCGGCTCGGTCGATCTTGACCGGATTTGGGTGATATGTGCCGCCAACCGCCGGATCGATCCCTCATCCAAATCGACCGAACCAAATCTCACCCCACGACCGCATCGCTGCTGGGAGCCAGTTCTGGTCCACTGGAGTTGTCTGAACTGCGCGTATACCCCCTAAAATTTTACTATCGATTTTTTTTTTTAATTTTAGTTTTAGTAGTTATACGTCGAGTACGAATACATATATAAGAAGTATTTTTATTTTTACACAAAAAGTTTTATTATTGTATTTTTATTAAAATAAATATTTTGTTTCGATATAGTATAATATAAATATTTTTATTTTGCTTAAGAATATAAAATGCGTCGCACGAGATTTCTCGAACTTTATTTTTATTTTTATTATAAAGGCTATTTTATTTGTTGTACAAGTATAAGTATTAACTTAGAAAATAATATTTTATGTAAATATACTATTTGCATGCGAGGTACATGAAAATAAATTCATGTATATTTTTTATTCTAAAAAATATTTAAAATTATTTTTTTATTGTTTATAAAAAAATATTTTAGATTGTTTGATTAATGTTTAATTATTTATGGTGGTCTAAATTTAGAATAGATTTTATTACTTTTGATTTTAAATAGTTTTAAATTAAAGATAAGATTTATTTATTTTAAATTTAGATTTGGATTTTATTGAATTGGTTTTAAATCAATTTAAATTTAATGTTAAATTATCTAATGGAGATTTAAATAAGTCATAATCCTTATATAACTAGAATTCCTCCACCCTATTTATATGAGAGGCTTCCCATTATTTTCTTAACAAATTATTCTCCACCAAAGCCCTCCACAATTGTGTCAATGTCCAGCTTCTCCGTGTCAGCCATGACGGCCTCGGGTCTGACCCCGAGTGTTTTTCTACTATATTCAATTTTACATATACATCCACAACATCTTCTTGTCCGAGATTGTCACTCCCGTTTTTCGTTATACATATTTTCAGTATACGTCTACGGATTCCCGACCCGTATTTTGACTTGTCTAGCATGGTTTGGTCTTGGTTTAGCTTGGTTTGGTTTCGGTCAAGATGGTTCATCATGTTGAACCATCAATATAACCCAACCCCTTTCCCTCTCCTCTTTTACTTTCATTTATTTCTTCATATACTTTTCTTCTTCATTTATTTTCTTCCAAACCCTTAGGCAAGTGCAATCTTGCTTCATGAGAGATCTCAGGTTTTATTGTCCCAATGTCTTCCTTACATAGTTCTATGACTCCTTAGTACTTGGTATTTTTGGTTTTGGTGGATAAAATCTTGTAGATCTAAGTTTACTCAAAGCTTGGTTTTCTTGGGTTTTGATCTATTAAACTTCATTATTTTCATGTTTTGATTGTTCTTTGTTGTAGAGAATCTAATTTTACCCAAAATGGACCTTTGAAAACCCGGATTTTGATTTGTTTTAAGCAAGTTAGGCCACTTTTAGTTCATGGGTTCCATTAACTCATGCTCTAGACATGGAGAAGAAGAACAGTGTTGGGCGCAAAGCTCTTTTTATGCACCCACATTAGCCTTTCCTTTGGAGACATAGACTTATATATGCGCCCAAAGCAACCTACTTCCTTCAGCTTGGGCGCATGGCCATTTACATGCGCACATGGCTCTTCATCTTGGGCGCTTAGCTCTTGTTATGCGCCAATGGCTCTTCATCTTGGGTGCATGGCTCTAGAAATGTGTCCACTTAGTCATGGAAGATAGTCTCCTTGCTTCCCTTCCAGTGCACCATGTCCCTAAGCAGGTAGGCGCATGCACTCTTGGGAACATGCCCTTCCATAGTAGATGCTTCTTTGGGCGCATGCCAGTTTGTGGGCGCATGATGCTTTGGGCGCATGTTATCCCTAGCCCCCTTCCTTTTGCCATGATAATTTATGTTACTGTCTCCATGCTTGACCCTATGGTCCTTAGTGTAAGTTGTGACCTTTCAGCATGATGGGCATCTTCCATGATGGCCTCTTATAATGTATTATCTATGTTACGTATGTGCTCTGGGCTTTAAGCTCGATCTTAGCATGATATGTATACCCCTTGATAACTCCTTCGGTGGACCATCGTGGTGCTCTCTTAACCATTAAATTCTTAGCATACACGAGCACGACATGATAAACATGAACACGACATGGCAATATAGATTAACATAATAACTCTTAATAGTGGCCCGTTGAGGCGCACTCTTGACAAGCCCCTTGACATGATAACTCTAACAGCGGCCCATCGTGGCGCACTCTTAACAAGTAACAAGTAAATATGACATCTACAAGCTTGATAGTGGTCCATGGTGGCGCACTCCTGACAAGTAATCTTGACAAGTAACAAGTAACTCTCGTCTTGACATCGTGGATGATTTTTTTTATTGTGTCTGTACAAACTATATGTCCCGTCTTGCATCATGTCTAGGACATGAATTCTTGATTTCCATGGTCAGGGATTCATATTGAATCTGACTAAGTTAATGACTAGTTTGATCATATAGATCATAAAGAGAATTCCCAGTCACATGCAATCCCGTTATCTGGACGCCTCAAGTGGACTTGTAGCCTACGACGAGTAGGGCATATTTCTAGCATACTGTCATATATTGCACCACAAAGTCACATAATCAACTCTCTCAACCTACGGAAGGATAACTAGATAGTCTGTAGGGCTTGTGACTGCTGGAACATCTCATTGCATCTTGTAGTAACTAGGCTTGTAATAACCCTAGTTAGTTAAAGTATCAAGCCGAACTCATTGCTTGGCCATGATTGATGGATGGAGTCCAGTTTAGTCTTGTCTAGACAGTGCCAGTCTATGATCACTTCGGTACATTACTATTATGCTTTACTCTTGTCGATAAATGATTGGAGATTAAGCTCTATTTAGATGAAGGGTTACAACCCCGGTCCTTGTTTGGTTTACGGGTTGTAACTTGGTTACCGGAATAGTCCTTTAGTTATCTTATCGTTTAGTCTTAATTGCACTTTGATACCCTCAACTATTCCGGTTTTTCAACTTCATACCCTAAACTTTTTTACTCAACAACTTAATACCTCAACTATTTTTTTTTTCAACTTCATACCTAAAATTTTAAAAATCCTGAAAAAGCCCTTATCCCTTCCCTCTCCCCTTCTCTCCTTCCCCTCTCCCACTCCGGCCAACCCTTTCTCCCGTCCAGCCCCAGCCCCTTTCTTCCGCCTTGCCCCCCTCCGGCCACCCCCCTCTCCCGCTTCCGGCCACCCCCTCCCTCTTCCGATCGCCTCCCCCCTCCCGCTTCCGGTCGCCTCCCCCCCTCCCGCTTCCGTCCAACCTCACCCAGCCCACCCTCCCACGCTGCCGTGCCCTAGGGGGAGAGGCGGGGGCGGGTGGCCGGAGCGGGGAAGCGAAAGGGGGGAGGCGGCCGGAAGCAGGAGGGGGGGTGGCCGGAAGCGGAAAGGGGGGGGATGGGGGGTAATTTTTCAAGTTTGACCATAGTTATTTTTGTCCAAATTTTTTTCGGGTATCAACTTGTTACAAAAAAAGTTTAGGGTATCAAATTGAAAAAAGAAATAGTTGAGGGTATTAAAGTGCAATTAAGCCTATCGTTTATCACCATGTTTTCTCTGACTCATGTCTTTCATTATCATTTATGTATTATGTGTGAATATGCTAGTTTTAGTCGTTAAGTAAAGCCTCCCTTGTGACACTTGCTCTTCTGGGTTCTGACCCAGCTGGTTTTGTATGACTAGATTTTGGAGTAGCACCTGAGGATCTACCTGTCTTCTAGCCAGATGGTGAATACCAGACGTAACCCTGACAACGAGTGGGTTTTCTTCTTTTGTCCCCGCTCTATTGTAAATTATTCTTTTGAGGCGTTTAGCCGCCGAGCAAGTGTTAGCTCGTGTTGAAACATACTTTTGTCTGCCTAAGGGCTGTAACATGATTGACAAATCCTAGGGTTGATCATGTATCACTTAAACTCTTGCTAGTCTTCGCATTTTGTATGACTAGCTTCATAATCATCTGAATATGTAATGTTTGGGATGACTTACCTTGTATGTATGATGATCTAATATCTTGTATCATTTACTTGCTTGCTTGAGATTGAGACACTAGGCTTGTTCTTGACCATAAGAGACTGATGGCTTATAGATAAACCCTCATGCATCTAGACAGCCGTGACCGTATTACGAGGTGGCTTGCACTTTAATGTACATAGCTGGCTGTGTCTGTCTCCCGTCCTCCAGTATTCTGGTTCTGGGGCGTGACACGGTTTAAGTGGTGGCCCATGCAGGTATTGTAAATCAAGATGTGTGAGGGTTTTACGGAATAGATATCTCAATCAGCATTCGCCCTTGATCTCTACTCGTGTCTTCTAATCTTCCTGAATCTTGACCTGATTACATGTTTATATCCCCGATCTATCTTGGTTCTTTCTAATTGTTCCCCATGTCATTTCTTCAGTGACATAGTTTTTGGTCCTACCGATCAGCAAGGTGGAGCACCTCCAGTGAACCAACAGCAACCTGGGGACCAAGCCCAGCACTCTGGAGCGGCTTCCCGAGTCATGTATTTTGGGAACCCAGAGCCCCCGGTTCAGCCAGTCCAGCCGACAAAGCCTGATAATGGAACCCTGGTGGGACTCATCAGGGAATTGCTTACGTCACAAGATCGTCAGGGTGATGCCCTACACTAGACAGTACAAGATGCCATTGGCAGAGTTGGTTATCAAGGGAACAATGGTGCTAACAGTTTCAAGCGCCTGAACCCTCCCTTCTTTGATGGCAGTATAAACCTTCTAAATTTCTACTTTAAATTTTTTTATATAAATTGAGTATTTAAACTTTTTACTTGGTATTTGTACGTCGCATAGTCGTATTACACGTCATGTACAAATTTGTCGTAGGGAACGTCGTGTATGAGTTCACATTTTCGTATGTCTCGTCGAGTGCGAATATGTGCGAGGTACATATTTTTGTAAAACAATTTTATTAAAAATTTTATTTATATAGAAGAATTTTAGTTTTCAAAATAATATGATAAATATTTTTATTTTGTATAAAAGAGTTATTTTGTTCGTTGTTTAAAAATAAGTAGAGATTTGGAAATTTTGGGTTATATGAAATGTGTTCCAAATATTTTACAAAATTTGAAATTTATTATTAACATATTTTTGTTAATTATAAAAGCTATTTTATGATTTAATATTTAAGTAATATTCTTGATTTTTGAAATTAATTAATGCTATATTTTAATATTTATGGAAAAGATATTTAAAATTTTGTTGTATTAAATATTTGAATTATTTTGATAATTTAAATGGGGAAAAGATTTTACTTTAAATTAAAAGAAGTTTATCTAGACCGATTTGATTTGATTGCATAAATTTTAAATCAATTTAAATAAAAAGATGGAATTATCCATCGAAGTTTAAACTATTGCAAGTCCTTATCCAACTGGAAATTTTCATCTCCTATATAAGAAGAGGTACTCATCCACAAATTATTCCACAAATTCTCCACAAACCAGACGTGCATCGTGTCCGTGTCCTATTGTCATCCACTATATTTCTACTTATTACAAATACAGTGATTTCTTTTCTGCGTCCGACAACCCGGACGCCAACCCATCCCGTGTCTCGCAGGACACTTCACTCGACCTTGATTTCACATGGCCACCCCTTCTCCGTCTTCGATCAGAAACCCGACAACCACCCCGACTACTGCCATCAAAACCAACGCCACCACCATCAATATTTCCGGCAAACCCAGCCACTCCGTACAACCACCGCGTCCATCGTCGGCACCACCGCCACCCAAATCTTGCCAACACCATCACTGAAGCTAGCCCGACCACCCTTACCCGGCCATCTCCTTGGACCCACGTCCTATGGCAACTCCGGCCAAATCCCCAAACTCCATCCCGACCAAATCGTCACCACCACCACCAATCCACAAAGAAGAAGAAGGGAAGGGGAGGACCCTAACCTGACAAATTACCCGCGTCCGCCGCCGCGCAGTCCCTGACCAGCTCCTTCGAAGCCTCCTCCTGCAGTAGGCGCCCCCGATCCTCTCCGTCTGGTGACCTCGCTCCCCACCGGCGTGCTCCCTTCAATCTGGTCGACCGCCGTGCCACGCCATCGCGGTCAGCCCCCAAATCTGGCGCCCTCTCTCTCCTCTACGACAGTCGCCGACACTCGGCTGCGCCCTCCTAGAGCCACCTGACCGCCGACCACCTCCGGAGACGACCACGGCCGTCCCCACGCCTCAGCGTACCTCCGGCGTTCCTTCAGCCGTCGCCGCCACGAAGATCCTAGCCGCGACCCGCACGCGTCTTCCTCCACGCCTCCAGCGCACCCATCCGCTGCTTTCACGAGTGCCCGACTCCGCCGCTGCTATCGCCGACCTCGACGACCGCCCCCGAAAAACCCCGGTGAGTTTCCCCCTTCCCGATCTCTGCTCCCCTCTTTCTTCGTTCCTCTATCTCTCTCTCACTGCACATTTGAGGGAGAGGGTTATTAATTATCGTCATTTATATTATTAACTTATTATTATTATTATTATTATTATTATTATTATTATTATTATTATTTTAGTATATTGATGTTTGTTTTGTTCTCTTTTATTAATATTAATATTATTATTATTATTAAAAGATACTGACATTTTATAGTTATTAATAATGTTAATGTAGAAGAAAAATAATATGTATAAATATATTAGTAATACTTATCACTAGTTAAATTTTCTTATAAAAGTTTTATTAACCATATTTTCAAAAAGCTTGTCGATATATATATACATGTTTATATAAGCAATATTTTGCTATCTTTAGTAACTTTGCTTGATAAATAAATATAATTACTTTTCACATTATATATTGTAGATATGGTATTGGGCTTATATATATAGAAGTTTTAAGTATATCCTTGTATAAAGTGTTTTTGGATAAATATTACCTAAAAATATTAATATATAGTTTAGCTAATAAAAATCTATTTTTCAATTATTATAAATATTTTTTGAGAATAATATAAGTCTTACTCTCCGTAATTTTCCCTTTATCATCGCAAATTGTGACTAATGGCACGTTCATATTTCCTTGTGACCCTCAGACCGTTACACACCGAACATGGCTAATGGACAATCAAAACTTGCTGGATTATTGCACCACACCAGGCAGTACTCCAAGCAAGACACCTTGCCTTTATTGTTTAAATTTCTTGCTCAATATCATGCATGCTTTTTCTTATTTATTTTTTTGCAAATAAAATATTGTTCTTTCAAAATTATATGTAGATGTAAATTACTATATTTTATGCAATTGGCTTAGAGTTAAGGGACTACCATACGTTTAGAGCATCTCATAAACTGTCATGATGTGCCACAGATTGTGTGTGAGTTGTGAGTCGCATATAGTTGCGGACTTGCGTGATGACTGATCATTAGTGTGTACAGGACGTGCGTTTGGATATAACTGCCAATAGATTGTTTAGAAGACTTGGCAGTTATTAAGGCTTAAACAGTGTCGTGGAGTCGACACATGTATAGTATAATTGGAGGGCAGGGACAGCAATTAGCGTAGGAGCTACATTTATTTTTACACATATTTTGGGCCGATGGTGACATTTATGAGCACTACCTTCTGTCCGGGCCGATAGTGTCTCGTATCAGCGCTACTTGACGGCCATTCTTTATTACTTGCTTGTGTGAATCCGTTACAGTCCCTGCGTAGAACGTTGTCCTCACAGTGCATATCACATATAATGGTTAGGAACCTTTACTCATGCATACTTTTCTGTTGAGCTTATTATTCAGTTTATTGGCATAATATTATGTGTCTTGTTACGTCCCTCTGAGGACCTAGTGATCTCTCCAGGTGTGTTTCATGATTTCTTGCAGGTGCTATAGCTAAGGCCATTCCTTCCTTCGTGATGATTGCTCTTGGACTCGTCAATTGCTTCGCTCGACCAAATTATTTATTTGTACATTTCTTCTTATTTTTGTTGATAGTGGATATGTCTCCGTCCAACGTTTATACAAATGACTATTTGATCATATCATTAAACCTTCATATTATGGATGAGATTTATTTAGTTTGAGCATGGCTTTCTACATTTTACAACTTATGTATACATACTAACATCTCCTATACTCGTATGTATACAGCTGGCATGATACGTATCTAGTCCCAAATATTTTGGGACTGGGGCGTTACATGTTTTTGTAGTGGCCCATGCAGGTCAAGTTTGTCATTTCGGTTACATGACTATACCGAGCGGGCCTGCAATATAGGATTAGAATATAGGAATCTCATCCACATACTTGATCACCTTCCTTGACCTTCCTTGATTTCCATATTCCGACTCCCGTGGCTTCCCTTGATTTTTACATCTTGCTTGAACTCTTTCTACCAACACCCTATCATCTAGTGCTTAAACATGGTTAAAAAGATGACTACACTACTATATACTTATTGGTCAACCCTATGGCTAGAAGGATTATATTGACAAATAATATCCATTGAGGTTATATTTGAGTATAAAGGCATTTATTTTTCCTAGAGATATGATCTTAAGGATTAGTTAATTTCAAGTTGGGTAGTAGCATATTACCGCCTTCAAAGGATAGTTAGAATTTTATTATTACAAGGTGGTATACACAAGAGGATAGCTAGATCAGGAAAACAAATTTTTGATTTACGATTTTTTTTTTTGAAATGGTGAAATAGTTATGATTTATTAGGGATATGAAATCGATTGAGAAATAACTTAAGTTTTATATTGTGACGCATGATTTACGGTTAACTTTAAAAGTTTGGATTGTAATATTATAAAGTTTATCTCGAGATTATTTAAGGAGTTTTAATTATGATTTTTAGACAACTTGAGAAGACGAAAGTTTAGTTTGAGAGAGTTTGAGGTTTAAAATTAAGTCGTACGATTTATAAGTTTATTTAATTTCGAGTTGAAGAAATGATGGTAAAATTTTGTTTAAATATTTGAAGGATATGAAAGCAACTTTGAAGGAAAAATTTAAATTTTAAATTGTGTCATATGATCTATGATTTAAAAGGTTAATTAGATTTCAAGTTTAAACCCTTGATTATGGATATTTAAATTTTGGTAAAAAAAGATTTAATTTGAGTTACATGATTTGCGATTGATGAAACGGGCTAAGAGTTTATCTCGAGGTACATTTGAGAATTAATTTTTTTTAAAAGTGATGGCTTATTATGAAAATTTAGTTGTGCCGCATTAGATATGATGAAGGATTTTTGGAATTTATTTAAAGGAAATAAAACTTTAAGTTATGATTAAATACTTGATGGAGTATCTTTAGATTTTATTTCGAAACTGTTGAGGAATTTGAAATTTGAAATTAGATCATATATTGGTAGAGGACCAAGAAGCAAGAAAGTCACCCTAATGGGATACAAGTATTCCTCGTTAATTGCCATGATAGTTGTATATACTCGAGTGTAGTTAAGTCATCTGCCAAACTTTGTGATGATATCTCAATCTTGACTCACTCGACATTTTCTCAAATCTAGATTTTATCGTGACCTTCTAACCATTTAAAACTTGAGAAATGATTAGACTGTTCCTTGATCGTACGTCATCTAAGTGGCTATCATATCTCTAAAAACTATATTCCTAACTTATTTTACCTTGATATACTGGAAACTGAATTGTCTTTATTTCCTGCTTTAACTTGGTCATTTATTTTGTGCATTAATCATTATCCCATGAACTCTCACTTTTTATTTTAAATTCTTTTGTGCCCTTTACCGTGACTTGGATATCTGGAGCACAACACTAGACTTTTCCATCCAACAAATTTCATATGCAAGACCTAGACGAGCTCACCTTCATGTAGGTATACCACGTGCCACTCAAACACTTTTCCTTGTATTCTATTTTCATGATATGACTTTGGGTCATAAGGGACTAAACGGTAACCTTTACCATGATACCGATATATTTATCGACCATGGACCTCGACTCAATTCCTTCAAACCGATATGTGATTGTATTCTACTTAATTCCATAAATGCTTAGCCTGTGCTTATTGTTAACCCGTGCCTTTTATTTTTGCGCATTATCTTAAATTGCTTAGTGTAAAACCCCTAAATTTCTACTATTTATTTTATTTTTTATTATATATAAATTTGGTATTAATTTTTTTATTTTATTTTGTATTTGTACGTCGCATAGTTACATTGTACGTTGTGCGCGAAATTTCATTTTTCGTAATTGCTCGACGAGTGCGAATATGTGCGAGCGTACATATTTTTAGAAAAATATTTTTATAGTTTCAAAATAATATATATATCGTACCAAAGTTACCAAGTTATTATTTTATTATTTAAATTTATAAAAAGTTTTTCATTTATAACAGTTATTAAATAAATAAAAATTCCTCGTGCAAACCTATATTTCATAAATATTTTATTAGTTTATTTTAAATAATAATGTAATTTTTGAAATTATTATTATAGTATTTTTGGAAAATATATTTTGAAAATTATTGTGGCAATTTAAATCTTGATTTGATTTTATGGATTCATTTAAATAGCTACAATAATATCTATGTTTGAAAATTGATTTATCTTATTTGATTTTAAAATAAAATAATTTAATTAAATTTAAATTGGATTTGTATTTGAATTTGGATTTGATTGATTTTAAATTAAGTTGCAAATTATCTATTTTGGGTTTAAACTACTCCTAATCCTTATCCAACAGGGAATTCCCACATCCTATAAATAGGCAGGTACTCCTCCATAAATTTCTCACATCCAAAAAATCTCCACAACCAAAAATAAGTGCATCGTGTCCGCGACCAACATCTCATCGTGTGTGCATCGTGACTGTGTCACTATTTTTTTTCCCTTTCCACTATTTGTATTATATTTACATTCATCCTCTTCTTGGTGTCCTACAATCCCGGACCTCGTCATCGTCCTCGTGTCCAACACTTGGACACAATCCTTAAACCCAAACCCTAAACCTAGCTCGACCATCCTCGCAGCCACGCTGCCGACACAGACCCACCACGCCACTATCATGTCCAAACCACCACCAACGTAGCCGCTCCTCCCCGACACACTGCCAGCCTCGCCGCCACCAAACACATAACCCACTGTCCAAACCATCCGACCTCCTTCTTCCACACGACTACGTCACCATCACCGACACCACTATCACAGCCTTTCCGAGCTACCACCCTTGCCCATCGGCCGAACTTCCCTCCGACCATCTCCCGATAACAGCAGTACCATCACCACCACTACCATCGCCATCGGCCACCGTCAAAACCCACAACACCACCGCCACCACAGCCGGCCACCCCTGCCGTGGCCGGCATATCCAATCCAAACTCCGGTCACCAAAACCACCACCGCCACCACTTTTGCCGGCGCCCACTCGCCGGAACACAAGAAAACCAAAAACCCTAAAAATTTAACCCCCACCAACACCCTTACCTTTGCCGGAGCCGGAGCACGCCTGCCGCCGCGCCTCTCCGTGAGTTGGCCGCGCACCGCCGTGTCACCAGATCCGGCCAGGCCGTCCAGCCGTGCGCGCCCCCTTCTCCTCCAGCGCCTGACCAACCGCCTCTCCTCTCTGACGTTCGCCACCGAGCCACCGCCTTAGACCGCAATCGACCACCGTGCCTCCGCTCGCCGTTACCCCTCTTCCTCCTTGATCTCCCCTTCCCGAGCAACCCTCCACCGCCGCCATTGCGCCATCCGCGAGCGCCGACCGCCGCGCCGCGCCACCCGCCGATAAACCCCTTCTTTCCCTCTCCGATCTCCTTCCCCCGCTCCTCTTGCTCCTCTCCAGTGCTCTCTCGCTCCTCTCTCCGGCTCGACCTCCCCACTTTTTCTCTCTTCCCGACTTTCTCTCTTCCTCTCAGCCTCTCTCTCTCTCTCTCTCTCATTTTCCCTTTCTTTTCCTTTGGTCTGAGCAGCAGAGCAGTCAGTGCTGCTGCACTATATTCTCTTTTTTTATTATTTTTTATTTTTGTTGTTGTTTGTTTGTTTGTGTTGTTTATTTTTTTGGGTGTTTTGTTTTTTTATTTTTATTTTATTGTTTGTTTGTTCGAAATTCCCATATTTCTTTTCTCCTGGTATTAGTTATTGCTTTAGAAATTATCATCTATTATTACTTACTATTATTATTATATTATTATTAATTATTATTATTATTATTTTATTGATACTATCATTAGTATATGGTCATCTTAATTTGTAAATTTTATTTTGGGGCAAATTATTATATAATCTCTAAAATTTGCTAGTAACAAATTAGAGTATTTGCTTGGGTTATTTTTTTTTCTAAATTTGGAAATAGAAACCCTAAACATATTATTTCAAATTATATAAAAATATAGGTTCCTACTAAAAGTTTATTTTAAAGTTAGCCTAAAAACGATTTTTATTTTATTTATTTTTCTTAGTATTTATGTAAAAACATATTTCAACTAATAAAATATATTTTCAAGTATTTATCAAAGATTTATTTTTACTAGTAAGTATGGTTTTTAAGAATTATTAGTATTTTCTAGAAATTGTAAATATATATAATTTATCATTTTTTCCTTTGATTTATCTCCTGTCCATGATCAATTCCACTTTTCTATTCCCTCACCAATTCTGTACCACCTCCTATCGTTCCTAACTAATTTGACCTTTCTGGACCCAATGGAACTGTTCGTGCCACTATCCGAGGTCACCTTGCTTAGTTCTTGCACCAAAGTCGCAGTTCGTACCATATTGATCATTGTAGCACACCAGGCGTACTACCAGGCAAGATACCTTGCCATTTGCTGTTTATTTATTTTAGCTCATATTTCATGTATTATTCATTATTTTATTATTGCAAAATAAACTGTGATACATGGCATAACCTGTTAGAACTTACTGTTCAGTTATATTTCCTGCTATGTATTATTTTTCTTACACATTAAACCTAGATTTAGGGGACCACCTTTGTGTGTTGCATTCATTGGCCTTGACACGTTGTACCACGAAGTTGTGTGTCGTATGTAGAATACAGACATGCGTGACTGGCTGGCCACCGGTACGTATAAGCCGTGCGATAGGAATAACTGCTAATAGAGGTTGCATGCTTAGTTTGACTTAGCGATTAATAGTGGTTTTGTGTTGTGGATACAACATAGTAGACATTGGGCGGGGTGGACAATTCCTTAGCGTATGGGCTTCGATACACTTTTCCTTGTGATCCGGAAGCTCCGCTGGAGATACGGGGTTGATGACCCAGGATTACTGACGGCCACTGGCATTCTGCGGAACGTCATGCTCTTAATGATTGGGCCTCTGGTGCCCCAAGGAAAGACTGCGCCAATCCTATTTAGCCAGGTCCCATACGTAGGAAGGATTGTTCTTAACTACATTTTACTTAGAACGGTTAGGCACCCTTATCCGTTTGGTATGAGTACTCTTGGTTTGGGTACTTGTATCTGACCGTTGCTTGGAACATTAACTTGTCGCGGATTAGTTCGTCACATCTTGTCCTTGTTTGGTTGTAGATGTGGCTTACTACTCCGATGAGAAGGTATTGAACCTTGTCGGGCTCCGGATACCATATTGGGTTCATAGCATGGAAAGATACGTCATCGTGAATTAGTTTACCATCTTCTATCCATGTTTGGTTGGGGGGATGGTACGCTAGTTCAATAGGTGTGTATTGGACCATGTTATAATTCAATTGACTTATTTATTTGAGCAATATTTATTCAGTTTATATGGCATGATATTGTGTCTTGTTACGTCCCTCTGAGGACCTGGTTATCTCTCCAGGTGTGTGCTATTGTCTTTCGCAGGTGCTCTAGCTCTAGTCGTGACCATCTTCATTTGTAACACCCACATTTCTGAAATTAGGAAAATTTTGAAGTTTTGTATTTATAATCATTTATTAAGGATAATTTATGCATGTTATGATTTTAGATAATTTTTGGCTAGTGTAAAACTATTTAATTTGTTGATTTGTGAATTGGGGGTTAAACAAGGGAAACCCTAGTTATTCCTTAACCTAGAAGTTTACCATGACCACGTGAGCCTAGCCATAGGCTTAGAACATCAAATTAGTGATTTTAGCCAAAAAGGTTATTTTGGTAATTTACTAGATTTTATTTGAAATTATGTGTTTTTAATATTATTTAATTATTGTTAGTACCATGATTAGTCCCTAACCTAGTTTACCCTAATCTAGAGGTTAGCTACTAACCTAGAAGCTTGAGGATAGATATTTAGTCATTGGTCAAAGTAGTGTAAATATCTAGATATTTACATAATAGATCTTTTCCTTAAAACCCTCAAAAAAATCTCAACTTTGGCACCAAAGTCCTTGCCTTCACCATGAAGGAAGGCCAAGGACACCCCCCCTTGCCATGGCCGGCCAAGGGTACCCCCTACGTTACCCCCTTCCTATATAACCCCATCACATTCATTCATGATCAATTTACATGAATTTAAAACCTAAAAAATTCCTTTTTTATCAAACCTTCATAACTTCCTCAAATTTGAACCAAATCACTCCTAGTCTTTTGCATTGGGTTCCTACAACCTAGAGGGTGCAAGGGGAGGCTAGCAAGCTGGACACAAGGACTTGGACACCAACAAGTGAAGAGGACACACCACCCCTCCTTTTCTTAAAAAACTTGAGTTTTCACTCAATAGGTAAATACCCATAAACTTAGTTAACATTCTGTTTTTTCTTCATAAATTCATGCATATAGGTATACCCTAGCTGTGGGACAAGTTTGGTGAAATCTTGGGTTGATTTGGTGTCCGTATCGGACACGTATCCTAGGAAGAAAAACCATGTTTGATGAAATGCCCCAAAGGTTTTGATTTTGTTAAAATGTAGAATTAATTACATACTCACGTAGCCCTAGACTTATTGTTTACATCTACACTTGACTGAGCACGACACTGTATCGATTTTATGTCAAAAATTGATACGGACACACTGTGACAGTGAACGCACAATGCCCTGCTACCACACTGTTCGTGCACACTGCACAGGGCACTTCGACACGCCAAAATTGGTGTGGACACGGGGGCAGTGTCTGCGCACACTTCCGCAAAATTTCATGATACCTCGTGTCGTATCGAGGGCACGAGGACACGTGCACTAGTCGTGCACTGACAGTGCACGCACGCACGGAGCCGACTTCGCGTCCGTCGTGTCGTACGGACACGACTCTTGGACACCTTGTGTTTGCACGAGTGTGTAGCCCAACATGTGGGCTACACGTGGACATGACCACGAGGTCCTACGTGGCTCGTGTCGTGTCTACGAGAAACTTGCATCGCTGCACGATGCTGCACATAGCAGCGTATATTAGTCGAGTTTTCTCGACTGATACGGTGTTCGTACCGTATCCTGAGGACACGTGGACATTGTGCAGGCTACCCTACCCCTAGACTAACCCTAGGCGAACCTAGGGACACGAGCACGAGACTCCTAGACACGCGTGTCGTGTCCTAGAGCTAGGTGCACGCGTGCACGACGCGGTGATAGTTCACTGTGTCAGTGTTTACCCATTTCGGGTTTGAGAGTGGTTGACACTTCGAATCATGTCATGGTGTCGTGTCAGACACTTAGGACACTAGAGGACACCTAGGGCTAGTGTTACCAACCTTGGGTTTCGAGCCTTAGCTCGGTTTGGGTCGGGTCTTGGGTTGACCTACTTTCCTATGAATAGTGATACCTGGGTTCTTAAATTTGGTACTTCTGAGTTTCAAAATGAATTTCTAACTAAAATTGTGTAATACATATGCGTATTTCTGTGTGTATATATATTGTATATATATGTATATATGTGTTTAGGTGTGTGTCTTAGGGTGTATACATGGGTATATACGTGTGTATATACATAGGTATATATATATATATATATATATATATATATATATATAAATATATATATATATATATATATATATATATATATATATATATATATATATATATATATATATATATGTATTTGTGTGTGCGTGTGTGTTTGATTTCTGGGTTCCAGAAATCTGGGAACACCCCCCTCTCACTGTTAAACACACACACACACACACACACACCATGCCCCCTAGTATCAGTATCACTCTCTCTCTCTCTCTAATTCACTCTCTCTCATTATTTCCCTCTCTCACTATCTATATATGTTATTATATATATGTGTCATTATATATATATGTGTGTGTGATTTTGAATTATATATAGTGTATATCTATATATATAGATATGTATATATATGTGACTTTCTAGATATAGGTTTATATGGAAACCTATATGAAATTAGCCTATGGTCTAAGTTACTACCCGATGGCCATTAGGGGCTAACTCTAATTGACCTAATGACCCATGACCTAACTAGTTGTCCCTTATTTGACTAGAGTTGACCAAAGTCAACCTTAGGTCAAACTTGACCTAGTTGACCTAGATTGAACTTGAATTAACCTAGAATGACTAGTTTGACTAAACCCTAACTAGTCTGACCATGTTTGACCTAACTTTGACTAGTTTGACCTAGTTGACTTTTAGAGTTGACCAGAGTTGACCAAGAGTTGACTTTTGACCAGATTGACCTAGAATCATGTAGTATGCATAGAAAACTTCATTTTTACTATTTAGAATACATTGTGACTTGTGTTGCTCTGATCAGGAGCCAGACACCTCTCCTCAGATAGCATATTCTCTACAGACATTCATACATCAGGCGAGTATATTCTCTGACCGTTTCATACTTTTTCAGGATTTACTTTCTCGCTCTAGATTACTTTACTTGATGCTATCACGTTGGTAACACGGATTGGTACTATATGGATCTTTACATGAGATGTTATCCCCCTCGGGAGCATCGGGTAATTCATGTTAAATGTGTTTCACTGTCATCATGTACTCCTATGCTTCCATCATGCATGTGCACTCATATTATCATGTACTCTCATGATTCACTGAGCCCTCATGTATAACTTCACGTATACTCATTTATGAGCCTCTTGTGAAGTAATGTATAATAACGTAACTTGTCTAGATCCTTGTGTATTGATTGGGGAAACGGGGGAGTAGAAGTAGACATGTGAATAATTCCAAAGTAGTATAATCATGTATAAACTCAGTAGTGTAATCATGTATAAATTCTAGCCATTCACATGCCTATCTTGTACTCTACATCACTAGCCACTAACAGTTCTCTATATACAATAGATATTTCCTTTACAGCTATTTCTTTTACAGCGTATATTCCTTCAGCACTTCCTGTATTTTACTCTATTGCTTGTATCGTATTTCCTAACCTGATTTGAACTGTGTGAGATGTATTGTGCTCGTTCCTGTCGTGACTGGACCTGTTGAAAATATTACAGAGGACGAGGATGAGGCATGGGTGACTACGTATTATGGAGCAGGACTAGATGACACTTGTGTTGAGGACCCTCAGCAGGATCCACCTGCAGCTGAGGATGTTGCCCCAGTAGTCTAGGCTAGCTTAGCTAGACAGTCATTTTCTACATTATTATTTTGTCTCACATTCTGAGTTGTATTTTGAGATGTTGAGATGTATAGACCCTTAGACTTATTTGTATTTTGGGTTGACATTCTGGATGTTATGTATCCTAGACACTTAGACTTATTTCATCTATGCTACTGTTCCCTTTGAGTTACTATCTATCTATCTATCTGTCTTTCATTCTTCTACCTTAGATGTGATTGAGACTGTATATTGTTATGTCACCTCCATTCGCAGAGTATAAACTGTACAGGTACCTTTATATTGTTAGATGATTGACCTAGGACAGCGTTCTACCACCGACACTGCGGCGTAGGCTGGACGTACCCACGTCTCGTGCCCTTACTCTAGGATGCGGGTCGTGACACGTTTTTAGTGGTGGCCCATACAGGTCCCATTTATGTGGTGGTATTCGAACTAGAGTATCGCCACAGCCTGCAGTAGAAAATATGATGTAGTTTCGAGGTACTCAATCACATTAGGAAAAACTCTTATCTAAATCCTGCTATCTAAATTCTTGCTGATATTGTCTTTCTTTTGAAAGTAAACTGTCCCCTTTGACTATATCGTTTCTTCTCCGTATTGATTTTTTTTGTTGATCTGTCTTCAGGATGGTGGAGACACGATCGCAGCGTCTCGGTCCAGGTGACACCACTGAGAGGTCTGCCACCTCTCGTCCAGCTCACCAGGACCCGGGGACCACAGCTCCCCTTACTCCAGTTCATGTGGGAGCTTCTGCCACATTTGGGGGTGTACCTCTATCTATTCGGGGGACCATCCCAGCTACCCCAGACATGCCTCCCCCGCAGTTTCGTAAGCCACAGTTTCAAAAGCACCAGCCGCAGTTCCATCCGCCGATGCCATCTGGATTAGTGGATGTTGCACAGATGTTTGTATCCTAGACTTATTCTAGGGTGCGGGTCGTGACACGTTTTTATCTATGCTACTGTTCCCTTTGAGTTACTATCTATCTATCTGTCTTTCATTCTTCTACCTTAGATGTGATTGAGACTGTATATTGTTATGTCACCTCCATTCGGAGAGTATAAACTGTACAGGTACCTTTATATTGTTAGATGATTGACCTAGGACAGCGTTCTACCGCCGACACTGCGGCGTAGGCTGGACGTACCCACGTCTCGTGCCCTTACTCTAGGGTGCGGGTCGTGACACGTTTTTAGTGATGGCCCATATAGGTCCCATTTATGTGGTGGTATTCGAACTAGAGTATCGCCACAGCCTGCAGTAGAAAATAGGATGTAGTTTCGAGGTACTCAATCACATTAGGAAAAACTCTTATCTAAATCCTGCTATCTAAATTCTTGCTGATATTGTCTTTCTTTTGAAAGTAAACTGTCCCCTTTGACTATATCGTTTCTTCTCCGTATTGATTTTTTTTGTTGATCTGTCTTCAGGATGGTGGAGACACGATCGCAGCATCTCGGTCCAGGTGACACCACTGAGAGGTCTGCCACCTCTCGTCCAGCTCACCAGGACCCGGGGACCACAGCTCCCCTTACTCCAGCTCATGTGGGAGCTTCTGCCACATTTGGGGGTGCACCTCTATCTATTCGGGGGACCATCCCAGCTACCCCAGACATGCCTCCCCCGCAGTTTCGTAAGCCACAGTTTCAGCAGCACCAGCCGCAGTTCTTGCCGCCGATGCCATCTGGATTAGTAGATGCTGTACAGATGTTTGCATACTTCCAGTATTTCCTAGAGACGCAGCAGGCCCAGCAGCAGCGTCAGATGACGGAGTTTACCAGGGGCATAGATAAGGTCCATCAGCTGGCTAGAGCGACGGTGGAGAGGTTGGCTGTCCAGCCACAGGGAGGATCGGGACCGCCGCGACAGCAGATGATTCCGGGCATTCAGGAGTTCAAGAAGATGAGCTCAGGGACTTCTTGGGGACAGAGGGGATTCTTTATGCTGATGACTGGATTGAGCACATTGAGGAGATTTTTCGACTGGCGAAGATACCAATCGAACTCCAGATAGAGGCAGCAGCCAGCCAGATGCGGGATCTTGCCCGTACCTGGTATCAGACGGACCCGAGAGTAGGCACTCCAGGGCAGACATGAGGAGCTTTCAAGGAGCTCTTCAAGGGGAAGTTTTTCCCGGATCAGGCAGTCGGTGCCTTGGAGAACCCAGTTCGAGAACCTGGTTTAGGGGAACTAAACTGTAGAGGAGTATTCCGGTGAGTTTTGTCGGTTGAGCAGATTTGTTGAGGGCCTTAGCGAGACAGTGAAGGCGAGGAGGTTCAGGAAGGGCTTGGTCAATGAGGTCAAGTCCTTGACCAAGAGTGACAAGAATGCCACTTTTGAGGAGATTCTGGCAGGAGCGATGGCGACTGAGGATGATCTTGAGCTGAAGCTCAAGAGGGGCCGTGACACTCAGGGAGCTGGCAGCAGTGGAGGACAGGCCAAGAGGCCTTATTTTTAGCACCAGCAGCAGAGGCTATTCCAGCAGTAGAGGCCATTCCATCAGGTACAACAGCAGCCGAGGCACCAGCAGCAGGCACCCAGGCAGCAGGTCGTGAGTTGCACTTTCTGCAAGAAGCAGGGTCATGGATGGAATGACTGCAGAAAGAGGCTTGGAAGGTGTCTACTATGTGGTTCCGGAGACCACCATCTAAGGGAGTGTCCCATGTCTTCGGGACGACCAGTTCAGGGTGGCGGAGCCAAGGCTCCGGCAGGGCAGCAGAAGGGACCTTTGCCGACTTAGCAGCAGAGGTTCACCCAGCACTAGCATCAGGCCAGGGGTGGACAGCAGGGGCGAGCTTACGCCATGGCAGCAGAGGATGCTGAGGTTACTGGAGAGCTGAAAGTAGGTTCTATTTTTCTCGACTCTATTCCAGCTTTTGCATTATTCGATTCTGGGGCTTCCCATAGCTTTGTATTAGTATTTTTTGCGATTAGACATCATGTTATATCTGAATCGTTGCCTAGGACTTGCAAGATCACGACTGGGGGTGGCATTATCCTCGTTCGTGATGTTTACAAGGGACGAAGAGTAATTTTGGGAGGCCGAGAGTTGGATGTGTGTTTGCTCGTGATGCCACTACCGAACTACGATATTGTACTCGGTATGGATTGGTTGAGCAGGCACCATGCCAGCATAGATTGCCGCGGCGGTAGAGTTCTGTTCAGAGCGCCAGATGAGCCAGAGTTTGTATATTCTCGACGGCAGGCAGAGCAGACTAGCAGAGTTTTCTACGGAGTTTCGATTGAGGAGCAGCCAGTTCCACATCCATTAATAGCTGAGTTCATGGACGTATTTCTAGAGGAATTTCTTAGGCTTCCACCAGACAGAGACGTTGAGTTCTCGATAGACTTGGTTCCAGGTGCGAAACTAATTTCTCAGCATATCTATCGAGTGAACAACAGCGAGTTGGTGGAATTGAAGAAGCAGGTGGATGAGTTACAGGACAAGGGCTTCATCCGCTCTAGTTCTTCACCTTGGGGTGCATCGGTACTCTTTATACCGAAGAAGGATGGGTCGGTACGGATGTGTATCGATTACAGGGCATTCAACAGTCTGACGATCAAGAACAGATATCCACTGCCGCGGATCGACGATCTCTTCGATCAGTTGAGCGGAGCTCGGGTATTCTCGAAGATCGATCTGAGGTCAGGCTACCGCCAGGTAAAGGTGAAGAGGGAGGATATTCCGAAGACGGCGTTCAGGATGCGGTATGGCCAGTTCGAGTTTATGGTGATGCCGTTTGGGTTGACTAATGCCCCGGCGGTGTTCATGAACTTGATAAACAAGGTATTCCACCAGTACATAGATAAGTTCGTGGTGGTGTTCATCGATGACATCCTGGTGTACTCGAAGACAGAGGAGGAGCATGAGGAGCACTTGAGAGTGGTCCTGGAGACTCTCAGGCAGGAGCAGCTTTACGGGAAGCTCTCGAAGTACGAGTTCTTCCTGGACAGAGTTGACTTCCTGGGTCATGTGGTGACTGGAGATGGGATCTAAGTCGACCCAAGGAAGATATCAGCAGTTGAGGCTTTGGCAGCACCGACGTCAGTGGCAGAGATCAGGAGCTTCCTAGAATTGGCAGGCTACTACAGGAGATTCGTCCAGGATTTCTTCCGGGTTGCAGAGACATTGTCTAGGCTGACCCGGAAGGACGCAGAGTTTGTCTGGTTAGAGGAGTGTCAGGCCGCTTTCGATGAGTTGAAGAAGCGGTTGACGACAGCCCCGATTCTGACATTACCATCAGGATCAGGCGGGTTCACTATCTACAGTGACGTCTCGGGGAAGGGTTTGGGTTATGTCTTGCTGCAGCATAGGAAGGTGATTGCCTATGCTTCCATGCAGTTACGTCCCCACGAGAAGAACTACCCTATCCATGATTTGGAGTTGGCGGCAGTTATCTTTGCTCTGAAGCTGTAGAAACACTATTTGTATGGAGAGCGCATAGAGATATTTACAAACCGCAAAAGCTTAAAATACGTGTTTACGCAGAAGGAGCTCAACATGAGGCAGCACAGTTGGTTGGAGCTGATGGACTTTGATATTTTGCTGCAGTATCACCCAGTGAAGGCCAACGTGGTTGCCGAAGCTTTGAGCAGATATCTGACAACTATGTGTTTGACGATGGATCGCCACTTGTTAGCGAACTTGGAGAGCCTTAGGATCGAGGTAATTGTGCCGGGAGTGTAGATGCAGATGTGGGGCCTCCAGATTCAATCGGACTTGATTGATAGGATCAAGTCGGCTCAGTTCGATGACATTTCTCTACGATACATCAGGGAGCAGGTCAGAGCAGGATTTGCGGAGGATGAGTTCACTCTTGCAGGGGATGGCGCATTGAGGCACGGTTCCAGACTGTGTGTGCCCAGTGGAGACTTTCGATAGCAGGTTATACAGGAGGCCCACCTTTCTCAGTACTTTATACATCCGTGAGCCAACAAGATGTATAGGAATCTGAGAGAGCATGTATGGTGGAGTGGGATGAAGCGCGAGGTAGCACACTTCGTAGCCAGGTGTTTGATCTGTCAGCAGGTAAAGACAGAGAGGCAGAGGCCAGGGGGACTGTTACAGCCATTGCCCATTCCGGAGTGGAAGTGGGAGCACATCACGACGGACTTTGTTTCGGGATTGCCGCGTACTCCAGGAGGAAAGGACGCAATTTGGGTCATCGTCGACAGGTTAACGAAATCGGCCCACTTCTTGCCATTTAAAGTGGGTTTGTCTACCGAGAAGCTATTGGAGATGTATATGCGACAGATAGTCAGACTTCATGGAGTCCCAGTGAGCATTGTATCGGACCGAGACAGTCGTTTTACTTCACATTTCTAGAGGAGCTTGCATATTAGCTTGGGCACTCAGCTCAAGTTTAGTACTGTATACCACCCTCAAACAGACGAACAGTCAGAGCGGACCATTCAGACACTGGAGGACATACTGCGAACTTGTATCCTGGACTTTAGAGGATCTTGGGAGAGTCACCTGTACTTGGTAGAGTTTGCATACAACAACTGATTTCAGGCCAGCATTGAGATGTCACCCTTCGAGGCACTGTACGAGCGTAGATGTCGTACACCCTTGTCTTGGGATGATATTGGAGAGCGAGCTTTATTGGGACCTGAGATGGTTGTGGATGCAGCAGAGAAGGTGAAGCTCATCAGAGATCGACTTTGCGTGGCACAGGACAGACATCGGCATTGGACCGATAGCCACCGCAGACCTTTGGAGTTTGAGGTACAACTTAGAGATAGGATTAGAATTAAGTTGTCTTGTTTGTGTTTTGTTAACCATGTTTGATTACCATAATTAATTTGAGAACTTGTTTGTGATTAGGTTGGAGACCAGGTATTTTTTAGGATATCTCTGACACGTGGCACTATACGTTTTGGTGGAGGTGGGAAGCTTAACCCGCGTTTCATCGACCCTTTCGTTATCAGCGGGAGAGTCGATGACGTGTCTTACAGGCTAGACCTACCACCAGCATTGGAGGAAGTCCACAACGTATTCCATGTGTCGCAGTTGAGACGGTACGTGGCAGATCCTAGCCATGTACTTGATCATTCCGAGATCGAGGTGGGTCCTACTCTTCGTTATCCAGAGCAGCCTGTTGAGATTCTGGATCGACGGGAGAAGGCATTGAGGAACCAGACGATACTACTGGTTCGCGTCGCATGGAGGCATCATTCTCCAGGAGAGTCCACCTGGGAACGGGAGGATGAGATGCGCGAGTGCTACCCTTATCTATTTGTACCTTGAGGTATGATTTTCTATCCTTCTCTTCAGTTTCAGTTTCGTCTTTAAATTTCGAGGACGAAATTATTTTAAGGAGGGCAGACTTGTAACACCCACATTTCTGAAATTAGGATAATTTTGAAGTTTTGTATTTATAATCATTTATTAAGGATAATTTATGCATGTTATGATTTTAGATAATTTTTGGCTAGTGTAAAACCATTTAATTTGTTGATTTGTGAATTGGGGGTTAAACTAGGGAAACCCTAGTTATTCCTTAACCCAGAAGTTTACCATGACCATGTGAGCCTAGCCATAGGCTTAGAATATCAAATTAGTGATTTTAGCCTAAAAGGGTATTTTGGTAATTTACTAGATTTTATTTGAAATTATGTGTTTTTAATATTATTTAATTATTATTAGTACCATGATTAGTCCCTAACCTAGTTTACCCTAATCTAGAGGTTAGCTACTAACCTAGAAGCTTGAGGATAGATATTTAGTCATTGGTTAAAGTAGTGTAAATATCTAGATATTTACATAATAGATCTTTTCCTTAAAACCCTCAAAAAAATCTCAACTTTGGCACCAAAGTCCTTGCCTTCACCATGAAGGAAGGCCAAGGACACCCCCCTTGCCATGGCCGGCCAAGGGTACCCCCTACATTACCCCCTTCCTATATAACCCCATCACATTCATTCATGATCAATTTACATGAATTTAAAACCTAGAAAATTCCCTTTTCATCAAACCTTCATAACTTTCTCAAATTTGAACCAAATCACTCCTAGTCTTTTGCATTGGGTTCCTACAACCTAGAGGGTGCTAAGGGAGGCTAGCAAGCTGGACACAAGGACTTGGACACCAACAAGTGAAGAGGACACACCACCCCTCCTTTTCTTGAAAAACTTGAGTTTTCACTCAATAGGTAAATACCCATAAACTTAGTTAACATTCTATTTTTTCTTCATAAATTCATGCATATAGGTATACCCTAGCTGTGGGACAAGTATGGTGAAATCTAGGGTTGGTTTGGTGTCCGTATCGGACACGTATCCTAGGAAGAAAAACTATGTTTGATGAAATGCCCCGAAGGTTTTGATTTTGTTAAAATGTAGAACTAATTACATATTCACGTTGCCCTAGACTTGTTGTTTACATCTATACTTGACTGAGCACGACACTGTGTCGATTTCATGTCGAAAATCGACACGGACACACTGTGACAGTGCACGCACAATGCCCTGCTACCACACTGTTCGTGCACACTGCACAGGGCACTTCGACACACCAAAATTGGTGTGGACACGGGGGCAGTATCTGCGCACACTTCCCTAAAATTTTATGATACCTCATGTCGTATCGAGGGCACGAGGACATATGCACTGGTCGTGCACTGACAGTGCACGCACGCACGGAGCCGACTTCGCGCGCGTCGTGTCGCACGGACACGACACTTGGATACCTCGTGTTTGCACGAGTGTGTAGCCCAACATGTGGGCTACACGTGGACATGACCATGAGGTCCTACGTGGCTCGTGTCATGTCCACGAGACACTTGTATCGCTGTACGATGCTGCACATAGCAGCGTGTATCAGTCGAGTTTTCTCGACTGATACGGTATTCATACCGTGTCCTGAGGACACGTGGACGCTGTGCAGGCTACCCTTCCCCTAGACTAACCCTAGACGAACCTAGGGACACGAGCATGAGACTCCTAGACACGCGTGTCGTGTCCTAGAGCTAGGTGCACGCGTGCACGACGCGGTGACAGTTCACTGTGTCAGTGTTTACCGGTTTCGGGTTTGAGAGTGGTTGACACTTCGAATCGTGTCATGGTGTCGTGTCAGATACTTAGGACACTAGAGGATACCTAGGGCTAGTGTTACCAACCTTGGGTTTCGAGCCTTAGCTCGGTTTGGGTCGGGTATTGGGTTTACCTACTTTCCTATGAATAGTAATTCTTGGGTTCTTAAATTTGGTACTTCTGACTTTCAAAATGAATTTCTAACTAAAATTGTGTATTACATATGCGTATTTCTGTGTGTATCTATATTGTATATATATGTATATATGTATATGTGTGTTTAGGTGTGTGTCTTAGGGTGTATACATGGGTATATATGTGTGTATAAAAAAAAAAAAAAATATATATATATATATATATATATATATATATATATATATATATATATATATAACAATATATATATATATAAATATATATATATATATATATATATATATATATATATATATATTTGTGTGTGCGTGTGTGTTTGATTTCTGGGTTCCAGAAATCTGGGAACACCCCCCTGTCACTGTTAAACACACACACACACACACACCATGCCCCATTGTATCAGTATCACTCTCTCTCATTATTTCTCTCTCTCACTATCTATATATGTTATATATGTTATTATATATATATATATATTTTTTTTTTTTATGTTATTATATATATATATGTGTCATTATATATATATATATATATATATATATATATATATATATATATATATATATATATATATATATATATATATATATATATGATTTTGAATTATATATAGTGTATACATATATTGATATATATATGTAGTAGATAGACTTGTGTATGTCTATATATATAGATATGTAAATATATGTGACTTTCTAGATATAGGTTTATAGGAAACCTATATAAAATTAGCCTATGGTCTAAGTTACTAGCCTATGGCCATTAGGGGCTAACCCTAGTTGACCTAATGACCCATGACCTAACTAGTTGACCCTTGTTTGACTAGAGTTGACCAAAGTCAACCTTAGGTCAAAATTTACCTAGTTGACCTAGATTGAACTTGAATTAACCTAGAATGACTAGTTTGACTAAACCCTAACTAGTCTGACCATGTTTGACTAGTTTGACCTAGTTGACTTTTAGAGTTGACCAGAGTTGACCAAGAGTTGACTTTTGACCAGATTGACCTAGAATCATGTAGTATGCATAGTAAACTTTATTTTTACTATTTAGAATACATTGTGACTTGTGTTGCTCTGATCAGGAGCCAGATACCTCTCCTTAGACAGCATATTCTCTACAGACATTCATAAATCAGGCGAGTACATTTTCTGACCGTTTTATACTTGTTCAGGCTTTACTTTCTCGCTCTAGATTACTTTACTTGATGCTGTCACGTTGGTAACATGGATTGATACTATATGGATCTTTACATGAGATGTTATCCCCCTCGGGAGCATCGGGTACTTCATGTTACATGTGTTTCACTGTCATCATGTACTCCTATGCTTCCATCATGCATGTGCACTCATGTGATAATGTACTCTCATGATTCACTGAGCCCTCATGTATAACTTCACGTATACTCATTTATGAGCCTCATGTGAAGTAATGTATAATAATGTAACTTGTCTAGATCCTTGTGTATTGATTGGGGAAATGGGGGAGTAGAAGTAGACATGTGAATAATTCCAAAGTAGTGTAATCATGTATAAACTCAGTAGTGTAATCATGTATAAATTCTAGCCATTCACATGCATATCTTGTACTCTACATCACTAGCCACTTACAGTTCTCTATATACAATAGATATTTCCTTTACAGCTATTTCTTTTACAGCGTATATTCCTTCAGCACTTCTTGTATTTTACTCTATTGCTTGTATCGTATTTCCTAACCTGATATGAACTGTGTGAGATGTATTGTACTCGTTCCTGTCCTGACTGGACCTGTTGAAAATATTACAGAGGACGAGGGTGAGGCATGGGTGACTACGTATTATGGAGCAGGATTAGATGACACTTGTGTTGAGGACCCTCAGCAGGATCCACCTGCAGCTGAGGATGTTGCCCCAGTAGTCTAGGCTAGTTTAGCTAGACAGTCATTTTCTACATTATTATTTTGTCTCACATTCTGAGTTGTATTTTAAGATGTTGAGATGTATAGACCCTTAGACTTATTTGTATTTTTGGTTGACATTCTGGATGTTATGTATCTTAGACACTTAGATTTATTTCATCTATGCTACTGTTCCCTTTGAGTTACTATCTATCTATCTATCTATCTGTCTTTCATTCTTCTACCTTAGATGTAATTGAGACTGTATATTGTTATGTTACCTCCATTCGGAGAGTATAAACTGTACAGGTACCTTTATATTGTTCGATGATTGACCTAGGACAGCGTTCTACCGCCGACACTGCGGCGTAGGCTGGACGTACCCACGTCTCGTGCCCTTACTCTAGGGTGCGGGTCGTGACATGTTTTTAGTGGTGGCCCATGTAGGTCCCGTTTAGGTGGTGGTATTCGAACTTGAGTATCGCTACAGCCTGCAGTAGAAAATAGGATGTAGTTTCGAGGTACTCAATCACATTAGGAAAAACTTTTATCTAAATCCCTGCTACCTAAATTCTTGCTGATATTGTCTTTCTTTTGAAAATAAACTGTCCCCTTTGACTATATCGTTTTTTCCCCGTATTGATTTTTTTGTTGATCTGTCTTCAGGATGGTGGAGACACGATAGCAGCGTCTCGGTCCAGGTGACACCACTAAGAGGTCTGCCACCTTTCGTCCAGCTCACCAGGACCCGGGGACCATAGCTCCCCTTACTCCAGCTCATGTGGGAGCTTCTGCCACATTTGGGGGTGCACCTCTATCTATTCTGGGGACCATCCCAGCTACCCCAGACATGCCTCCCCCGCAGTTTCGTCAGCCACAGTTTCAGTAGCACCAGCCGCAGTTCCAGCCGCCGATGCCATCTGGATTAGTGGATGTTGCACAGATGTTTGCATACTTCTACCATTTCCTAGAGACACAGCAGGCCTAGCAGTAGCATCAGACGACGGAGTTTACCAGGGGCATAGATGAGGTCCATCAGCTGGCTAGAGCAACGATGGAGAGGTTGGCTGTCCAGCCACAGGGAGGATCGGGACAGCCGCAGCAGCAGAGGATTCCGTGTATTCAAGAGTTCAAGAAGATGAACCTCAGGGACTTCTTGGGGACAGAGGGGATTCTTTATGCTGATGACTGGATTGAGCACATTGAGGAGATTTTTCGACTGGCGGGGATACCAGCCGGACTCGAGATAGAGGTAGCAGCCAGCCAGATGCGGGATCTTACCCGTACCTGGTATCAGACGGACCCGAGAGTAGGTACTCCAGGGCAGACATGGGGAGCTTTCAAGGAGCTCTTCAAGGGGAAGTTTTTCCCGGATATGGCAGTCGTTGCCTTGGAGACCCAGTTCGAGAACCTGGTTCAGGGGAACCAGACTGTAGAGGAGTATTCCGGTGAGTTTTGTCGGTTGAGCAGATTTGTGGAGGGCCTTAGCGAGACAACAAGGGCGAGGAGGTTCAGGAAGGGCTTGGTCAAGGAGGTCAAGTCCTTAACCAAGAGTGACAGGAATGCCACTTTTGAGGAGATTCTGGCAGGAGCGATGGCGGCTGAGGATGATCTTGAGCTGAAGCTCAAGAGGGGCCACGACACTCAGGGAGCTGGCAGCAGTGGAGGACAGGCCAAGAGGCCTCATTTTTAGTACCAGCAGCAGAGGACATTCCAACAGCAGAGGCCGTTCCAGCAGGTACAGCAGCAGCCGAGGCACCAGCAGCAGGCACCCAAGCAGCAGGTCGTGAGTTGCACTTTCTGCAAGAAGCAGGGTCATGGATGGAATGACTGCAGAAGAGGCTTGGCAGGTGTCTACTATGTGGTTCCGAAGACCACCAGCTGAGGGAGTGTCCCATGTCTTCGGGACGACCAGTTGAGAGAGGCGGAGCCAAGGCTCCGGCAGGGCAGCAGAAGGGACCTTTGCCGACTCAGCAGCAGAGGTTCACCCAGCACCAGCATCAGGACAGGGGTGGTACAGCAGGGGCGAGCTTACGCCATGGCAGCAGAGGATGCTGAGGTTACTAGAGAGCTGATAGCAGGTTCTATTTTTCTCGACTCTATTCCAGCTTTTGTATTGTTCGATTCTGGGGCTTCCTATAGCTTTGTATCAGTAATCTTTTGCGATTAGACATCATGTTATATCTAATCGTTGCCTAGGACTTGCAAGATCATGACTGGGGGTGGCATTATCCTTGTTCGTGATGTTTGCAAGGGACAGAGAGTAGTTTTGGGAGGCCGAGAGTTGGATGTGTGTTTGCTCGTGATGCCACTACCGAACTACGATATTGTACTCGGTATGGATTGGTTGAGCAGGCACCATGCCAGTATAGATTGCCGCGAGGGTAGAGTTTTGTTCAGAGCGCCAGATGAGCCAGAGTTTGTATATTCCCGACGGCAGGCAGAGCAGACTAGCAGAATTTTCTGCAGAGTTTCGATTGAGGAGCAGCCAGTTCCACATCCATTGATAGCTGAGTTCATAGACGTATTTCTAGAGGAATTGCTTGGGCTTCCACCAGACAGAGACGTTGAGTTCTCGATAGACTTGGTTCCAGGTACATAACCAATTTCTCAATATATCTATCGAGTGAACAACAGTGAGTTGGTGGAATTGAAGAAGCAGGTGGATGAGTTGCAGGACAAGGGCTTCATCCGCTCTAGTTCTTCACCTTGGGGTGCACTGGTACTCTTTATACCAAAGAAGGATGGGTCGGTACGGATGTGTATCGATTATAGGGCACTCAACAGTCTGACGATCAAGAACAGATATCCACTGCCGCAGATCGACGATCTCTTCGATCAGTTGAGCGGAGCTCGGGTATTCTCGAAGATCGATCTGAGGTCAGGCTACCACCAGGTAAAGTTGAGGATATTCCGAAGACGGCGTTCAGGACGCGTTACGGCCAGTTCGAGTTTATGGTGATGTCGTTTGGGTTGACTAATGCCCCGGCAGTGTTCATGAACTTGATGAACATGGTATTCCACCAGTACTTAGATAAGTTCGTGGTGGTATTCATCAACGACATCATGGTGTACTCGAAGACAGAGGAGGAGCATGAGGAGCACTTGAGAGTGGTCCTGGAGACTCTCAGGCAGGAGCAGCTTTACGACAAGCTCTCGAAGTGCGAGTTCTTCCTGGACAGAGTTGACTTCCTGGGTCATGTGGTGACTGGAGATAGGATCTCAGTCGACCCAAGGAAGATATCAGCAGTTGAGGCTTGGGCAGCACCGACGTCAGTGGCAGAGATCAGGAGCTTCCTAGGATTGGCAGGCTACTACAGGAGATTCATCCAGAATTTCTTCCGAGTTGCAGAGCCGTTGTCTAGGCTGACCCGGAAGGACGCAACATTTGTCTGGTCAGAGGAGTGTCAGGCCGCTTTCGATGAGTTGAAGAAGCGGTTGACGACAGCCCCGATTCTGATATTGCCATCAGGATCAGGCGGGTTCACTATCTATAGTGACGCCTCGGGGAAGGGTTTGGGTTGTGTCTTGTAACAGCATGGAAAGGTGATTGCCTATACTTCCAGACAGTTACGTCCCCACGAGAAGAACTACCCTACCCATGATTTGGAGTTGGCGGCAGTTATCTTTGCTCTGAAACTGTAGAAACATTATTTGTATGGAGAGCACGTGGAATATTTACAGACCACAAGAGCTTGAAATACATGTTTACGAAGAAGGAGCTCAACATGAGACAGCGCAGATGGTTGGAGCTGATAAAGGACTTTAATATTCTGCTGTAGTATCACCCAGTGAAGGCCAACGTGGTTGTCGATGCTTTGAGCAGATATCCGGCAGCTGTGTGTTTGACGATGGATCGCCACTTGTTAGCGGACTTGGAGAGCCTTAGGATTAGGTGATTGTACCGGGAGTGCAGATGCAGATATGGGGCCTCCAGATTCAATCGTACTTGATTGATAGGATCAAGTCGGCTCAGTTCGATGACATTTCTCTACGATGCATCAGGAAGCAGGTCAGAGCAGGATTTACGGACGATGAGTTCACTCTTGCAGGGGATGGCGTATTGAGGCACGGTTCCAGACAGTATGTGTCCAGTAGAGACTTTCGAGAGCAGGTTATGCAGGAGGCCCACCGTTCTCAGTACTCTATACATTCGGAAGCCAACAAGATATATAGGGATCTGAGAGAGCATATACGGTGGAGTGGGATGAAGCGCGAGGTAGCACACTTTGTAGCCAGGTGTTTGATCTGTCAGCAGGTAAAGGCAGAGAGGCAGAGGCCAGGGGGACTGTTACAGCCATTGTCCATTCCGGTGTAGACGTGGGAGGACATCATGATGGACTTTGTTTCGGGATTGCCGTGTACTTCAGGAGAGAAGGACGCGATTTGGGTCATCGTCGACAGGTTGACCAAATCGGCCAACTTCTTGCCATTCAAAGTGGGTTTGTCTACCGAGAAGCTATTGGAGATGTATATATGACAGATAGTCAGACTTCATGGAGTCCCAGTGAGCATTGTATCGGATCGAGACAGTCGTTTTACTTCACATTTCTAGAGGAGCTCGTATATTAGCTTGGGCACTCAGCTTAAGTTTAGTACTGCATACTACCCTCAGACAGACGGACAGTCAGAGCGGACCATTCAGACACTGGAGGACATGCTACGGACTTGTGTCCTGGACTTTGGAGGATCTTGGGAGAGTCACCTGCACTTGGTAGAGTTTGCATACAACAACAGATTTCAGGCCAGCATTGAGATGTCACCCTTCGAGGCACTGTACGGGCGTAGATGTCGTACACCCTTGTCTTGGAATGATATTAGGGAGCAAGCTTTATTGGGACCTGAGATTGTTATGGATGCAGCAGAGAAGGTGAAGCTCATCAGAGATCGACTTCGCGTGGCACATGACAGACATCGGCATTAGGTCGATAGCCACCACAGACCTTTGGGGCTTGAGGTACAGCTTAGAGATAGGATTAGAATTAGGTTGTCTTGTTTGTGTTTTTTTAACCATGTTTGATTACCATAATTAATTTGAGACCTTGTTTGTGATTAGGTTAGAGACCAGGTATTTTTGAGGATATCTCCGACACGTGGCACTATACGTTTTGGTGGAGGTAGGAAGCTTAGCCCGCGTTTCATCGGCCCTTTCGTTATCAGCGGAAGAGTCGGTAACGTGTCTTACAGGCTAGACCTACCACCAACATTGGAGGGAGTCCACAACGTATTCCACGTGTCGCAGTTGAGACGGTACGTGGCAGATCCTAGCCATGTACTTGATCATTCCGAGATCGAGGTGGGTCCTACTCTTCGTTATCAAGAGCAGTCTGTTGAGATTCTGGATCGACGGGAGAAGGCATTGAGGAACCAGACGATACCACTGGTTCGTATCGCATGGAGGCATCATTCTCCAGGAGAGTCCACCTGGGAACGGGAGGATGAGATGCGCGAGCGATACCCTTATCTATTTGTACCTTGAGGTATAATTTTCTATCCTTCTCATCAGTTTCAGTTTCGTCTTTAAATTTCAAGAACAAAATTATTTTAAGAAGTGTAGACTTGTAACACCCACATTTCTGAAATTAGGATAATTTTGAAGTTTTGTATTTATAATCATTTATTAAGGATAATTTATGCATGTTATGATTTTAGATAATTTTTGGCTAGTGTAAAACCATTTAATTTGTTGATTTGTGAATTGGGGGTTAAACTAGGGAAACCCTAGTTATTCCTTAACCTAGAAGTTTACCATGACCATATGAGCCTAGCCATAGGCTTAGAACATGAAATTAGTAATTTTAGCCTAAAAGGGTATTTTGGTAATTTACTAGATTTTATTTGAAATTATGTGTTTTTAATATTATTTAATTATTGTTAGTACCATGGTTAGTCCCTAATTTAGTTTACCCTAATCTAGAGGTTAGCTACTAACCTAGAAGCTTGAGGATAGATATTTAGTCATTGGTTAAAGTAGTGTAAATATCTAGATATTTATATAATAGATCTTTACCTTAAAACCCTCAAAAAAATCTCAACTTTGGCACCAAAGTCCTTGCCTTCACCATGATGGAAGGCCAAGGACACCCCCCCTTTCCATGGCCGGCCAAGGGCACCCCCCTACATTACCTCCTTCCTATATAACCCCATCACATTCATTCATGATCAATTTACATGAATTTAAAACCTAGAAAATTCCTTTTTCATCAAACCTTCATAACTTCCTCAAATTTGAACCAAATCACTCCTAGTCTTTTGCATTGGGTTCCTACAACCTAGAGGGTGCTAAGGGAGGCTAGCAAGCTGGACACAAGGACTTGGACACCAACAAGTGAAGAGGACACACCACCCCTCCTTTTCTTGAAAAACTTGAGTTTTTACTCAATAGGTAAATACCCATAAACTTAGTTAACATTCTGTTTTTTCTTCATAAATTCATGCATATAGGTATACCCTAGCTGTGGGACAAGTTTGGTAAAATCTAGGGTTGGTTTGGTGTCCGTATCGGACACGTAAACTAGGAAGAAAAACCATGTTTGATAAATGCCCCAAAGGTTTTGATTTTGTTAAAATGTAGAACTAATTACATATTCACGTAGCCTTAGACTTGTTGTTTACATCTACACTTGACTGAGCACGACACTGTATCGATTTTGTGTCAAAAATCGATACGGACACACTGTGACAGTGCACGCACAATGCTCTGCTACCACACTGTTCGTGCACACTGCACAGGGCACTTTGACATACCAAAATTGGTGTGGACAAGGGGGCAGTATCTGCGCACACTTCTCCAAAATTTCACGACACCTCGTGTCGTATCGAGGGCACGAGGACACGTGCACTGGTCGTGCACTGACAGTGCACACACGTACGGAGCCGACTTCGTACGCGTCGTGTCGTGCGGACACGACACTTGGACACCTTGTGTTTGCACGAGTGTGTAGCCCAACATGTGGGCTACACGTGGACATGACCACGAGGTCCCACATGGCTCGTGTCGTGTCCAAGAGACACTTGCATCGCTGCACGATGCTGCACATAGCAGCGTGTATCAGTCGAGTTTTCTCGAGTGATATGGTGTTCGTACCATGTCCTGAGGACACGTAGACACTGTGCAGGCTACCCTGCCCCTAGACTAACCCTAGGCGAACCTAGGGACACGAGCATGAGACTCCTAGACACGCGTGCACGATGCGGTAACAGTTCATTGTGTCAGTGTTTACCCGTTTCGGGTTTGAGTGTGGTTGACACTTCGAATCGTATCATGGTGTCGTATCAGACACTTAGGATACTAGAGGACACCTAGGGCTAGTGTTACCAACCTTGGGTTTCGAGCCTTAGCTCGGTTTGGGTCGGGTATTGGGTTTACCTACTTTCCTATGAATAGTGATTCCTGGGTTCTTAAATTTGGTACTTCTGAGTTTTCAAAATGAATTTCTAACTAAAATTGTTTAATACATATGCGTATTTCTGTGTGTATCTATATTGTATATATATGTATATGTGTGTTTAGGTGTGTGTCTTAGGGTATATACATGGGTATATACGTGTGTATATACATAGGTGTATATATATATATATATATATATATATATATATATATATATATATATATATATATATATATATATATATATATATATATATATATGTATTTGTGTGTGCGTGTGTGTTTGATTTCTGGATTCCAGAAATCTGGGAACACCCCCCCTCTCACTGTTAAACACACACACACACCATGCCCCCTTGTATCAGTATCACTCTCTCTCTAATTCACTCTCTTATTATTTCCTTCTCTCACTATCTATATATGTTATATATGTTATTATATATATATGTGTCATTATATATATATGTGTGCGTGATTTTGAATTATATATAGTGTATACATATATTGATATATATATGTAGTAGATAGACTTGTGTATATATATATATAGATATGTATATATATGTGACTTTCTAGATATAGGTTTATATGGAAACCTATATGAAATTAGCCTATGGTCTAAGTTACTAGCCTATGGCCATTAGGGGCTAACCCTAATTGACCTAATGACCCATGACCTAACTAGTTGACCCTTGTTTGACTAGAGTTGACCAAAGTCAACCTTAGGTCAAACTTGACCTAGTTGACCTAGATTGAACTTGAATTAACCTAGAATGACTAGTTTGACTAAACCCTAACTAGTCTGACCATGTTTGACTAGTTTGACCTAGTTGACTTTTAGAGTTGACCAGAGTTGACCAAGAGTTGACTTTTGACCAGATTGACCTAGAATCATGTAGTATGCATAGTAAACTTCATTTTTACTATTTAGAATACATGGTGACTTGTGTTGCTCTAATCAGGAGCCAAACACCTCTCCTCAGACAGCATATTCTCTACAGACATTCATACATCAGGCGAGTAAATTCTCTGACCGTTTCATACTTGTTCAGGCTTTACTTTCTCTCTCTAGATTACATTACTTGATGCTGTCACGTTGATAACACGGATTGATACTATATGGATCTTTATAAGAGATGTTATCCCCCTCGGGAGCATCGTGTACTTCATGTTACGTGTGTTTCACTGTCATCATGTACTCCTATGCTTCCATCATGCATGTGCACTCATGTGATCCTGTAATCTCATGATTCACTGAGCCCTCATGTATAACTTCATGTATACTCATTTATGAGCCTCATGTGAAGTAATATATAATAACGTAACTTGTCTAGATCCTTGTGTATTGATTGGGGAAACGGGGGAGTAGAAGTAGACATGTGAATAATTCCAAAGTAGTGTAATCATGTATAAACTCAGTAGTGTAATCAAGTGTAAATTCTAGCCATTCACATACCTATCTTGTACCCTACATCACTAGCCACTTATAGTTCTCTATATACAGTAGATATTTCCTTTACAGCTATTTCTTTTACAGCATATATTCCTTCAGCACTTCCTATATTTTACTCTATTACTTGTATCGTATTTCCTAACCTGATATGAACTGTGTGAGATATATTATGCTCGTTCCTGTCCTGACTGGACCTGTTGAAAATATTACAGAGGACGAGGATGAGGCATGGGTGACTACGTATTATGGAGCAGGACTAGATGACACTTGTGTTGAGGACCCTCAGCAGGATCAACCTGCAGCTGAGGATGTTGCCCCAGTAGTCTAGGCTAGCTTAGCTAGACAGTCATTTTCTATATTATTATTTTGTCTCACATTCTGAGTTGTATTTTTAGATGTTGAGATGTATAGACCCTTAGACTTATTTGTATTTTGGGTTGACATTCTGGATGTTATGTATCCTAGACACTTAGACTTATTTCATCTATGCTACTGTTTCCTTTGAGTTACTATCTATCTATCTATCTGTCTTTCATTCTTCTACCTTAGATGTGATTGAGACTGTATATTGTTATGTTTCCTGCATTCGGAGAGTATAAACTGTACAGGTACCTTTATATTGTTAGATGATTGACCTAGGACAGCGTTCTACCGCCGACACTGCGGCGTAGGCTGGACGTAGCCACGTCTCGTGCCCTTACTCTAGGGTGCGGGTCGTGACATCATTTCTTCGAGGATGATTGTGCTTGGATCGTCTTTGCCTCGCTCGCCAAAATTATTTCTTTTTATGTGTGTTTCCTTTACTTGTTGGTAGTGGATTTGTCTCCGCCTAACATATTGTATCAAGGCAATTCATTATCATTATATGATATCTTTTATTCATTTATTTTGTGTGGATGAGATTAGTTATGGTTCTACTATATTTTACAGCTTACGTATATTTCTTATACGGTTGGCATGTCTACGTTCCTAGTCCTACGTATTTTGGGACTGGGCGTTACATATTTTTGTGGTAGCCCATGCGGGTCAAGATAAATTGTTTGGTTACTTTACCGTACCAAGCAAGCCTGCGTATAGGATTAGAGTCTAGGATCCCAAACACGCTTAGCTTAATTCTTTAAGTTGGGTAGAATACCCCACGACCTGACACACCCTTGACCATTAAGGAAATACAAATAGTATTATCTAGACCATAGAGACTAGAGGAATTTAACCCATTTGGTCAACCAAGCCTTGGTCAATAAAACCGTAGAATGATGGTATAGGAATAAACAAGACTTAGATCCTTATGACTCTTAGACTATTCATATTTGTTTTTATTTCATCTACCATCGTGCATATGTTCTACTATCTAGACTAATGATGCTAATATAGCCTAGTTTTTGTAAGCTCAATTCTTTATCTAGCTTGTTCATGACATATGTTATTGGATGCATCCACTAACATATTATCTACTCAGAACCGGTACATGATGGTCTGATCAACCTAGTGTACTTTGGTTCACTTTTATCTATCGTTCTACGTGGATGGGGACATAGTGTCACCCTCATTTCCCGTATTTCCCGTATTTTGTATTTATACTCGTATCTGGATTTTGGCATATATTTTTATTTTTCTCAACTGGTAGAATTTCGATATTTCTCATATTTTGGATTTTGACATGGCTCGGTTTTAATTGGATTGGTTTGGGTTGGGTTGGTTTAATGTGTATTGGAACACCTTAGCCTATGCTCCACCCTCAACACACCACATCCCACCCTCTTTAAAACTCCACCAACCTTTTCTCTCTCCTCATAACCTCCATTAATTTCTTCTTCTCCTTCCTCTACACAACACTCTTCTCCTTCCTCTACACAACACCCACCCATAGGCAAGTGCACCTTGTTACCACATGAGAACCCTATTTTATTTGTCCATTTGCTAGATTGGGACATGGTGATCAACATTAGAACTTGGTATTTTGTGATTTGGAGTCTCCATTGTTCTAGATCTAAGTTTTTTTCTATTTTCGGTTTTACATGGTTTTGATCTATTTAAGTTGGATTTGTATAGGTTTTGATGTTTCCATGTGGAAGAGAGTTCCATTCCACCCTGGTTGGAACTTTAGAAATTCGAATTTGGAGTTCGGATGGCCAAATTGTGATGCTTTGAAGTTTTGGGAGCCATTGGAGCTTCTTCTCAGCCATGGAGAAGAAGACCCTCCTCCTGCGTGCGTGTTTTTACGCGTTCGCAGCTCTCCTGCGTGCGTGCTTTTGTGCGTACGCAGCACTCCTGCGTGCATGTTTTTACGCGTACGCAGCTCTCCTGCGTGCGTGTTTTTACGCGTACGCAGCTCTCCTGCGTGCATGCTTTTCGCATACGCAGCTCTCTTGCGTGCGTGTTTTTAGGCGTACGCATCTCTCCTGCGTGCGTGCTTTTCGCGTACGCAGCTCTCCTGCTGCGTGTTTTTACGCGTACGCAGCTCTCCTGCGTGCGTGCTTTTTCGCGTACGCAGCTCTCCTGCGTGCGTGCTTTTGTGCGTACGCAGCTCTCCTGCGTGCGTGCTTTTTCGCATACGCAGCTCTCCTGCGTGCGTGCTTTTTCGCGTACGCAGCTCTCCTGCGTGCTTGCTTTTACGCGTATGCTGCTCCCCTGCGTGCGTGCTTTTACGCGTACGCTGCACCCTGACCCCTTGCTTAACCCGTTGGCTCTAGGAGTATTGGTTTTATTTCTCGACTTGGTTTCTTTGTTTTTTTGTGGATTGAGTTTTCCTGAGATATGTTCAACACAGCACGACTATCTTGACCCGACACGGCCTAACACAGTTTTCAAGTAATTGTTTATGACTAGTACGATTCTCGGGATTTTTCTGTGGATTATGATTCTGGCGTTCTCTGATTTCCTTGCTAGTGACCCAGTGGGGTACACACCTAACTTGTAACTGTAATTAATCCTTGTGACTTGATAACTTGATAATGGTCCGTGGCGGCGCACTCCGGACTTGTAGCATGACTTGATAACTTAACTTGACCTGCCTTGACACCGGGGGTAGTTCTTTCTTGCTTGCTTTTTAAATCCACTTGTCCTGTCTTGCATCATGTCTAGGATGGGACTCCTGAGTACCACGGTCAGGAGTACCTACTAAAATGGATTAAGGTTAATAACTAGAATAACACAATAGTCATGAAGAGATGACACAGCTACAGGCAATTCCGTTACCTGGGCGCTCTTGGGATCTGTAGCCTGCCGATGAGTAGGGCACATTTCCAGCACACTGTTATGTGTTGCACCTTCTAAGTCACCTAAGGGTACATGCGTTTCCTGAACGATGTACCCACCTGAATTCAACCCCTAATTTTTGACCTGGGTAACCTGGATGGTCTGTAGGGCTTGTGGCTGTGGAACAATCTCACTGCATCTTGCTAGTAATTAGGCCTGTGATAACCCTAGTTAGTTAAAGTAGTAAGCCATAGTATCTGCTTGGCCGTGATTGATTGAATGAGGTATAACCAGTCTAGCCATGTCTTGATTCAGTACAAGATTGCTTCCTGTCTTGATTTCTTACATTATTATCTTGCCGATAAATGGTGGGAAGCCAAGTTCTGTTCAGATGAAGGGTTACAACCCCGGTCCTTGTTTGGTTTACGGGTTGTAATCTGGCTATTGGAATAGTTCCATAGTTATCTCGTCGTATATCACCCTGACATGTTTTCGTAAATTCTAGTTTTAATATTAGACTTTCTTGTGCTAATTGCTGGCTTTTGTTCTTATTTCGTGGCCCCCTTGTGGCACTTGCTCTTTCTGGGGTTGACCCAGCTGGTTTTGTGTGGCCAAATTTCGGAGCAGCTCCCGAGGATCTACCAAGCTTCCAGCCCAATGGTAACAACTAGACGAAACCCGGGCCAAGAGTGGGTTTTCCTTTTTGCCTTGCCCACTTCATTGTAAAACTAATCTTTTGAGGCGTTTAGCCGACGAGCACCTGTTAGCTCGATGCACTTTATTTACTGTCTGCCTATGGGCTGTAAACATGATTAACAAATCCTAGGGTTGATTATGTACGACTAAACTCTTGCTAGTCCTAACATTTTGTAACGACTAGCTTCATGATCAGCTGAATATGTAATATTTGGGACGCCTTATTATTGTATATTTGATGATCATACATCTCGCGACCTTACTTACTTGTTGTGATTGAGACATTAGGCTTGTTCATGACCATAAGAGACTGTTGGCTTGTAGTAAACCCTCATATATCTAGACAGTCGTGACCGTATATCGAGGTGGTTTCCATTTCAATATATGTAGCTGGCTATGTCTGCTCCCGTTCTCCAGTATTCTAGTTCTGGGGCGTGACATGGTTTAAGTGGTGGCCCATGCAGGTCTTGTGAATCAAGATATGTGAGGGTTTACCAGATAGATGTCTCAATCAGTACTCGTCCTTGATCTCTGTTCGTATCCTCTGAATCCCTGGATTCTTGCCCTGATTCTGTGTTTATATCATTGATCTGTCCTGGTCCTTTCCTTATTGTTTCCTGTGTCGTCTTCTTCAGCGGCACTGTACCTGGTCCTACCGATCACCGAGGTGGAGCACTTCCCGTGGGTCAGCAGCAACCCGGAGATCAAGCCCAACATTCCGGGGTAGCCTCTAGAGTTGTGCCTACTGGAGGAGAGTCACCAGTTCGGCCCGTCCAGCCCGTAGAGCCAGATGATGGTACCTTTTTGTTGTTGTTTGTGTTGTTTATTTTTTTGTGCGTTTTGTTTTTTTATTTTTATTTTATTGTTTGTTTGTTCGAAATTCCCATATTTCTTTTCTCCTGGTATTAGCTATTGCTTTAGGAATTATTATCTATTATTACTTATTATCATTATTATTATTTTTTTATTGATACTATCATTAGTATATGGTCATCTTAATTTATAAATTTTATTTTGAGGCAAATTATTATATAATCTCTAAAATTTGCTAGTAACAAATTAGAGTATTTGCTTGGGGTTTTTTTTTTTCTAAATTTGGAAATAGAAACCCTAAACATATTATTTCTAATTATGTAAAAATATAGGTTCCTACTAAAAGTTTATTTTAAAGTTAGCCTAAAAACGATTTTTATTTTATTTATTTTTTCTAGTATTTATGTAAAAACATATTTCGACTAATAAAATATATTTTTAAGTATTTATCAAAGATTTATTTTTACTAGTAAGTATGGTTTTCAAGAATTATAAGTATTTTCTAGAAATCGTATATATATATATATATAATTTATCAATTTTTTCTTTGATTTATCTCCTGTCCATGATCAATCCCACTTTTCTATTCCCTCACCAATTCTGTACCACCTCCTATCGTTCCTAACTAATTTGACCCTTCTGGACCCAATGGAACTATTCGTGCCACTATCCGAGGTCACCTTGCTTAGTTGTTACACCAAAGTCGTAGTTCGTACCACATTGATCATTGCAGCACACCAGGCGTACTACCAGGCAAGACACCTTGCCATTTGCTATTTATTTATTTTAGCTCATATTTCACGCATTATTTATTATTTTTTTTGCAAAATAAACTGTGATACATGGCATAACTTGTTAGAACTTACTGTTCAGTTATATTTTCTGCTATGTATTATTTTTCTTACACATTAAACCTAGATTTAAGGGACCACCTTTGTGTGTTGCATTCATTGGCCTTGACACGTTGTGTTGGCCCATTCCATGGTCACACCCGATTTCGATAATCAACATACACTTAAGTCAATACACAAAATATAGAAAATGCTGCTAACTATTTCAGGATACATGAAATCAAATTCAACGGATGATGTACTGCATCAAACAAAGCGTCAACATCATCAAATCTTCAGAAGACTCATTTTTTATTTTATTCTGTATTTTATATTTTATTGAGTTTAGGATTTATTTTGTAAAATCAATTTTGGTAATACTGGCTTAGGGTTAAATCTGTCCACATTCCAAAAGCCTACCTATTTACCTTTCAAATTTCTTTACAAATAATTTTACAAATAACCAAAAACATATTTTGAAAATAGCTTTTACAAATGATTTTCAAATATCTCCTGACAGAATTCGCAACCGAGTTCGGCCAAAAATAATTCAAACTTCTGTTGCCTCCAAATCAGCGAGCAACGTCTCTTTTGCGAGATATTTGCATCCGAACTCTGCCCGAGCTCTGCCCGAGTTCGGTTCGAGAAAACACCTATAAATAGAGAAGAACTTTTCATTTCAAATCATCAATTCATTCTTCATTCTCTCTTCTCTACTGCTCAAGTATTTTCAAACGATCTAAGATTTTCAAATCATACCTATACACCTCTTAGCCAAAAGCCAGTACTATCAGAGTTGATTTAGAATCTTTTGGTGTTTCAAGAGTTGTAAAGAGGTCATTCCAAGTTCAACAACTTTTCCTGTTGTGGAGCTGGTCGTGCACTCGTCACCAAGCACGGTGTGTGTCGTGGAGCTGGTCGTTTGCTCGTCACCAAGCACGGTATTGTAAGAGACTGCAAGCTCTCAGTTAAAGCTTGTGCCATAGTGGATTAACATCGAACAAGAGTACTCGAGACTGGATTAGTCCTCTCAGAGGGATACCAGTATATATCGCTGTGTTACTGAGTTTGAATTCTCTATCTTTATTTACTGACTCTTATATCTCTGCCATAGTTTAATTTTAATTGGTGATTATTTTTCGCTGCACACACACACTCTATTCACCCCCCTCTAGAGGTGCTCAACGGTCCTACAATTGGTATCAGAGCAGGTTATATTCTTATATAACATACCTTAGAGAGTATATATATATATGGCAGCCATGAAATCTATATTCAACGGTGAAGGGCAATCCACAAATAGACCTCCCCTATTTGATGGAACAAATTATACCTATTGGAAAACACGAATGACTTTCTTTCTAAAGTCTCTTGACTTTGATCTTTGGTCAATAGTCATTGATGGATATAAGAAGCCAGTACCCACAGTGGTTGAAGGCATTCTTATGGAAAAGCCTCATGACAAGTACACCGATGCTGAAAAAGCAAAGGCTAGTCTTGATGCTCGAGCCATCAATGCACTATTCTGTGCAATTGACAAAACCGAGTTCAACAGAGTTTCAACCTGTAAGACGTCTCACGAAATTTGGAAACTCCTTGAGGTAACTCATGAAGGGACTTCCCAAGTGAAGGAATCCAAAATTAGTAGACTGACACAGGAGTATGAATCTTTTAAGATGAAACCAGGTGAGTCAATTACACAGATGTTTACTCGTTTCCTTGATATAACTAATCCTTTACAATCTCTTGGCAAGGATTACAGCAATCACGAGAAGATCAGAAAAGTGCTGCGGGCTCTAACAAAGAACTGGAATCCAAAAGCCACAGCAATCATTGAAGGAAACGATCTCACCACTATGACTCTGGAAACGCTGATGGACAAACTCATGACCCATGAACTCGACTTGCAAGATTTTAAAGAAGCAACACCAAAGGAGAAATCTATTGCCTTCAAAGCTCAAGCAAGAAAATCAACATACAACGATTCCGATAAAGAATCGTCAAGTGGTGATGAACGAGCCCTACTTGTGAAGAACTTCAAGAGATATCTAAAGTTCACAAGCAGAAAGAAGAAAGATGTCCAAGAAAGCAACGAAAATGAAACTATATGATTTGGATGCAAGAAGTCAGGGCATATGAAGAAGGCCAACCACCAAGAAAAGCAGTCCATACGATAGATCAAGATCAAGCAGAAAAGCAACATCTGGTCGAAAGTATGCCAACACAAGCATCTGGCACGAAAGCGATGCCAGCGATACAGAAGAAGAAGACAGACCCTGCGGCAATACAAATGTTTGTCTCATGGCATTTGATAAGGTATCATCTAACCCTTTGTTTGATGATTTTACTTTCGATGAATTATAGAATGCCTTTAGCGAACTACTTGAAGATCACAAAACTGTGCTCGACAAGTATAAGCAATCTCGAAAAGAGATTAAGGCACACACAACCGAGATAGCTAGACTGTCCAATCTGATTGAAGATATTAAAGAGACATCTACTACCGGTAATACGGAAGAGATAGCCAAACTCAAGGTAGACTATCATGAGGCTATCCTCAATATTGAAGAGAAAGAAAGGGACTTTGTCAAAATACAAAAGCTTTATGACATAGAAGAAGATGCACTTAGTAACTAACAAAGACTCCTAGATATGACTGCTAGATATGAAGAGTCTATTGCGATTTCTAAAAAGTTAGAAATCAAGTTAGGCAAACAGGCAATACCTGTGACACAGCCTAAGATTAGTCCTAATGCTAAGCATACACCTAAAAGGACTAAACACAAGAAAGCACAGAAGAAACACGAACATCATCATGCTTTTACTCATAGGTTCTCCAAACAAAACAAGCTTGCAAACACAGTTTCTACCACTAAACTGACTTGCACATATTGTGGTACGTACGGACACATATCACAATATTGTCTTACAAGAAAGCTTGTTGACAACCATACTTTAGGCTGGAGACCTAAAGCTAATCTGTGTGGACCCTTCAGAAAATGGGTACCAAAGGATTCATCTACTTGTCTTGTAGGTGGACCCTCAACCCTCTCATACTAGAAGCAAATGGATCCTCGATAGCGGATGTTCGTGACACATGACTGGTGATGCATCTTTATTCGCTACGCTATCGATGAAGAAAGAAGGATATGTCTCATTCAGAAATAACTTGAGAGGTGATATAATAGGTAATGGTACTGTAGGTATTTCTCCTTATCCAATAATAAACGATGTTTGTCTAGTAACTGAATTGAAACATAACCTATTGAGCATAAGTCATTTGGCAGATAATGGTTATGGTATCAATTTTGTGAAAGATAAATGTACCATATATGATATGTCATCTGGTGATCCCGTATGTAAAGGGATTAGAGAAGACAACATTTATGTTTTCTTTTTGGAGAATACTAATAATGCAGGAAGGTGCCTAGTAGCCAATCAAGATGAAAGCCGGCTATGGCACATGAGACTAGGACATGCAAACATGGATACTATCTCACGTCTAAATACAAAGAAGTTGGTAAGAGGACTCCCTGAAATTCCATTTAAGAGAGATATGGTATGTGCTGACTGCGAAAAAAACAAAGCACATAGATCTACTTTTAAATCCATCAACGCTGTAAGTACTTCGAGACCTTTGCAATTAATTCATATAGATTTATTTGGTCCTAGTAGAGTCGCTAGTCTTGGCGGTAAGCTCTACGCTTTTGTTATTGTTGATGATTTCTCTCGATTTACTTGGGTTTATTTCTTATCAAACAAAAGTGATGCAATTTTTGAATTTCAGATATTTTGCAAAAAGGTACAAAACGAAAAAGGCTTCATGATTACTCGTATCCGAAGTGATCATGGTGGCAAATTCGAAAATTCTGATTTCAAAAAGTTTTGTGATGATAGTGGATATTACCACGAATTTTTTTGTCCTAGAACTCCCCAGCAGAATGGTGTTGCGGAGCGGAAGAATCGTACTCTAAGCGAAATGGCTAGAGTCATGCTGAATCAGTATAGTCTTCCTAAATATTTTTGGGCAGAAGCTGTTAGTACAGCCTGTCATGTTTTAAATATGGTATTAATTCGACCAATATCGAAGAAAACACCATATGAGCTTTGGTTTGGAAGAATTTCAAACATTTCTTATTTCAAAGTTTTTGGTTGTCGCTGTTTTATCCTGAACACCAAGGATAACTTGGGAAAGTTCGACTCCAAAGCAGATGACGGGATATTTCTCGGATATGCTGCTAAGAGTAAGGGATATAGAATTTTCAATAAAAGATCTATGATTGTTGAAGAGACTATTAATGTTACCTTTGATGAGTTAAATAGTCACAGATCTAGCAACAGTGATGATGAAAATACACATACAAAGACTAAAAAGAGTTCTGAGAAAGATCTGACCCAAGAGGCAAGGGCTGATAAAAGTTTCGAAGATGCAGGAACTGAGAAGAGCCTTGTGAAGGATATAGCCCAAAGATTTGAATCTTTAAGATTCAAGCCAGATCATCCAGAAACTCTCATTATAGGTGATGTATCCAAAGGTGTAAGTACACGTTCATCTCTTAAAGATTCTGAATTTGCAGCAAATGTAGCATTTATTTCAAAAATATAACCTAAGAATGTAGACGATGCTTTTACTTATGAGTTTTGGATTTCTGCCATGCAAGAGAAACTTAATCAATTTGAGAGAAACCAAGTTTGGGAACTTGTTCCTAAACCAATTGGTCAATCTATAATTGGTACCAAATGGGTGTTCCGAAACAAACTCAGTGAAGATGGACAAGTTCTACGCAACAAAGTACGTCTAGTGGCACAAGGTTATAATCAAGAAGAAGGAATTGGTTATGATGAGACTTATGCTCCTGTTGCTAGACTAGAAGCCATCCGCTTGTTTTGTGCATTTGCATGTTTTAATGATTTTAAACTTTTTCAAATGGACGTGAAATGTGCATTTTTAAATAGATTTTTGAAAGAAGAGGTTTTTGTGAAACAACCCCCTGGTTTTGAAGATTTTCAAAAACCTGATCACGTCTTCAAGCTTAAGAAAGCACTTTATGGACTCAAACAAGCACCTCGTGCTTGGTATGAACGCCTAAGCGCCTTCTAACTTGATAATGGATTTTCTAAAGGAAAGATAGATACTACTTTATTTATCAAATCCATGAATGATGATATTCTTCTAGTGCAAATATATGTAGATGACATTATATTCGGTTCTACTAATGAAAAACTCTGTCAAGATTTTGCCAAGTGTATGCAGAGTAAATTTGAGATGAGTATGATGGAAGAGCTAAACTTCTTCCTAGGACTTGAAATCAAACAGCACTCGAACGGAACATTCATCAACCAAGCTAAATACACGAAGGACATACTGAAAAAGTACGACTTCGAGAATGTAAAGCCAATCGGACGCCTATGGCTACATCTACAATGCTTAATGCTGATGAAAGTGGCAAACCTGTCGATCAGCATAAGTATCGAGGTATGATTGGTAGTTTATTATACTTAACTGCTAGTCGCCCTGATATTATGTTTAGCGTTTGCATTTGTGCACGTTATCAGGCGAACCCTAAGGAATCACATCTTAGTGCCGTTAAGCGTATCTTCCGATACCTTAAAGGAACTTCTACAGTTGGCTTATGGTATCCCAAGACCAAATCCTTTGACCTTATAGGTTACTCGGATGCAGATTTTGCTGGATGCAAAGTGGACCGTAAAAGTACAAGTGGCACATGTCATTTCTTAGGAAAGGCCTTAGTCTCTTGGTTTAGCAAGAAACAAAATTCAGTAGCATTATCAACAACTGAGGCTGAGTATATCGCCGCAGGACGTTGTTGTGCTCAGATTTTATGGATGAAGCAAACCTTAGAGGACTACAATCTGCACTATACTAATGTTCCTATTTATTGTGACAACACTAGTGCTATAAATCTGACTAAGAACCCTATTTGTCATTCACGCACAAAGCACATAGAAATTAGACATCATTTTCTTCGTGATCATCAACAACACGGGGATATCTGCCTAAAATTTATTGACACTGATCATCAACTAGCAGATATATTCACTAAACCATTGGCTGAAGACCATTTTAACATTTTGAGGCGTGAGCTCGGCATTCTTGAATTCTCAGACTCATTATGTATATGGTAATTAAAATTGAATTTATGACTTGATACTTTATTATTTATTTAACGAAAATTATTTTTGGGCACAAACTTAAAAAGGGTATGTCTGTCACCACGACTACGGTCGAAGCGAAGCGGTATTTAAGAGTTCCCCGGTGAACCTCCGTTAGCTGGGACAACCCCTACAGTTAACCCAAAACTAAAATTCGTTATTTAATATTACAGTCAAAGTTATTAAATTCTACTTTTAAACCTACCAGAAAATATTGACTGTCTCGGGAATGCAAGTGGCCGAACTCGGCCCGAACTCTGACCGAGTTCGGACCGAATTCGGACCGAGTTCGGTCGGCGCTGTTATGATTCCAGAAACGAACAGCCGTCCCTAGTGCCTATATAATCCATCTCTTCTTCCACTTTTTCCACACAACAATTCGTGGAAATCCCTCTTCTCCTCCTAGAAGCTTCTCATCCTCCTTCCTAGCAAGGTTCCGACGAGATCTAGTGGGCGATCATCTTGCTCCTCCATCCTTTTATTCAAAAAAGTACTTTCTATCTATTTTCTCATGGCCCCCAAGCGTCAAAGAGGAACCTCTTCCCAAGGTGCTTCCTCTTCTTCTGAATACACCCCTGCTAGTTTATTCAGTCCAGCACGACCTAGAGATCCCGATGAGTATGACGCTACTTTGTTCCCGGACAAAGATTTTTCGGATCTCTGGTTCAACTCTTTTTCTGGTCGTCGTATTTGTAATGGAGCTTTCGTAAACTTTACTACTTTCTTTGAGTACGCTCCAACTTTTGACCAACTTGGGTACGAGATTTCTTCGAGGTACAGGACAATATCTATGACAACGCCGTCCGTATGTTTTACTGCAACCTGCAAGTAAAACCAAACGAAAATTTCTATTCTTGCCTTGCTGGGCAAGAATTGGAATTTAGCGCAACCGACATCAGCAAATTTTTCCATATTCCTGATCTTGGTGATGCTTTAGTTGACATCTATCATATTCAATTCCCTGCTGATGTCACTCTTACTTCTTTTAGGGAACTAATCTGTCATCCTAATCCTGTTCCCCATAGAAGTTTTGCTAAGAATTTGAATCAAACCTTCTATGAACTTCATCGTATGGTTTTCTCCGTACTTCTTCCAAAGAAAGGTTCTACTGATGAAGTAACCTTTATGGAACTATCAGCTTTATATCATATTCACTTTGGCATCCCATTCTCTATTCCCAAAACTGTAATGTCCTGGATGCTTAACTGCAAAAATGCAGGTAGGAATCTAGTCTATCCTATGCACTTAGCTTCTATCTTTCGACGTTTCGAGATTGATCTTGAGACGTGTGCCATCTCCTCTACTCCTGTCGAGCTGACTAGATCCCGTCGATTTCCTGCTCCACCTCTGCCACCTGGAGCTCATCCTGCTCCAGCTGCTAATGCTGAGGTCCCTCCTGCTGATGCTCCTCCTGCACCAGCCCCTATCCCAGGATTTGATCCTACATTCTATCAGCGCTTTGATGACTTTATTGCTGTCTTTACGCAACGTCATCTGGATTCGGAGTTTCGGCGCATTTTTCAGGCGCAGGTGCTGAGGAATGGCATTGCTGACCTCCACTACAGCCTGGCTCATGATCCTGTCCATCCAGTCACCATCTTACCTCACCCTGCTTTTCCGGGTCCTTGATTTACTGATGAGGCTTCCTTTCAGTTTTTTGACCCGACTACAACCTACTTTCCTCCTGAGGCTCCTGGTGCGGACGACCCCACGATGTGACGTGGATTCAGCTATGGGATAGTGGACATTAGTTTGATGATGATCAGTTGATGTAGTTTTTTTTATTTTTATTTCATGTCTAAACTGATTAGTTAGACATTTTTTAGATGTACTTTTTGGATTATTAGTGGAAACTTTCATGACTATTTCAGTTTATTATGAGCTGTTCCTTTCTACATTAGTTGTTTCCATATGTTTATGCTGTGATTATATCTTTTTGCTTCACTTTGTCTTGTGTTTGTCTATTATTGTTGGCTTCACATATTACGGGGGAGCCAAGTCATTTTACTACTTGACAAAGGGGGAGAAAAAGAGTACAAAACCAAGCAAAGCTTATACAAAATCAAAACATCTCATTTTTTTAAAAAGGTACTTTGTATTTTGTTCTATTTTATATAAATATATTTTGGTATAGACTCAAGTTTGTCAATTATCAAAATGGGGGAGATTGTTGGCCCATTCTATGGTCACACCCGATTTCGATAATCAACATACACTTAAGTCAATACACAAAATATAGAAAATGCTGCTAACCATTTCAGGATACATGAAATCAAATTCAACGGATGATGTACTGCATCAAACAAAGCGTCAACATCATCAAATCTTCAGAAGACTCATTTTTTATTTTATCTGTATTTTATATTTTATTGAGTCTAGGATTTATTTTGTAAAATCAATTTTGGTAATACTGGCTTAGGGTTAAATCTGTCCACATTCCAAAAGCCTACCTATTTACCTTTCAAATTTTTTTACAAATGATTTTACAAATAACCAAAGTCATATTTTGAAAATAGCTTTTACAAATGATTTTCAAATATCTCCTGACAGAACTCACAACCGAGTTCGGCCCGAGTTCGGTCCGAACTCTGACCGAGTTCGGCCAAAAATAATTCAAACTTCTATTGCCTCCAAATCAACGAGCAACGTCTCTTTTGCGAGATATTTGCATTCGAACTCTGCCCGAGTTCGGTTCGAGAAAATACCTATAAATAGAGAAGAAGTTTTTATTTCAAATCATCAATTCATTCTTCATTCTCTCTTCTCTACTACTCAAGTGTTTTCAAACGATCAAAGATTTTCAAATCATACCTATACACCTCTTAGCCAAAAGCCAGTACTATCAGAGTTGATTTAGAATCTTTTGGTGTTTCAAGAGTTGTAAAGAGGTCGTTCCAAGTTCAACAACTTTTCCTGTTGTGGAGCTGGTCGTACGCTCGTCACCAAGCACGGTGTGTGTTGTGGAGCTGGTCGTGCGCTCGTCACCAAGCACGGTGTTGTAAGAGACTGCAAGCTCTCTGTTAAAGCTTGTGCCATAGTGGATTAACTTCGAGCAAGAGTACTCGAGACTGGATTAGTCCTCTCAGAGGGATACCAGTATATATCGCTGTGTTACTGAGTTTGAATTCTCAATCTTTATTTACTGTCTCTTATATCTCTGCCATAGTTTAATTTTAATTGGTGATTATTTTCTGCTGCACACACACACTCTATTCACCCCCCTCTAGAGGTGCTCAACGGTCCTACACGTTGTACCACGAAGTTGTGTGTCGCATGTAGAACACGGACATACGTGACTGGCTGGCCACCGGTATGTATAAGCCGTGCGATAGGAATAACCGCTAATAGAGGTTGCATGCTTAGTTTGACTTAGCGGTTAATAGTGGTTTTGTGTTGTGGATACAATATAGTAGACATTGGGCGGGGAGGACAATTCTTTAGCATATGGCTTCGATACACTTTCCCTTGTGACCCGGAAGCTCCGCTGGAGATACGGGGTTGATGACCCAGGATTACTGACGGCTACTGGCGTTCTACAGAACGTCATGCTCTTACTGATTGGGCCTCTGGTGCCCCAAGGGAGGACTACGCCGATCCTATTTAGCCAGGTCCCATGCGTAGGAAGGATTGTTCTTAACTACATTTCACTTAGAACGGTTAGGCACCCTTATCCATTAGGTATGAGTACTCTTGGTTTGGTACTTGTATCTGACCGTGGATTGGAACATTAACTTGTCGCGGATTAGTTCGTCACATCTTGTCCTTGTTTGGTTGTAGGTGTGGCTTACTACTCCGATGAGAAGGTATTGAACCTTGTCGGGGTCCGGATACCATATTGGGTTCATAGCATGGAAAGATACGTCATCGTGAATTAGTTTACCATCTCCTGTCCTTGTTTGGTTGGGGGGATGGTAAGCTAGTTCAATAGGTGTGTATTGGACCATGTTATAATTCGATTGACTTATTTATTTGAGCAATATTTATTCAGTTTATATGGCATGATATTATGTGTCTTGTTACGTCCCTCTGAGGACCTGGTTATCTCTCCAGGTGTGTGCTCTTGTCTTTCGCAGGTGCTCTAGCTCTAGCCGTGACCATCTCCATTTCTTCGAGGATGATTGCGCTTGGATTTTCTTCGCCTCGCTCGCCAAAATCATTTCTTTTCTCATGTATTTTTCTTTACTTGTTGGTAGTGGATTTGTCTTCGTCCAACATATTGTATCAAGACGATTCATTATCATTTTATGATATCTTTTATTCATTTATTTTGTGTGGATGAGATTAGTTATGGTTCTACTGTATTTTACAGCTTACGTATATTTCTTATACGGCTGGCATGTCTACGTTCCTAGTCCTACGTATTTTGGAACTGAGCGTTACACTTAGGCCCATAAATTTTATTTTCGTGCAGAAATTAGTATTTATTATCCAAACCCTATCACGACCATTGGGCCTAACCAATACTTCCTTCTAAATCGTTTTGATTTTCTCTTCAAAAATTTTACTTTGCTATGCTATTATTCATGCAACCTTGCTCTTGTGATTCCTTAGGCTTAGATAAAGATTTGTTCATGACACCCTCTGGTTGGACAGGGGCTAGATTGGAAGGCATCATAATGGAGATTAGTGGCTTAATCAAGTAAAATGATACGTGATTATGAGACACTAGTTAAATGTGCTATTTGATTAAGAGGTGTGATATTATGTTTTGGAAAGATCAAAGGATAGTATATTTGCGAGTGCCAAAAGGTTTGAGATTAATCCAAAGTTGAAATGAAGTTTATGTTTGGTACATAAGGGATAAAAGAAGGATAGAGATTCATTGAAATTCAACTATCTTGATTAAAGATTTTGAAATTTGAATTTCAAGGAAATTAAAGCTTGAGGAAATGCGCATATTTATGTTGGAAAAGAAGGATAGAGATTCATTGTATATCTATTTTGAGGAGAGTATGAATGGCAAAATTTATTTGGAGAAAATATCTATGATATGATGGAGAGAAGTAAAATTTAAATTTATTTTTGGACTTATCTAATTTCGATCGTTCGGATAGCGGATTCGATATATAATATAGTGGGAATTCGGGATTTTGTGAGTAAACTTTGGAGGTAAAGTAAAGAAAAATATATATATATATATATAGATTTCAAAAAAAAAGTGCGTGGATTATAAAATTTTGTGAAGAATAATAGACGAAAGGTTGAACGCGAAAAGACATTGATAAATATATCGATGGTTATGACAATATCAAAAAAAAACACAAGTTGAATTTTGAAGATTGAATATAGAAAGGCCTCGGTGATTATGCCACGAGTTATGGCAATATCAAAAACAAGTTAGATTTTGAATATATCGTAAGATCGAGGTGGAAGGGATTCTTGCCTATTTTGAGTACACATTTTGTTGATTGAATTTGATAGTTGTCATGAGATATCTTCCAAATCATACCCATGAATTCATTTTCCTAGCTAATTCGATTATTCAAATTGATTTCATTGTGTGCCTTTTAACGTGATCAAATTTTTATTGCCTCATCCCTACCTACCCTACCTGTTCCTAAATTTCGAGGACGAAATTCTTGTAAGTTGGGTAGGATGTAAACCCCCTAAATATCTACTTTAAATTTTTTTTATATAAATTGAGTATTTAAAATTTTTACTTGGTATTTGTACGTCGCATAGTCGTATTACACGTCGCGTATGAATTTGTCGTAGGGAACGTCGCGTATGAGTTCGCATTTTCGTATGTCTCGTCGAGTGCGAATATGTGCGAGGTACATTTTTTTGTAAAACATTTTTATTAGAAATTTTATTTATATAGAAGAATATTAGTTTTCAAAATAATATGATAAATATTTTTATTTTCTATAAAAGAGTTATTTTGTTCGTTGTTTAAAAATAAGTAGAGATTTAAAATTTTTGGGTTATATGAAATGTGTTCCAAATATTTTACGAAATTTGAAATTTATTATTAACATATTTTTGTTAATTATAAAAGCCATTTTATGATTTAATATTTAAATAATATTCTTGATTTTCGAAATTAATTTCCACCCGTTAAGATCCTTCTGAGTAAATACATACTTAAGACTCTTGAGGTCGGTGAAAATTTCCACCCGATCTCTATACAAATAATGCCTCCATAACTTAAGTATGAAAACCACCGCTGCTAATTCCAAGTCATGGGTTGGGTAATTCCTTTCATGATCACGAAGCTGACGTGACGCATAATCTACTACCTTACCATGCTGCATCAAGACGCATCCCAATCCTCTGCCGGAAGCATCATAATAAACCGAAAATCCTCCAGTCCTATCTGGAAGCATAAAAATGGGGGCCGTCATCAATTCTTTCTTCAATATCTCAAATAAACTCTGACACTCTACTGTCCAAGCAAACTGCACATCCTTGCAGGTCAACTGCATCAATGGTGCTAAAATCCGAGCAAAGTCTGATACAAACCGACGGTAATAACCCGCCAATCCTAGGAAATTACGAACCTCTGCTACGGTACTGGGTACTGGCCATGCCTCTATGGCTACTATCTTCTGGGGGTCCACTTCCACTCTACCTCTGGTGATGATATGACCTAAGTACGAAATGCGATCAAGCCAAAACTCGTACTTACTGAACTTTGCGTATAACCGGTGCTTCCTGAGAATCTGAAGAACTATACGGAGATGATGCTTATGCTCTACCTCATTCTTGCTATAGACTAAGATGTCGTCTATAAATACTATCACGAACTGGTCCAAATAGGGCACGAAGATACGATTCATGAGGTCCATAAATACGGCTGGCGTATTGGTCGCTCCAAATGGCATAACAAGGAACTCCTAATGTCCATATCTTGATCTGAATGTTGTCTTCGGGATGTCATGCTTTCTTACTCTGATCTGATGGTATCCTAACCACAAGTCAATCTTTGAGAATACTGTTGCTCCTCTGAGTTGATCAAACAAATCATCTATCCTTGGTAGGGGATATCTATTCTTGATTGTTACAGAGTTCAAGGTACGATAATCAACACATAATCTTGGTGTACCATCATTCTTCTTTACAAGAAGCGTCGAGGCTCCCCAAGGCGATCTACTAGCACGAATGAATTTCTTGGTTTTAAGCTCTTTAATCATCTTGTACAAGATCTCTAACTTCATAAAGGTGCCATTCTGTAGACTCTCTCTGATACTGGTGCCGTCCCTGAAAGCAAATCAATGGTGAACTCTATCTCTCTCTGGGGGCATGCCTGGAAGCTCTTCGAAAAATACATCAGAAAACTCTTCTACTACTCTGGAAAACTGAACTGCTACTGCTACTGCTACTGCCATCCGCAAGACTGGTGGAGAAGGTTCTACTTCATCTCTGGAAAATGAAAACTCTGGTTCGCCTGGAATACCAAAAGTAATCCTGTCAATATCGCAATCTATTCTTGCATATTGATCCTTCAACCAATCCATTCCTAGGACCACATCATAATCGACCATCGAAATTTCTATCAATCTAGCGGGAAACTCTCTACAGCTAACTACGATTCGACACGAGTAATAGACTCTATCTACCCCCACGAGACCGTTACCAGTAAGTATATTGAGCCTTACTGATAGTGACTTTGGTTCCAGTCCTATCCGTGTTACGAATCGTACAGACATAAATGAATGTGATGCACCCGAATCAAATAATACTGATGCTGGAAAAGAGTTGACGAGTATGGTACCTACAACCACCTCACCTGATCCCAATTCTTCTGCCACGATCAGAGACATAACCTGACCTTGTCCTCTTGGTACTGGTCCCCTATGGTAGAAACCTCTCTGTCGGTTCTGATTCTGAGCTTGGCCATACTGTTGAGCCTAAGGCGGCAATAGCCTCGGAGGCTGGTACTGCTACTGTACTAGTGATGGATCCCTAACCGATGGACTGGTTAAGGTTGATGAAGATGAATTGGCTCTATACGAGCAGGACCCTATCTTGTGATCCAGTGCCCCACAAGCCAAGCACAATTCCTGTGCTCTGCGACACTCTGACACTAAATGTCCTGGATTTCCACAATAAGAGCAGCCCATTGCGAAAGACTGCTTCTGCTTTTGTTGCTGAGTATACGTCGGTGTCGAGTGCTGAACCGACGAGATTATGGTCACCCTTTTAGGAGCTCCAATAGTCAAAGCCCTAACTGTCGGGACTGGTGCTGATGACTGGGATATCTGACCTTGGGACCTCTTCCTTCCTACGGTTCGATCTACTATCCTCGGAGAAGTATACTGATGCCTCTTTGTTTCTCGCAAGACGGTATCAAACGTCTGGTGCTCAAACTGCTCCAATGATATAATGATCTCTAGGTGGAGCCTGTGCTGGAATCGCTGTGCTCGGTCTAATTCAGTTGCCACCAAGGTGGAAAAAAACTGACTAAGCCTTGAAAACTTGGCTGCATATCCATCGACCGTCCTTCCCATCTGCTTAAGATTAGTGAATCTCGTCTGTAGATCATACCGAGCTACTATATCAAAATATTTTGTCTGGAACTTGTCGCTGAATACCGCCCATAAAACAGGTGTTGCTAATCCAACTGCTACCATCGCCCACCAGCTGTGGGCTATGTCCAATAACTGTAGGCGCACGACGGCCACCTTCTCTTCCTCAGGAATCCTAGTCGCCTCCAGAATAACTTCTATGTCCTGTAGCCAAGCATCGGCAGCAATAGCATCTTCACTGCCTGTAACGCCCCAGTCCCAAAATATTTGGGACTAGATACGTATCATGCCAGTTGTATACATACGAGTATAGAAGATGTTCGTATGTATACGTAAGCTGTAAAATGTAGAAAGCCATGCTCAAACTAAATAAATCTCATCCACAATATGAAGGTTTAATGATATGATCAAATAGTCATTTGTACAAACGTTGGGCAGAGACATATCCATTACCACCAAAAATAAGAAGAAATGTATAAATAAATGATTTGGTCGAGCGAAGTAATTGACGAGTCCAAGAGCAATCATCACGAAGGAAGGAATGGCCTTAGCTAGAGCACCTGCAAGAAAGCATGAAACACACCTGGAGAGATCACCAGGTCCTCAGAGGGATGTAACAAGACACCTAATATCATGCCAATAAACTGAATAATAAGCTCAACAGAAAATTATGCATGAGTAAAGGTTCCTAACCATTCTATATGATATGCACTGTGAGGACAACGTTCTACGCAGGGTCAGTAACGGATTCACGCAAGCAAGTAATAAAGAGTAGCCGTCAAGTAGCGCTCATACGAGACACTATCGGCCCAGACAGAAGGTAGTGCTCATAAGAGTCACCATCGGCCCAAAATGTGTGTAAAAATAAATATTGCCCCTACGCTAATAGTTGTCCCCTCCCTCCAATGATACTATACATGTGTCGACTCCACGACACTGTTTAATCCTTAATAACTGTAAAGTCTTCTACACAATCTATTGGCAGTTATATCCTAACGCACGTCCTGTACGCACCAATGATCAGTCAGCACGCAAGTCCGCATCTATATGCGACTCACAACTCACACACAATCCGTGGCACATCGTGACAGTTTATGAGATGATCTAAACATATGGTAGTCCCTTAACTCTAAGCCAATTGCATAAAATATAGTAATTTGCATCTGCATATAATTTTGAAAGAACAACATTTTATTTGCAAAAAAATAAATAAGAAAAAGCATGTATGATATTGAGCAAGAAATTTAAACAGTAAAGACAAGGTGTCTTGCCTGGAGTACTGCCTGGTGTAGTACAATAATCCAGCAAGTTTTGATTGTCCATTAGCCATGTTCGGTGTGTAACAGTCCGAGGGTCACAAGGAAATATGAACATGCCATTAGTCACAATTTGCGATGATAAAGGAAAAATTATGGAGAGTAATACTTATATTATTCTCAGAAAATATTTATAATAATTGAAAAATAGATTTTTATTAGCTAAACTATATATTATTATTTTTAGGTACTATTATCCAAAAACACTTTATACAAGAATATACTTAAATGTGAAAAGTAATTATATTTATTTATCAAGCAAAGTTGCTAAAGATAGCAAAATATTGCTTATATAAACATATGTATATATCGACAAGCTTTTTGAAAATATGGTTAATAAAACTTTTATAAGAAAATTTAACTAGTGATAAGTATTACTAATATATTTATACATATTGTTTTTCTTCTACATTAACATTATTAATAACTATAAAATGTCAGTATCTTTTAATAATAATAATATTAATATTAATAAAAGAGAACAAAACAAACATCAATATACTAAAATAATGATAATAATAAGAATAATAATAATAAGTTAATAATATAAATGACGATAATTAATAACCCTCTCCCTCAAATGTGCAGTGAGAGAGAGAGAGGAATGAAGAAAGAGGGAAGCAGAGATCGAGAAGGGGGAAACTCATCGGGGTTTTTCGGGGGCGGTCGTCGAGGTCGGCGATGGCAGCGGCGGAGTCGGGCACTCGTGAAGGCGGCGGACGGGCGTGCTGGAGGCGTGGAGGAAGACGCGTGCGGGTCGCGGTCGGGATCTTCGTGGCGGTGATGGCGGAAGGAACGTCGGAGGTACGCGGAGGCGTGGGGACGGCCGTGGTCGTCTCCGGAGGTGGTCGGCGGCATGTGGCTCCAGGAGGGCGCAGCCGATTGTCGACGACTGCCGTAGAGGAGAGAGGGGGTGCCGGATTTGGGGGCTGACCGCGGTGGCACGGCGCGGCGGTCGACCAGATTGAAGGGAGCACGCCGGTGGGGAGCGAGGTCACCAGGCGGAGAGGATCGGGGGCGCCGACTGCAGGAGAAGGCTTTGGAGGAGTTGGTCAGGGACTGCGCTGCGGCGGACACGGGTAATTTGTCAGGTTAGGGTCCTCCCCTTCCCTTCTTCTTTTTGTGGATTGGTGGTGGTGGGGACAATTTGGTCTGGGTGGAGTTAAGGGATTTGGCCGGAGTTGCCATAGGACGTGGGTCCAAGGAGATGGTCGGGTAAGGGTGGTCGGGCTAGCTTCGGTGGTGGTGTTGGCGAGATTTGGGTGGCGGTGGTGTCGGCGATGGACGCGGTGGTGGTACGGAGTGGCTGGGTTTGCCGAAAATATTGATGGTGGTGGCGTTGGTTTTGATGGCTGTAGTCGGGGTGGTTGTCGGGTTTCTGATCGGAGACGGAAAAGGGGTGGCCATGTGAAATCAGGGGTCGGGTGAAGTGTCCTGCGAGACCCGGGATGGGTTGGCGTCCGGGTTGTCGGACGCGAAAAAGAAATCACTGTATTTGTAATAAGTAGAAATATAGTGGATGACAAGAGGACACGGACACGATGCACGTCTGGTTTGTGGAGAATTTGTGGAATAATTTATGGATGAGTACCTCTCCTTATATAGGAGGTGGGAATTCCCAGTTGGATAAGGAATTGCAATAGTTTAAACTCCGATGGATAATTCCATCTTTTTATTTAAATTGATTTAAAATTTATGCAATCAAATCAAATCGGTCTCGATAAACTTTCTTTAATTTAAAGTAATATATTTTCCCTATTTAAATTATCAAAATAATTCAAATATTTAATACAACAAAATTTTAAATATCTTTTCCATAAATATTAAAATATAGCATTAATTAATTTCGAAAATCAAGAATATTATTTAAATATTAAATCATAAAATAGCTTTTATAATTAACAAAAATATGTTAATAATAAATTTCAAATTTCGTAAAATATTTGGAACACATTTCATATAACCCAAAATTTTTAAATCTCTACTTATTTTTAAACAACGAACAAAATAACTCTTTTATACAAAATAAAAATATTTGTCATATTATTTTGAAAACTAATATTCTTCTATATAAATAAAATTTCTAATAAAAATGTTTTACAAAAAAATGTACCTCGCACATATTCGCACTCGACGAGACATACGAAAATGCGAACTCATACGCGACGTTCCCTACGACAAATTCATACGCGACGTGTAATACGACTATGCGACGTACAAATACCAAGTAAAAATTTTAAATACTCAATTTATATAAAAAAATTTAAAGTAGAAATTTAGGGGGTTTACATCCTACCCAACTTACAAGAATTTCGTCCTCGAAATTTAGGAACAGGTAGAGTAGGTAGGGATGAGGCAATAGAAATTTGATCACGTTAAAAGGCACACAATGAAATCAATTTGAATAATCGAATTAGCTAGGAAAATGAATTCATGGGTATGATTTGGAAGATATCTCATGACAACTATCAAATTCAATCAACAAAATGTGTACTCAAAATAGGCAAGAATCCCTTCCACCTCGACCTTACGATATATTCAAAATCTAACTTGTTTTTGATATTGCCATAACTCGTGGCATAATCACCGAGGCCTTTCTATATTCAATCTTCAAAATTCAACTTGTGTTTTTTTTTGATATTTCATAACCATCGATATATTTATCAATGTCTTTTCGCGTTCAACCTTTCGTCTATTATTCTTCACAAAATTTTATAATCCACGCACTTTTTTTTTTTGAAATCTATATATATATATATATATATATATATATATATATATATATATATTTTGCTTTACCTCCAAAGTTTACTCACAAAATCCCGAATTCCCACTATATTATATATCGAATCCGCTATCCGAACGATCGAAATTAGATAAGTCCAAAAATAAATTTAAATTTTACTTCTCTCCATCATATCATAGATATTTTCTCCAAATAAATTTTGCCATTCATACTCTCCTCAAAATAGATATTCAATGAATCTCTATCCTTCTTTTCCAACATAAATATGCGCATTTCCTCAAGCTTTAATTTCCTTAAAATTCAAATTTCAAAATCTTTAATCAAGATAGTTGAATTTCAATGAATCTCTATCCTTCTTTTATCCCTTATGCACCAAACATAAACTTCATTTCAACTTTGGATTAATCTCAAACCTTTTGGCACTCGCAAATATACTATCCTTTGATCTTTCCAAAACATAATATCACACCTCTTAATCAAATAGCACATTTAACTAATGTCTCATAATCACGTATCATTTTACTTGATTAAGCCACTAATCTCCTTTATGAAGCCTTCCAATCTAGCCCCTGTCCAACCAGAGGGTGTCATGAACAAATCTTTATCTAAGCATAAGGAATCACAAGAGCAAGGTTGCATGAATAATAGCATAGCAAAGTAAAATTTTTGAAGAGAAAATCAAAACGATTTAGAAGGAAGTATTGGTTAGGCTCAATGGTCGTGATAGGGTTTGGATAATAAATACTAATTTCTGCACGAAAATAAAATTTATGGGCCTAAGTGTAACGCTCAGTTCCAAAATACGTAGGACTAGGAAGGTAGACATGCCAGCCGTATAAGAAATATACGTAAGCTATTTTGGTACACTCTTAACAAGTAACAAGTAAACATGATATGTACAAGCTTGATAGTGGCCCGTGGTGGCGCAGTCCTGACATGTAATCTTGACAAGTAACAAGAAACTCTCGTCTTGACACCATGGGTGATTTCAGTTGATTGTGTCTTTACAAACTATATGACCCGTCTTGTATCGTGTCTAGGACATGAATTCCTAATTTGCACGGTCAGGAATTCATGCCGAATCTAACTAAGTTAATGACTAGTTTGATCATGTAGATCATAAAGAGAATTTTCAGTCACAGGCAATCCCGTTATCTAGGCGCCTCAAGTGGACTTGTAGCCTGCCGACGAGTAGGGAACATTTCTAGCATACTGTCATGTGTTGCACCACAAAGTAACCTAATCAACTCTCTCAACCTGCGGAAGGATAAATGGATAGTCTGCAGGGCTTGTGACTGCTGGAACAACTTATTGCATCTTGTAGTAACTAGGCTTGTGATAACCCTAATTAGTTAAAGTATCAAACCATACTCATTCCTTGGCCGTGATTGATGGATGGAGTCCAGTCTAGTCTTGTTTAGATAGTGCCAGTCTATGATTACTTCGGTACATTGTGTTAGCCTATTGGTCATATGGTCAACCTTATTTTAATAATTGATCAAACTATGTCTCGATATGTGAAGCTAGTCAGGATGTATCGGACTCTTGGACATGAATAAGAACAACTATCTACATAGTTCAAGACCGAATCTATGTTTGCCTGTTCGAGTCTGTATTTCTTTTAAGCAATATATTTTTTATTTTATTAAGTCTAGGAATACGTTTACACCGAGTCGTACTGCCAAATAGGCTATTCCAAAATGTTTTCAAAATACTTTTAAAATATCATTTGTTTTGAAAAACATTCTTTTAAACAAAAGTTTTAAAAAGGTTAATAAAAAGGTTTTCAAATATCATCAAAAACTATATTTTTAAAACCTGACCTAACCCTGACTGAACTCGGCCAGAGTTCGGCCAGAGTTCGGTTTGTGCCGTTTGATTTTTGAATTCTCTGGAACTTGGTCATCCTGCAGTTGCAGATTTGACCGAGATTTTCTCAAAGAGTTCTGTCCGAATTCTGCCCGAATTTCTGCCAGAATTCTGTCTTTGGAACTCCTATAAATAGAGTAGGATTTCGATCATTTTAACTCACTCATTCACTTTCAATCTTCTCTCTATCTAAAGCTTTCAGTCTTCAAAAGAGTTTTCTTGAGCTTTAAATTTCAGATCCCAAGCCAATTACAATCCTCTAGTCGATTTGCCAGTACGGTATGGTCTAAAAGTTTCTGAGAGATTGTAATCAGAAGGCTTGATTGAAGAATACCTCTTCATATTTGAAGTTGGACGAGTTCTTCGTATCAAAGCTCACGTTGTAGAAGTTACAAGGACTTCGTCAGAAAACTTACGATTTTGCCAATAATGGATTCAACTGGTAGCAAGAGTTCTACCGACTGGATTAGTTCTCAACAGAGGGAAACCAGTATACATCGCTGTCTTTGCGTTTGCTTTCTTATCTCTGCCTTTACTTTATTTAGTTGTGATTATTATTCTATGATCTTGCTGCTAACATTTTTTAATTAGCAATATTTCGCTGCCAACTCTATTCACCCCCCTCTAGAGTATTGTGCTTTACGATTTCGTTCCTACAATTGGTATCAGAGCGGGTGTTACAGGTAAAGCAAGATAATATTGCAATTATTTATTTATTTAATTAATTATTATATAGATCACAGCACAACACATGGCAACTGTGAAATTCACAAGTGAAGGCCAGGGCACAAACAGACCTCCACTGTTTGATGGTACAAACTATACCTATTGGAAAACACGGATGAGTTTCTTCTTGAAATCTCTTGACTTTGATTTATGGTCTATTGTTATTGATGGCTATCAAAAGCCACCTCGTATAAATGTTGATGGAGTTTTAGTTGAAAAACCCCATAGCAGATATACAGAGGAGGAAAAGAAAAAGGCCAGTCTTGACGCACGTGCTATTAACGCTCTATTTTGTGCTTTAGACAAAACTGAATTTAACAGGGTGTCCATCTGCACAACGGCTAATAAAGTGTGGAAGCTACTTGAAGTCACACATGAAGGCACGACTCAAGTCAAAGAATCAAAAGTCAGCAGACTTACTGAAGAGTATGAAGTATTCAAGATGAAGCCCAATGAAACAGTTACTCAGATGTTCAAAAGATTCTTAGATATTGTAAATCCTTTGTCCTCCCTAGGCAAAGAGTATAGTAACTATGAAAAGATTCGAAACTCCTACGAGCACTTACCAAGAACTGGATTTCAAAGCCTACTACAATCATTGAAGGGAACGACCTCACAACTATGTCCCTCGAAGTACTCATGGGTAAGATACTCACTCATGAACTGGAGCTACAAGATTTTGAAGAGATTGCACCAAAGGAGAAGACGATCTCTTTCAAGGCTCAGTACAGAAAGCTGCTGAAGGTGACTCAGACAGCAGTGAATCTGATGCTGAAGATCAAGCACTCCTAGCAAGGAAATTTAAGAGATTCATGAGACATGAGAAGAGAGCCAAAAAAACAACAACAACAACTGGTATCAAGATGATGTTGTCTGCTATGGCTGCAAGAAGAAGGGACACATGAAGAAAGATTTTCCTATAAACTCATCATCAAGCAAGAAGAGCAACAGGTATGAAAAAGGGAACCTAAAGAAATCAATATCTCGGAGATATGCCATTACCAGCATATGGCATAAAAGTGAAGCCAGCGACTCAGAAGACGAACAATCAGAAGATGCTGCAAACGTATGCTTTATGGCATCCGATCAGGTGCCTACTGAACCTGTAGTTGATACATATGATGACTTTACCTTTGAGCAATTAGGAGATGCCTTCAGTGATCTGATGACTGATTACAGGAAACTGCGTAGCAAATATCAGACCTCTAAGAAGGTACTCAAAGAGTACAAAGGAAAAATAGGAAGACTTACCGACCAACTAGCTGAAGTTAGAAATAATGTTAGTGAGTCTGGTGAGCTTTCCTCTATCAAGCTCTTATTACACGAGACTACCAAGTCATCTGAAGAGAAAGACAAAGTTATTGACCAACTCAGAGAAGAACTTTCTATAGAGAAGAAAAGTCTTTGATGTGCACAAATCAGAATGGAAACACTCACTTCTGATTATACTAAGTTGTATGACACTTCCAAAAGATTGGAAATTAGGTTAGGAAAACAGCCTGAGACTGCTGCTTCCTTCCCTAACACGTGTCACTTACCGAAAAATTGGAACATTCCCAAGCCAAACACTGTCAGACCTAACCCTATCAAACCTTTACCCCAAAAGGTTAAGCCCAAACAGGATTATAGGCATGCTTTCTTCTATACTAGAAAACCTAAACCTACCAACCATGCACACCACTCAGCTTTCAACACTCGACATACAAAATGTCATTATTATGGCCTCATTGGTCATATTTCATCTGCATGTAAGATCAGAAAGCTTGTTGATTTAAATATTTATGCTTGGATGCCAAAGGCTAATATTTCAGGACCCTACAAGAAATGGGTACCAAAAGTTTCATCTGCAACCTATTTTGTAGGTGGAACACCTTTCACATGCTAGAAGTAAATGGATCCTCGACAGCGGTTGCTCACGTCATATGACCGGTGACGCTACACTATTTACAATACTGTCAAAGAAAAAGAAGGAAGGCTATGTCTCCTTCGGTAATAACTTGAAAGGGTATATTATTGGTATCGGTGATGTTGGTAAGTCTCCCTATCCTATAATTAAGGATGTCTGTCTGGATACTAGGTTGAAACATAATCTACTCAGCGTAAGTCATATAGCTGATCATGGTTATGGCATCAACTTTGGCAAAGACAAATGTACTATAGTTGATAGCTCAACTGGTAGTACTATCTTTGAAGGTATCAGGGAAGACAACATATATGTTTTCTATTTGTTGGAAGAAACTAACATTTCAGGTAGATGCTTAATGGCTAAAAGCGATGAGAGTCATCTGTGGCATATTAGACTCGGTCACGCAAATATGGACACAATATCAAGATTAACCACAAAGAAGCTAGTACGCGGTTTACCGGACATAACATTCAAGAAGGATTCGGTATGCAGCCAATGTGAAAAGAACAAAGCTACCAGATCCACATTCAAGTCAGTAAATGCAGTATGTACTACTAGACCTCTACAATTGCTTCATATGGACTTATTTGGTCCTAGCAGAGTTGCTAGCCTCGGAGGTAAACTTTATACTTTTGTAATTGTAGATGATTTTTCTAGATACACGTGGGTATACTTCTTAACACGCAAGAATGATGCATTATCCGAATTTGTCGCCTTTTGCAAGAAAGTACAGAATGAAAAAGGTTACATGATCACTCGTATTAGAAGCGATCATGGTGGCGAATTCCAGAATACAGAGTTTGAGCATTTTTATGATACACACGATTTTGTATACGAGTTCTCCTGCCCTAGGACTCTACAACAAAATGGAGTTATGGAACATAAGAACAGAACTCTATCCGAAATGGCCAGAGTAATGTTAAACCAGTTTAGTCTACCCAAATATTTCCGGGCTGAAGCTGTCAATACAACTTATTTTGTTCTCAATAGAGTTCTAATTCGACCCAAATCGAAGAAGACTCCATTTGAGTTATGGTTTTATAGAATTCCATCAGTTTCTTATTTTAGAATATTTGGCTGTAAATGCTTTATTCTTAATACAAAAGACAATTTGAAAAAGTTTGATAAAAAGGCCGATGAAGGTATATTTTTAGGTTATGCGGCCAAGAGCAAAGGATACAGAGTCTTCAACAAACGAACCATGATCATCGAAGAATCAATCAATGTCACTTTTGATGAACTGAATCAAATGACTATCGATGATAATGACGAAGATCCAACTGTACCAAGCTCAACAACAGCTGATTCTCAACCATGCTCGACACTAGATGATCCTCCTAGAGAAGATCCAGGAACCAGCTACCTTCAGAGTCTGCCGAAAAGATTAAAATTTATGGCTGATCATCCAAAGAATTTGGTAATTAGTGATATTACCAAAGGTGTAAGTACTCGCACATCCAGTAGAGATATTGTTTCTAGTGTTGTATTCATTTCACAGCTAGAACCCAAAACTATTGATGAAGCATGTAGTGATAGTTTTTGGATAGATGCTATACAAGAGGAATTAAACCAATTTGAACGGAATCAAGTTTGGGAACTTGTTCCCAAGCCTATTGATCATCCGGTCATTGGCACCCGTTGGGTATTCCAAAGTAAACTTAATGAGAATGGTTTAGTGACTCGTAATAAGGCTCGACTCGTAGCTCATGGATACAATCAGGAAGAAGGTATCGAATACGATGAGACTTATGCCCCAGTTGCGAGATTAGAATCCATTTGCATGTTATGTGCATTTGTATGTTTTCATAATTTTAAATTATTTCAAGTGGATGTCAAGAGTGCATTTTTAAATGGTTTTATAAAAGAAGAAGATTTTGTAGCACAACCTCCAGGTTTCACAGATTTTAAAAACCCTGATCATATTTTCAAGTTGAAGAAAGCTTTGTACGGTTTGAAACTAGCCCCTCGTGCTTAGTATGATCGTCTAAGCTCTTTTCTACTTGACAACGGTTTTTCAAAAGATAAGGTTGACACACACTTTTTATTAAGTCCTTTAATGGTAAGCTTCTTTTAATACAAGTCTATGTAGATGATATCATATTTGGATCTACTGATGAATCTCTGTGTCAAGAATTTTCTAAGTGTATGCAGAATGAGTTTGAGATGAGCATGATAGGAGAGCTGAAATTCTTTCTCGGACTGCAAATCAAACAAACTGACAATGGGACGTTCATAAATCAAGCCAAGTACACAAAAGATTTGCTAAAGAAGTTCGATCTGGACAATGTCAAATCTATTGGCACTCCGATGGCAACTTCAACAAAGCTTGATATTGATGAACAAGACAAGCCGGTCGACACACGTAAGTATCAAGGTATGATCGGTAGTTTACTTTATTTAACTGCTAGTCGTCCAGATATTATGTTTAGTGTTTGCCTGTGTGCACGTTTTTAAGCAAATCCAAAGGAATCATATCTGTGCGCAGTTAAGCGTATCTTTCGATACCTTAAGGGCACTTCTTCTGTTGGCTTGTGGTATCCCAAAACTAAGTCCTTTGACCTTACTGGTTATTCGGATACAGATTTTGCTGGATGCAAAGTTGATAGAAAAAGTACCAGTGGCACATGTCATTTCTTAGGCAAAGCTTTAGTCTCATAGTTTAGTAAAAAGCAAAATTCTGTAGCCCTATCAACAACAGAGGATGAGTATATCGTCACAGGACGTTGTTGCGCTCAGATTTTGTGGATGAAACAAACCTTGGAAGACTATGATTTATTTTATACACACGTTCCCATTTTCTGTGATAACACGAGCACTATTAATTTGACTAAGAATCCTGTATGTCATTCTCGTACTAAATATATCGAGATTAGACATCATTTTCTTAGAGATCATCATCAAAATGGAGATATTGACCTTGTATACATAGATACTGAGAATCAATTAGCTGACATTTTCACAAAACCTCTAGCAGAAGATCGTTTTAATTATTTACGTCTAGAATTAGGAATTTTGGATGTCAATAATGTTAATTGATTTTATTTCATGATTTTATTTCAATATGCAAAAACTGTGTTAGAGACAAGCCAATAAAGAGTTTGTCTGTCACCACAACTACGGTTGAAGTGAAGCGGTACTTAAGAGTTCCCCGGTGAACCTCCGCCAGCTGGGACAGTACTCCTACAACTAATCTAACACAACCGCTGTGTAACGAAATTTAATTTATAAAATAACATTAATTATATTATTTTAACGTCAAAATTACTAATCTTTGAATTAAATATTTGAAATGAGCCAATGAAAAAGAAAGTGCTCCAAACCAAACCAAAGCGAATTCGGCCAGACTTCGGACCGAATTCGGCCCGAGTTCGGTTGAGGGTGTCAGGTTATATAACCAGAAACCGAGAGCCTTTCTTCCTCATTGCTTCCAAATCACATCAAACAGAACCAGCAGCCGCGCGAGGAGAACCCCAAACCCTAGTTCTTTATCACTCCCTCTCTTCCAATCCAAGTGGTAAAATCAATCCAAACTTTGGATTCGTGCAAAGTTCTTCATTCTCTACAACATACTCCAATCTCGGGAGGTATAACTCCTTGTTTCCTCTCCGTTCAATTTCATGCTATTTCTTTTTATTTGCACAAATGGCACCTAAGGGATTCAACCCCTTTAAGAGGAAGAAGACAACCAACCCAAGTGAGGAAGGTTCATCTTCGGATCCACCCACTAATTCCCTATTTTTGCCAGTCCAATCTAGCGACGACGCGTTCGAAGGGTTTTACTTTCAAACCCTAGACCAAGCCTTACTGTGGTATGGAGACTTCTCCATGAGATCCATATGCACAGGCGCACCCATCAAGTGGACTGTATTTCCTGATCATCGCCATTTCTTTGAGGCATTAGGGTTACAGTATTTTGTTAAACTATTTTCCCGTAGCAACTAACGCCATTAGACTGTTTTACTCCAATATCATATTAAACACTTTTGATGTAAGCACACGTGTTGGAGGATTAGATATCAATTTCAATGATGTTCTCTTAGCAGAGATCCTTGGTATTCCCAACGAAGGTGAACCGCTTGTTGACATCACTGAGTTTGATTTTCCCGAAGGCACGACACTTACCAGTTTCAAAGCTGAACTTTGTGCACCTGATAGAGTTCGCTCTGGAAAGTTCAAAGCAAACAACTTGAACTTGTTTAATTATGAATTGCACCATATCATTTATTCCACTCTCCTTCCAAAATCTACTTCGAAGGATGATGTCACGTCTCTTGAATTATCTGCTATGTATCACATTCTTAAGGGGATTCCATTTTCTTCCCCTAAGACCATTATTCAGATGATGGAACGTTGTCGTACAAGAGATAGAAATCTCTCTTATGCGATGATTCTCCCACGCATCATCCAGCGTTTCGACATTGACTTATCTACTTTTGCTCAAGACCCTGAGCCCAAGGTTCTCAAGTTATCTTGTCGTAGTATGACTGCATATGCTCCTCCTCCTGCTCCTGCTACTGCTCTACCTCTTCCACCTCCTCAGCAGTATGCTATGACATTTGAGGGCATACACCAGCACCTTTTAGATTTGCACGTCTCTATAATGAACATGGCCCGCGAACGTGAGTTCCGCGATATTACCCGTTATCAGGCGATTGCAAATTCTTTAGCTGATCTTCGTTTTGCCCAGACTGGACATTCAGCCGGTTCTGTCCCTAGAGATCCAGCTTTCTCTGGTTACCACTGTGAGGATGAGGCTGCTCATGCCTACTTTCAGCCCGGTAACGTATATGATTGGTACCGTTCTGACCGTGCTCCTCCTTGTGACTATGTCTGTGAGTTTTACACTGGCGCTCCTCCTCACCCTTCTGGCACGGGTACCTCTGGAGTTGGTCCTTCTGGACATGCTGGTCATCATACTGATGATGATGATGAGGAGGAGGAGTTGTGATATGTTAGTTGAAATGAGACTTAGACATTATCTCCTGTATACTTGGAAATGCTCCGACATTCCAAGTTTTTCTTTTTTTAGACTTTCTTATCAATATTTTTTTGAGGACTTGTACTAGATTTGTTTTATTTGATGTCATCTGAACATCTTTATCTTCATCTTTACGAGATTCGTACTTTTCACGTCAGTTTATTTTCTTAGCATTTCTTTATCTGCTTTTCTACTATAAACTGTCTGTGATATAATTCTTTGTTTATTATAAACTGCCTGAGTACAAATACATGCCTGTGATGTCATTCATATTTTCTTTACTATCATTTATCATGTTTATTTTCTTGTGTTTCTTCACTGTCTGTTATTTATGCATTGATTACGGGGGAGTTTTTACTCTTTTGCAATTATTTTGCTAAGTGACAACGGGAGAGAAAAATAAAGATCTAACATTCTTGTGAGAAAATGCAGGACATGAACATTTTTTGATTTTATTTCAAGCTTAAATATTATATCATTCATAGTTTGTCAATTATCAAAATAGAGGAGATTGTTGGCCCATTGGTCATATGGTCAACCTGATTTTAATAATTGATCAAACTCTGTCTCGATATGTGAAGCTAGTCAGGATGTATTGGACTCTTGGACATGAACCAGAACAGCTATCTACACAGTTCAAGACCGAAGCTATGCTTGCCTGTTCGAGTCTGTATTTCCTTTGAGCAATGTATTTTTTATTTTATTGAGTCTAGGAATACGTTGTACACCGAGTCGTACTGGCAAATAGGCTATTCCAAAATGTTTTAAAATACTTTTAAAATATCCTTTGTTTTGAAAAACATTCTTTTAAACAAAAGTTTTAAAAAGGTTTTCAAAAAGGTTTTCAAAAATCATCAAAAACTATATTTTTAAAACCTGACCTAACCCTGACAGAACTCGGCCAGAGTTCGGCCAGAGTTCGGCCAGAGTTCGGTTGGTGGCCGTTTGATTTTTGAATTCTCAGGAACTTGGTCCTCATGCAGTTGCAGATTTGACCGAGATTTTTTCAAAGAGTTCTGTCCGAATTCTGCCAGAATTCTGTCTTTGGAACTTCTATAAATAGAGAAGGATTTTGATCATTTTAACTCACTCATTCACTTTCAATCTTCTCTCTTTCTAAAGCTTTCAGTCTTCCAAAGAGTTTTCTTGAGCTTTAAATTTTAGATCCCAAGCCAATTACAATCCTCTAGTCGATTTTCCAGTGCGGTACGGTCTAGAAGTTTCTGAGAGATTGTAATCAGAAGGCTTGATTGAAGAATACCTCTTCATAATTGAAGTTGGACGAGTTCTTCGTATCAAAGCTCGCGTTGTAGAAGTTGCAAGGACTTCGTAAGAAAAGTTACAGTTTTGCCAATAGTGGATTCAACTGGTAGCAAGAGTTCTACCGACTGGATTAGTCCTAAACAGAAGGAAACCAGTATACATCGCTGTCTTTGCGTTTGCTTTCTTATCTCTGCCTTTAATTTACTTAGTTGTGATTATTATTCTGTGATCTTGCTGCTAATATTTTTTAATTAGCAATATTCCGCTGCCAACTCTATTCGTCCCCCTTAGAGTATTGTGCTTTACGATTTCGTTCCTACACATTGCTGTTATGCTTTACTCTTGTCGATAAATGATTAGAGGCTAAGATCTGTTTAGGTGAAGGATTACCCCGGTCCTTGTTTGGTTACGGGTTGTAACTTTGTTACCGGAATAGTCCTTTAGTTACCTTATCGTTTATTACCCTGTTTTCTCTAACTCATGTCTTTCGTTATCATTTATGTCTTATGTGCTAATATGCTGGTTTTAGTCCTTAAGTGAAGCCTCCCTTGTGGCACTTGCTCTTTTGGGTTCTGACCTAGCTGGTTTTGTATGGCCAGATTTTTGAGTAGCACCTGAGGATCTACCTGTCTTCCCGCCAGATGGTGAACACCAGGCGTAACCCTGGCAACGAGTGGGTTTTCTTCTTTTGTTCTCCGCTCTATTGTAAATTATTCTTTTGAGTCATTTAGCCGTCAAGCAAGTGTTAGCTCGTGTTGAAACATACTTTTGTCTGCCTAAGGGCTATAACATGATTGACAAATCCTAGGGTTGATCATGTATGACTTAAACTCTTGTTAGTCTTCACATTTTGTATGACTACCTTCATGATCATCTGAATATGTAATGTTTGGGACTCCTTACCTTGTATGTCTGATGATCTAATATCTTGTAACATTTACTTGCTTGCTTGATATTGAGACACTAGGCTTGTTCTTGACTATAAGAGACTGATGTCTTGTAGATGAACACTCATGCATCTAGACAGCCGTGACCGTATTACGAGGTGGGTTGCACTTCAATGTACGTAGTTGGCTGTGTCTGTCCCCCGCTCTCCAGTATTCTGGTACTGGGGCGTGACAGACACCGATACGGATACGAATCCTAAATTTTTCCTGTATCGGACAAACCCCAAATCAGTCCCCAATTATATCGAAAACCCTAATCGTAACCCTAACCCTAAACCTAAACCAGCCGTCGCTTCGCCGGATTTCAGCCACCTAGTCACCACCGCAACCGCCCTCCATCCAACACCTCCGCCTTTTTGTCGTCGCTCCGGCCCCAACCCCGTCTTCTCTGACCATCGCCACAACACGCCCAACTCCATCCACGACCGACGCCACCTCGTCGGGACCTTCTTTCCCCGACTTCCTTATTGCCACCTCCGTCTCGACTCCCGGCCACCTGGCACCACCCCCCACAGACCCCATCTACCACCACTACCACCATTGCCGTCCCGGCGATCCACCATCGCTACCATCATCTTTATCGACATTACCACCCCGTCATCCAACCTATGCCAAGCCGACCGGCAGCCACTACCTCCAACACTCACCCAAGCCACCATCTTCACCCACAAACCTATGCTACCACTCACCTCGAATCCGTCGTCGAACCTGCCTCCAGCTCCACCGCCAGCGTCGAACTTCCGTATAGAATGCATGTACGACTCTTCTTCTCACTGCCGATGAGCTGTAGCACCCAGATCTAGGTTGTCTCCACCACCACCTCTTCGGAGCTGCCGTCGACGACCCCGTCGCCCGCATCATCTAGATCTGGCACCGCTTCATTGTAGCCGAGCCTCCTCAGCCTTACCAAATCAGCATCGTCCGTACCGGCCATGATCTACCGTATCCTATCCAGTAGTGACCGTGTGCCTTCGACGACCGCCGGCCACCGCTACTCCCACTCGCCAGCCGAGAAAGCTTGGTGGGTCTCTCTTTCGCCTCCCCTCTCTCTCTCTTAGTCTCTTCTGTTATTGTCGGGGCACAATTTTCGTTGGAAAACTAAGAAGCTGAAACAATTGTAAAAATAACGTTTCAACACAACACTTCAAAGAAGGTATGCAATAGAGATCCTTGGAGGATTCTGAGTTACGAAAATCCAAAAAGATTTTGTAACAGTAGCAAACGACAGTAGTACTTCTAAAAAGAAGATACTAAGCAAATTGTTATAGGCAACAACAACTTGGATGACAGGCGATAGATGGAAGATTGTTGGGGCGAATGATCACCGTTGTTCAAAGCTTAATTCGTCCCACACGAACATCTTCCAGGAACCAGCAAGTTCGACGGAGAACTTTGGAACACTCCGCTCTTCTGACTCCTCGGATGGCAGCAAACTCCTGTGACACTAAGTGGCACAGGTACTGCTCTTCTTTGCTCTCTCAAACTTTGTGGAACTATGTTAAAAAACACTTGTAAACTTCTGTATATTCTGTGTATACTGAGAGAGAGAGAGAGAAGAGAGAACCTTATATAGGCCCGTACTATAACTGCCTAGTTAGCAGAGCATTCGGGACGTGGTAAAAATTGCTCCTAAAAGTGCTGCAACTGCTCAAATCGTGCACAGACATGATCTAAGCTAACTGGCGCACAGCGTGTGCCACCTGCGCAACGTGTACCACCTGTACAACGTACGCACCATGCGTACCCTGTGCACCTTGCACACTGCACGCACAATGCTACTTGCACATTCTATGCAACCTGTGCCAACTATACCAACAAGCAGCGCCAACAGGCACGCCACTAGGCCGCACAACTGGGTACGCCTCTGGGCCACGCAACTGGGCACACCACTTGGCCGTGCCACGTGGCAGCGCAAGTGGCTCGTGCAACAACCACAACTTGAGCGCACTATGCGCCTAGCAACGATGCTGACGTGCTAAGTACAAAGTGCACCAACAAAATGCCACATTATGCCTCATGAGCCCATGAGCCTGAGTCCGTGTCCGAGTCCGAGTCGCTAAGCCCTTATGGGGCTTAGCTCCATTGGAAATTAATTCCCAAGAGCAAAAAGCATGAATGCTTCATTGTTGATTTCTCCTTTTTTCTATTAGAAAAATAGCCCCATATGGCACATCCATGTGCACCTCCACACCACTTGTGCATCTCTAAACAAACATAGCTTATATATAGAGATACACTTCTTTTGGCCTAGCCGATGTGGGACTAAAGTTTCTAATACAAAAGGCCAAAACCCAATAATCCTCTACATATCTCTATATATGGATATAAGTGTTCCCTACAATAACTGTCCAACATGCATTAGGAGAGATGTCGCTGATGACTTGAATCTTTCCGCATGGGTCAAACAACGGACTATAATGCAAGAATGGACTAAGCCTTGAATTCTGTACCATATCTGAAATTTTTCCACTCATATAATGTAGTTGCATGTGCTTCTGGCTACACATTAAGGTCCTTTACTAGCCTGGTTTCAGTATATGATTTTAGGCGTCTACAAGTTTACCCTCAAGAGACGGCCTGCTATCTCTTTCCATACACTATAGGTGAGTTCTTTGTTAAAGAGACATGGCATGAAGCGCTTTGTGCTTCCCTTGTGGTGCTACGCTGCTATGACATGGCCTAATGCAGAGGCATTACCCCTACCGGGAACCTCATCTTAGTGTTATACTATTGTAGCATGAGGTCACCGCCTCTTTGTAGTGCCATACCATCCAGCATGAAGCCTTAGGCTCCTTGCGATGTTACGTCGCAACGACATGGCTTGCAAGGCCGAGGCTTTATCCCTAACCGGGTACCTCAGCGTGGTGTCGTGCCACTATAACATTAACTCATCCCCTTTGTAGTGCTAACTACACCCCTCTTTATTTCAACATACAACATTAGGCTACCTGCCCATTTGTGGAGCTACCCCACTGTGACCTGGCTCGCAAAGTCGAGGCATTACCCCTTTTGGGAACCTCATGGTGGATTCACCCCACAGTAGCATGGAGTTTCACTCCTTGTAGTGCTGCACTACCATATTTCCTTTAAAGCACACCAGGCATTCATTCTGCCTGAGAACTCATTAAGGCGTTTAAGCCAACCTACCCACAAGATCTATTTTTCGTAGAAAATAACAGTAGACAACAGTGGTTGAAGGTCCGTAACCTCTCTATGCCCAATAGGACATGTACCCACCGTTCCTGATATTCTTCCGATTAATGGACCTCCCTTGAACCAAAAGCCAAATGCCTAGTAGATTTCTCTGAACTAATATCATAAAACTTTATAGTAGGATTGCAATAATTCAATATCAGAATGCCTTCAAGCTTATTTTACTTGTTGTGTCATCAACCAACTAGCGCTTGAGGCCCTTGGTGAATGGATCCGCCAGGTTCTCCTGACTCCGAACATCAATCACTGCAAAAACACCTCTCCTGATAAGATCGTGTACTGTTCTGTGCTTTAACTGCACAGTCCTCTTCTTCCCGTTGAAGAGGTCATTTGATGCCACCGCCGTAGTCGCCTGGTTGTCGTAGTATATCGGTATTGCCGGTATTTGTGTCCCAACCACTGAAAGATCGTACATGAGCTTCCGAAGCTATTTTGTTTCCTTCGCTGCGGTATCAAGTGCAAAGAACTCAGATTCCTTGGATGACCGCGAGAGCATAGTCTGCTTCTTCGACTTCCACGATATAGCAGCTCTACCTATTGCAAAAGTGAATCCACCTATGGACCTCTCGCTCTCCACCTCTGAGTACTAGCTGGCATCACTGAAGCCTTCTACTACCGGTGGATCTCTGCTGTAGTGAAGTGCATATGTCTGAGTCTTCTTGAGATATCTTATAACACGTTTGACAGCTTTCCAGTGCTCAATGCCTGGGTTGCTCGTGAAACAACTCAGCATTCCCACGGTAAAAGCTATGTCAGGCCTTGTGGCAGTAGTAGCATACATCAAACTCCCGATTACGCTTGCCTACTTTGGCTGCCTGACGCTTTCCCTTGAATTAGGCTTCAGCTTCAGATCATACCTGTAAGGCGTATCGATCCCTGGAATATCCTAATACCTGAAACGTAAGATCATCTTCTCAATATAATGAGACTGTAACAGTGCTAGTCCAGTGTCTGTCCGAATGATCTTGATACCTAAGATCACATCAGCTTCCCCAAGTCCTTCATACTAAACTTGCTCGAGATGAACTTCTTCATCTCCATGACACAGCCCATATCCGTACCTAGAATCAGCATGTCATCTACGTACAGACAAACGATCACACCTCTTCCATCAGCAAACTTTGTATAAACATACTTGTCCGTCTCGCTGACCATGTAGCCATTTGACCTTATAACCTTGGCAAATTTCTCATACCACATCTTGGGAGCCTGTTTAAGACCGTACAAGGATTTTACCAACTTGCAGACTTTGTCTTCAAGACCCTTGAAGACAAATCCCTCTGGCTGTTGTATGTAAATCTCTTCGATCAGCTCGCCATTTAGAAAAGCCGTTTTATTTGCAAAAAAATAAAATTATTTGCAAAATTATATGAGACCGTACAAGGATTTTACCAACTTGCAGACTTTGTCTTCAAGACCCTTGAAGACAAATCCCTCTGGCTGTTGTATGTAAATCTCTTCGATCAGCTCGCCATTTAGAAAAGCCATTTTCACATCCATCTGATGTATCACCATCTTATGTATCACTGCGAGAGCAATCAACATTCTGATGGTGGTCATCCGGGATACTGGATCATACGTATCAAAGTAGTCGATCTCCTGCTTTTGAGAAAACCCTTTGGCTACCAACCTAGCCTTGAACTTGTCAATAGTTCCGTCTGCTTTCATCTTCTTCTTGAAGATCCATTTGCATCCGATGGATTTAGCTCCTTCAGGAAGATCAACTTATATCCAAGTATTACTTGAGGTGATGGAATCAATTTCATTGTCCATCGCAAATCGTATCTCTGGTCTTCATCGCCTCATCATAGGTAAGCGGATCAGCTTCCACATAATAGATGATAAAGTCATTTTTGAATTCCTTCATCCTCCTCACATGCTTCGCTGACTGCTCAGCGAGTTCTGGCTCAACCGTTGTTTCAACAACAACATCTTCTTGGACCACTTCTTCATTGAAAACTTTAGTTTCTTGCGCACCCTCATTGTTCTCTGGAATATTCGCAAGAACAATATTCTTGTGCCTTGTAAATTTGTCTTCAAAATATTCTGCATCGTGAGATTCAATGATATGATTTGACTCAATATTAAGAAATCTTCGAGCATCACTTTTCTTGGCATACCCAAGAAGGTCGTCTTTGTAGTCCTTGTCCTAAGCTTCTGAATCTTCAGATCTGGAAGCTTAACATATGCCAGACACCCCACACTCGAATGACGTTCAAGTTAGGTCTGACCTTGAACCAGAGTTCATGAGGAGTAATGTCTGAAGTTGCATGAGGCACTCTATTTAGAATAAAAGTGGCTATCAATGCAGCTTCTCCCCAGTAGCACTTTGGAAGACCCACAGTCAACAACATTGAGTTAATCATTTCTCTTAACGTTCTGTTCTTCCTATCTGCTACTCCGTTTGATTGAAGAGAGTACGGAGCCGTAGTATCATTGACAATTCCATGTTCTTTGTAGAATGATGCGAATTCATGAGAACTGTACTCTCCACCTCAATCACTTCTTATTCTCTTGAGTTGTTGTCCAGTCTGCCGCTCAGCTTCGGCTCTGAACTCTTTGAACTTCTCGAATGCTTCGTAATTAGCCATCAGCAAGTAGACGAACACATACTTTGAGAAGTCATCGTTGAAGATTATGAAATACTTCATCCCGGCCTTTGTAGAGAATTATTTGAAGTCACAGATATCATAGTGTACCAACTCCAGAAGATCTATTCTTCGATTAACCCGAGGAAAGGGTTTCCTTGTGATCTTCGTTTGAGCACAAACTTCATATTTCTCTACCTTACCACCATATTTTGAGATAAGTCCTAGACTAGACATTCTGTTTATTCGTTTACAATGAACATGTCCTAGCTTGTAATGCCACAACTCAAGAGTATAAGTAGAAAGAGTGATTGCATTAACTACATTGGACTGATTTATAAGCTGAATTTTGAACATTCCTTCGGTACAAAAAGTATTCCCTAAATATGTTTCTTTAATAGACATCACCATTTGGCCAGCATTGATGTCCATCCTGAGGCCTGTATTTCAGAGTAGGCCTCCCAAGATCAGGTTCTTTACGATTGAAGGTACATGCTTCACACCTTGAAGCGTCAGAGACTTTCCCGATGTCAGCTTCAAAACTACCGTCCCGATCTCGAGCACTTCAGCTTGTGCCTGATTCGCCACCATAACCACTTCAGATGTTGGTGTATAGGTGGTGAACCACTCCTTGCTGGAGCAGACATGGCAGGTCGCTCTAGTATCTATCCACCAGTCAAAATTAGCCCCCATCGCATCGACCTGCACAATAATAGCAACAACGTCAGTGATCATAGATACCTTGCTAGGCTCTCCTTGCTTTGATTGCTTGGTCTTTGCTTTGCATTCACTCTTGAAGTGGCCCTGCTTGCCACACTTGAAACAAGACATCTGAGACTTTGCCTTCTTTTGCTTGAAGAAAGTCCCATTCACGTTCAGATTGTTAGGGTCCTTCTTTTTATTATGGGAAGCCGCATGCTTTCCCCTTGGTTCTCTGGTATGAACCAGATTGGCGTTAGCCAATTACTTGGACAGTGCGTACATCTTCAGTTGAGCCCTCATCTGGTCCTCAACGTATATTTCCTGTAGAAGATCGTCAAGACTAACCTCCAACTTCTTCCTATGCATGTTTGCATAGAACTTGCTCCATCCAGCAAGGTGCTTCGAAACAATCCCTCCAACAACAAACTTGTCGGGGAGGGGCATCGCCTCGTCTTCTAACTTTTGTCGCAGCATCAGAAACTCCTTCACCTGTGGCAACATTAGCTTTTCGTCCTCAAAAAACAACTTGTGATATTTCTCTACAAGAAATATCTTGCTCCGGTTCTTATCATCTTCATACAGTTTCTCTAGAGACTCCCAAATCTCTCTGGCAACAGTCTTCTTTGAATAAGATTCAGCGAAAGAATCTTTCATAGCACTTAGGATCATAAGCCTACAAATGCTATTGTCCATTCTCCACTTGGACTGGTTCTTAGTAGCCGTAGAGATTGCGACTGCAGATCCAGTTTCTGGAATAGTAGGTTCCTCCTCAAACAACACGTGATCAACATCAGAGAACTGAATATTGAGGAAAACCTTTCTTTTTTAGATTTGATAGTTCTCACCATCAAATTGCTCTAACTTTGAGAAGTTAGGATTGACTAGCGAAGCATGAAAGTTTTCCATCATAGCAATTAAGCTTTGAGATTGTTATTGCCGAGGTACAATTTTTGATGGAAAACTGAGAAGCTGAAACAATTGTAAAAATAACGTTTCAACGCAACACTTCAAAGAAGGTGCACAACAGAGATCCTTGGAGGATTCTAAGTTACGAAAATCTAAAAAGATTTTATAACAGTAGCAAACGACAATAGTACTTCTAAAAAGAAGATACTAAGCAAATTACTATAGGCAGCAGCAACTTGGATAACAGGAGATAGATGGAAGATTGTTGGGGTGAATGATCACCGTTGCTCAAAGCTTAATTCGCCCCACACGAACAGCTTCTAGGAACCAGCAAGTTCGACGGAGAACTTTAGAACACTCCGATCTTTTGACTACTCGGATGGCATCGAACTCCTGTGGCACTAAGTGGCGCAGGTACTGCTCTTCTCCGCTCTCTCGAACTTTATGAAACTATGTTAAAAAACACTTGTAAACTTCTGTATATTCTGTGTGTACTGAGAGAACCTTATATAGGCCCGTGCTGTAACTGTCCAGTTAGCAGAACGTTCGAGACGTGGTAAAAACTGCTCCTGAAAGTGCTGCAACTGCTCAAATCATGCACAGACACGATCTAAGCCAACTGGCGCACAGCGCGCGCCACTTGCGCAACGTGTGCCACCCGCACAATGTACGTACCGTGCGCACCCCGCACACCTTGCACACTGCGCACAGCGCCACTTGCACATTCTGCACATTTTGTGCCAACATCGCCAACAGGTTGCACCAACAGGCAGTGCCTACTGGCTCGCCACATTACGCGTCATGAGCCCATGAGCTCAAGTCCATTGGAAATTAATTTCCAAGAGCAAAAAGCATGAATGCTTCATTGTTGATTTGTCCTTTTTTTTCCATTAGCTAAATACCCCCACATGGCACACCCATATGCACCTCCACACCACTTGTGCATCTTTAAACAAGCATAACTTATATAAACAGATACACTTCCTTTGGCCTAGCCGATGTGGGACTAAAGTTTCCAATTCAAAAGGCCAAAACCCAACATCATCTACCAATTTTTTTATAATTTCATATACTTCTCTCTCTTTTGAGAGAACAACAGATTAGTGATGTTACCATTACGATTATGTCATTATTATTATTATTTTTATAATTATAATAATAATAATAATTATTAATACTGTTATCAGTATTATTGTTACAATATTTAGTTTATGATGATTATTATTGTTATTAGTTTATTATTATACTTATTATTGTGATTATTATTTTTAAAATTATTAGTTTGAGAATTATTTATTATTAATTATTTAAAACTATATGTATAGTATAGGGGTTAGAGCTAGCTATGTAATTTCAAAATTTGTGTTTTATCCCTAAAATATTTTCTATAGTTTTTTATATTTATCGAATATATTTTTGACTAATAAAAATATAGGTCTCTACTAACAAAATTATTTTCGCAAACCTAGAGTTTTTAGCCTAAACCGAATTTTGGATTTTCAAATATTTATCTGGAAACATTTTTTTACTGATAAAAAGGTAGTTTTCAAATTCTAAAATAATTTACTAGAAATTTCCAGGTATGTATTTTATGTAAATATTTTGGGTAATAAAATCTAGTTTCAAATATTATAAATATTTCCTAAAAAATAGTTCAAGTACTTTTCTCCATAAATTCTCATTGATTGTCAAATATTTTGGGTAATAAAAATAGTTCAAGTACTTCATTGACCTATGCGTTCAATGAAGCAAAAATTTTCCTTCTATTCAATGTATTGTTCAATTTCTCTACGTACACTATTAGATGTTGTATTTTCGGACAACCATATGAAATTGACTTGTGCGAGTGCAACTTAGGCTTACACGACATCACACCCGAGGACGACTATCGATTATTCAAAATCGGGGCATGACATAATGATATCAGAGCACAGCTTTACGTCCTTTAGCTTTCCGTCTTGAGTCTCGAAACCTTTGACCTCGTGTCGATGAGATGATTTATTCAATGCAATGAGCCTGTAATATTTTCTGAGACTAATGTTTGTTTCCTTCTTAATTTAGAAGTCGTGGAACCTGCGGTCGCGAACGATTCGAACACTTCGAGTGGCTCTAGCAACTCAAAAGTCAAACCATCGATTGACCCAATAGAGTGGATATTACACATGATGGAAGTACAACAACGGTGGGTCGATGCTCTATAGACGCAGTTCGATAGCAGGTTCATGGATTAATTCAAGGTGCAACAGAAGCAACTTGATACCTTACAATAAATTGTCCAACCAATCGTGGCCAATAACAATCATTCTGCGACCATGCCTGCTATAACACAGCCAATGAACGAACACAACGAAGTCGACCCTGACGAGCCTCAGCCTGCACCTATGAAGTATGTCTCCTCCAAATTCTCAAAATTTAAGAAGGTGTGCAATACTTTATTCAAGGGAACTGAAGATCCTTCTATGGTGCTCGATTGGCTAGAAGAATTGGAAGAGAACTTCGAAGCACTCGGCATTAACGAGTCAAGGCGAGTTGCCTGCATTCAACTTCAACTTCATTTGAACACGCATGACTGGTGGGATGTCCGAAAGCGAGCGATCCTCCAAGATGATAAGACAACGAAGATCATCCGGACAACTTTTCACAAAGCATTCGAAGAAAAATTCCTTTCTATGGCAGTTCGTCAAGAAAATGAGAACGAGTTCATGAAACTGGACAGGGAAACATGACAGTTTGCCTATATATGTCTAAGTTCAATAAGCTTGCAAAGTTTGCAAGTGCACTTCTACCTGATGTCGCGAGTAGAACACGACTTTTCGAAGTGGGTTTGAGGCCTTCTAATGTCGCACATGTGACTTTTTTAGAGTATCAAACGGTACGGGCGGCCCTCAATCACGCTACCTGCCTCAAGCTCCAATATCCTCTAGTTACTTTCGGCATTGTGCATTATGTTAATCACGAACATCATAGTAATACAGGAGGCAACAACGCGTATAAGCGTCCCAATCATGACACCAATAGCTGCTACCAAGGGCGAAACCTTGTACCTCATTACAATAAATGCAACCAGGATTGGCATCACACGAATGATTGTTAAGCGAGAGACGGAGCATGTTTCAAGTACGGTTGAGTAGGACACATCATACGTAACTACTTGGAATGAGGGCCGACTCAACGCCCTACAAAACAACAGAATTAACAAAAATAAGGCTAGGCAACGTGAGCTCCCCCGCCTGCACAACAAAATGGCCAAGATCGTCGCCCTAATGCCCAGGACGCGTCTACTCCATAACTCGGGATGAGGCGTTCACCTCGAATACAGTCGTGAAAGGTAATTACATTTCAATAATGTGCCTGCTCGTGTACTATTTGATTCAGTTCCAACGCATAGTTTCATATCAGCAAATTTGGTAAAAGATCACAAATTTCCCCTGATGCCGCTAGGACTTGACTTTATTTTCAGTAGCCCATCGAGAGTACAATTGTATGCACACTTAGGCTATAGAAAAGGCTGTATTTGTGTCGGTAGTAGAAAATTATCTCTCGATGCGATAGTTCTAGACATCGAGGACTGTGACATCATTTTAGGAATAGATTGGCTCGACTCTTGCAAGGCCACCATCAATTGTATAAAAAAGAAAGTAGTGTTTCGGCTACCTGGAGAGAGTAAATTCTGCTACTCATGTATTAAAGCATCGACGAGCTGCATGGTGATTTAAGCGATGTCTATTCGGTAGATGATACATTCCGGCTGTAAAGGTTACATGGCGTCTGTTCAAGACACACGACAAGATGGTGCAAACGCGGGACTAGCTGATGTGTGGCAGAATTCTCTGACATGTTTCTAGACGAGCTTCCTAGCTTGCCACCCGATCGAAAAATCGAGTTTATTATCGACACCTTTCCCAACACTCGACCGATTTCTAAGGCCCCCTACAGAATGGCCCCTATAGAATTGAAGGACCTTAATATCCAGTTGTAAGAATTGTTTGACCGAGGATTCATGCGACCTAGGTCTCGCATGGGAAGCACCCATTTTATTCATAAAAAAAAAATATGGCTCAATGCGCTTGTGTGTCGACTATCGAAAACTGAATAAAGCTACCATCCAGACCAAGTACCCGTTGTCCAGGATCGATGACTTGTTTGATCAGCTATAAGGCGCCTCGATATTCTCCAAAATTAATCTTTGTTCGGTTTATCATCAGCTCAAGATCAATCCAGACGATGTGCCAAAGTCATCCTTCAACACGCATTATGACCACTATAAGTTCTTGGTGATGCCATTCAGCCTGACAAATTGTCACTACCCGCATCCGCTTTTCGGGATACGAGTACATGCGTAAGCCAGCCTATGTCATAGTATCAGCGGTAGAACACTATCTAGCTACAATGCCCAAAGTCACATAAATAATAACTTTATTGCTTATTAAGAAACTAACCAATTTACAATTTTCATAAGTTTTATACTTAAAGAAAAGTACAATGTTCTTACAAATATTAAAAATGAATACAACACCTCTGTCTAACTAATCTCTAGGTTTTAGCCTGTAAGTACACCCGTATCTCCCAATGCTAAGAGAAGCCACGGCTAGCCTGAAAAATATTACTTTCCAGTCAGGAATGGAACAAGTATACATATGACAAGCTATTCAAGACATGTTAGAATTTGCAAGACATGAAAATAGCATATAAGAATTTAAACTAGAAAGTAATAGGAGTCATGGTATAGTAGGGAAATGAACAAAAAAATATAGCAACTAGAAGGAAACACGGTGACATAGCATGTGATGAAGGAAAACAGGATCATCAAGTGAAAACAATATTTATCTATATGTGTTGAAATATTGTGTTCGACATGTGAACGGCTATGGGGTATATCCTGCTGACCCAAACTGGATCGCAGTCAACCTAATATTGATAATTAACAAATCCATATTTGACATGGTCCAACTCGACACATATATTGTCATCAAAGCTACAAAACATACGACTTACACACATCAAGTCGGACAATCATCATCGACGACTACTTAACGAATACTGCTGAAACTTGTCATCGGAAGTCTGTATTTTTACAATTTTATTTGAGTCTAGGCTATTGTATGTTGATTCGAACTGAGTACCTCAACCATAGACTAGATAACCAAAAAGCCCCACAAACAAAAAAGCCAAACTGCCAAAGCCCAATAGCCCAATGAGCATTCTGTCTCTAAGGAGGCAGAGTTCGGGCTGAACTCTGCCCCCACATAGAGTTCAGGCTGAACTTTGTCTCATAATTTTCAGGAGCTAATTTTTAGGGATTGCTCATTGCAAGTTGTCCAACAGCCATAATTTTTGTATTTTGGACAGAGTTCTGGGCGAACTGCCTCCCAGAACTAGTATATATAGGCACCCTTTTCTTCCATTTCAAATCATCCAATCTTCTCATCTCTTCTCTCTTATAGCCTATAAATCCTAAAGAGCCATACTCTTCTCATCTACTAGCCATAAAACTTCCCAAGCTTACAAGGTGCTCGGTGCGAGTCAATTAGAAGTTTTGTGCAAGAGTCTTGAAGAAGTCACATGGACAATTCCAAGTTTCGCCTCAGCGATGTTTTTAAGAAGTTGGCGTGCTCTTCTGTGTAAAGGCACGTGGTTGTAAAGCTATTTCATAAATAGTGGATTTCAATCCGGAGCTAGAGTTCTTAGGCCTGGACTAGTCCTCCACGAGGGAAACCAGGTTAAAAATTGCTGTGTCTGCGTATGCTTTCTGATCTTCATTTAATTTCCACAATTATACTCTGATTATTTATTCATTAGTTAGGAATGAATAGAGTTAATTTTTTAATTGATCATTATTATATCAAGTACTCTATTCACCCCCTCTAGAGTTGCCTATACATACTATAATTGGTATCAAAGCCCTGTTCTCTTGATACAGGACTTACATCCTATAGCTGATCCATGGAAACCACACAACTCATCTCTACCAACTATGGTGAGGGTCAATCCACAAATAGGCCATCCCTATTTGATGGGACCAACTACACATATTGGAAGACTAGAATGAGTTTTTATCTTAAGTCTCTAGACTTTGACCTGTGGACTGTAGTCACTGATGGCTACAAGAAACCTACCAGAATAACTTTCAAGGGAAGTCTCGTTGAGAAACCCCACGACATGTATACTGATCAGGAGAAGAAATAAGCAAGTCTAAACTTTAGGGCTAGTAATGCTATTTTCTGTGCCATAGACAGGACTGAATTCAACAGGGTCTCCACATGTACCACCTCACATGATGTATGAAGCTTTTGGAGGTGACTCATTAAGGGACCAGGCAAGTGAAAGAATCAAAAGTCAGCCGTCTGACACATGAGTACGAGGCTTTCAAGATGAAGCCTAATAAGATGACCACTCAAATGTTCACCAGATTCCTCGACGTCGTCAACCCACTATGCTCTTTTGGAAAAGATTATTCCAACCATGAGAAGATACGCAAAGTACTACGAGGATTGCCGAACGTTTAGAACCCCTAAGTCACGGCGATCATCGAAGGTAATGATCTCACGGTAATGTCAATAGAAACATTGATAGGCAAGTTAATGGCGCATGAGCTCGATCTAAAAGACTTTGAAGAAATAGCTCCAAAAGAGAAGGAGATTGCATTGAGATCTCATCGCCGAAGAACCAGCTCAGAAGACACTGATGACGATGACTCTAAAGGTGGCGATCAAGCTCTCTTAGTTTGAAACTTCAAAAAGTTTCTACGTTTCAACAAAAAGAAGAGAGAACAAAGAGATGATGTGGAAGAACCCACCTGCTTCGGATGCAAAAAGATGGGACATGTCAAGAAAGATTAACCTTTAGCAAAGAAGGGAAGCAGATATGAGAAGCCGTACAAGAAGCCAACTACAAGGAAGTATGCCAACACTAGCATCTGGCATGAAAGCGAGGCTAGTGATTCAGACGAGGAAGAAGACTCTCCACAAAATACGACTAACGTCTATCTAATGGCGACTTCAGAAAATGTAAAAAATTCTTTTGATGATTTCTTATTTGATAAACTTGGTGATGCTTTTGGTGATCTACTTGAATATCACAAAAAGGTAATCAATAAATATAAACATGTAAATGATAAGATCAAGGACTACGAAACTGAGATCCATAGACTTTCATGTTTACTAGAAGATGTTAGAAAACTACACCCATGGAAAACACTGAAGAGGTTTCCAAGCTTAAATCAAGCTTACATGATGCCGAATCAATCGTTGAGAAACAAACACTTGAGATCATGACTTTACATAAAGAACTTGCTGAAGAGAAAAATAAGTTCAAAATTGCTACAAGTAGAGTACTCGGTCTTACTGCTAAATGTGATGAGTTGAATATTGTCTCTAATAAATTAGCGATTAAATTGGGCAAACAGGTTGTTCAACTGCAAGTTCAGTCTCATAGTCACAACACGTACAAACACGTGCCAACTCAACACAAAAAGGTACGTCACCACAAGAACACTCATCCACATGCTAAACAAAATCATGCTTTTATGTACACCTATTCACATACAGCACGTAAGACACATACACGTAATCATCATCATCATCATGCTGCTGCATATAGTTACTATAATCATTATAGTTACCCTGCTATTGCACACAGTCACTATGATCATTATAGTTACCTTTCTGCTGCACACAGTCATAATACTCATACTACTGCTGCACGTAGCTTTGATCACCCTACTTATAGACATCACTATCAACATGCTTCTAGTATAAACATGCATGCTAGATGTACATATTGTGATCTACATCGACACATTTCTCTACAATATAGGATTAAGAGATTAGTTGATAGAAATATATATGCATGGGTACCAAAGTCTAACCTCTCAGGACCTAAAAGAATCTGGGTACCGAAGGTCACATCTACTCGTGGTGTAGGTAGACCTTCCCTTCTCAACTAGAAGAAAGTGGATTCTCGATAGTATGTGCTCGCGACATAGGACTAGAAATGTAAAACTATTCGCAGCACTATCGATGAAAAAGGACGGATACGTTTTCTTCAGCAATAGCTTAAAGGCTACATCATAGGTAATGGTACAATTGGTTATCCTTCCTCTTCTGTCATTAACGATGTCTGTTTAATGATCGAGTTAAAGCATAACTTGCTCAGCATTAGTCATCTTGCTGATCAAGGTTATGATATTAACTTTGGAAAAACTAAATGCTTTATCTATGATCGATCAACTAGAGACATCGCTTTTGAAGGGATAAGGGAAGATAACATTTATATTTTCTATCTATCTACTGATACTAATAGTGCAGTGAGATGCCTTTACGCTCACAAAGACGAAAAGCTCCTATGGCAATAGCGTCTTGGTCATGCCAACATGGATACTATATACTGATTATCCACCAAGAAGCTAGTCAGAGGACTGTCGGATATCACATTCAAGAAAGACACGGTATGTGCCGAATGTGAAAAGAATAAGGCTACCAAATCTTCCTTTAAATCCATAAACACTGTAAGTACTACCCGACCTTTGTAATTACTTCATATGGACTTATTTGGTCCTAGTAGAGTAGCCAGTCTTGGCGAAAAACTCTGCGCTTTTGTTATTGTGGATGATTTTTCAAGATTTACATGGGTTTTCTTTCTTACAAACAAAAGTGATACAATTTCTATTTTCAAAGTATTTGCTAAAAAGGTCAAAACCGAAAAAGGCTACATGATTACTCGTATCCGAAGTGATCATGGTGGCGAATTCAAAAATTCTGATTTTGAAAATTTTTATGATTCAAATGGTTTTAGTCATGAATTTTCGTGTCCAAGAACTCCTCAACAAAATGGTGTTGTGGAGCAGAAGAATAGAACTTGACAATATGGCTAGAGTTATGCTAAACCAATTCTCTTCCGAAATACTTTTAGGCAGAAGCTGTCAGCACATCGTGCCATATTTTGAATAGGGTGTTGATTCGACCTATTTCGAAGAAGACAGCCTATGAGCTTTGGTTTGGTAGGACTCCTAATGTTTCTTATTTTAGAGTGTTCGATTGTCGCTGCTTTATCCTGAATACCAAAGACAACTTAGGCAAATTTGATGCCAAAGCTGACAAAGGTATTCTTCTTGGTTATGCGACCAAGAGTAAAGGATATTGAGTGTTCAACAAGCGCTCCATGATTGTTGAAGAGTCTACTAATATAACTTTTGATGAGGACAATAGTACAGCTGTTATTCCCGACGACGATGATGAACCATCTACTTCGACATCTATAAATGCAACGTCTGAAACCAGCTCTCCGAAGGAATTACCAAAGAAGTTCCAATTTACTCCCTCTCATCCAAAGGACTTGGTAATAGGTAAAATATCAAAAGGGGTAACTACTCGATCCTCTGTAAGAGACACTATAGCTAGCACTGCATTCATTTCTCAAATAGAACCAAAAAACGTTTTAGAAGCTTTTAATGATGAATTTTGGATTTTTGTAATGCAAGAAGAACTCAACCAATTTGAGAGAAGCCAAGTTTGGGAACTTGTTCCTAAACCTACTGGCCACTCAATAATTGGCACCAAATGGGTTTTTCGTAACAAAGTAAAGGAGGACGGTTCAGTCACTGGCAACAAAGCTCGTCTCGTAGCCCAAAGATACAATCAAGAGGAGGACATCGACTATGATGAGACGTATGCTCCTGTTGCATGACTAGAATCCATTCGGATGCTTTGTGCATTTGCAAATTTTCAGAACTTTAAACTTTTCCAAATGGATGTAAAAAGTGCTTTTCTAAATGATTTTATCAAAGAAGAGGTTTTTGTCAAAAACCACCTGGTTTCGAAAATCGTAAATTTTTTGACCACTTTTTAATCTTAAGAAAGCTCTCTATGGCCTCAAACAAGCTCCTCGAGCTTGGTATGATCGTCTGAGTAATTTCCTACTAGATAAAGGTTTTTTAAAAGGGAAAGTCGACACTACACTATTTATAAAATCTCTTGATGACACAATTCTCTTAGTACAAATATATGTTGATGATATTTTTTTGGGTCTACTAATGAGGGTCTATACAAGAAATTTGCCAAGTGTATGCAGAATGAGTTCGAGGTGAGCATGATGGGGGAGCTCAACTACTTTCTTGGATTGCAAATCAAACAACTATCACAAGGCGTCTTCATCAGTCAATCAAAATATGTCAAGGACAAGCTTAAAAAGTTTGAGCTTGGCAACATCAAACCAATCAGTACCCCTATGTCAACTACCACAAAGCTGGAACCTAATGAAAGTGGCAAACCGGTCGATCAACGTAAGTATTAAGGTATGATTGGTAGTTTATTATATTTAACTACTAGTTGCCCCGACATTATGTTTAGTGTTTGCTTATGTGCTAGATACCAAGCCAATCTTAAGGAATCACACATGACCGCAGTTAAGCGTATATTTAGATACCTTAAAGGAACTATTACGGTAGGCTTGTGGTATCCCAAAACCACTTTCTATGACTTAATCAGATATTCCGATGCTGATTTTGTGCGATGCAAAGTCGACCGTAAGAGTACCAGCGGTACGTGTCATTTGCTAGGAAAAGCGTTAGTCTCATGGTTTAGCAAAAAACAGAACTCTGTCGCACTATCCACAACAGAAGCTGAATACATCGCAGCTGGTCGTTGTTGTACGCAGATTTTGTGGATGCAACAAACCCTTGAAGACTACAACTTATGTTTCAAGCATATACCTATTTTCTGCGATAATACTAGTGCCATTAATCTGACCAAGAATCCTGTTTGTCACTCACGCACTAAACACATAGAGATTAGATATCACTTTTTGCATGATCATCAACAGCAAGGCACGATTAATTTAGAATTCATAGACACTGAACATCAGCTAGCAGACTTCTTTACCATACCACTGGCCGAAGAGTGCTTCAACTTTCTTTATCGTGAATTAGAAATTTTAGATGAAACGGTCATTAAATAAATTGGCTTGCATAAGTAACGATTATGACATATATCTTTATGGTGACTTTGCTATGGGTACAAGCCGAAAGGGTCCTTCTGACAACAAGGCGTAAAAGCCTAAGCGACACAGTGTACTAGTCTTCAGACTACCGCTAGCTGGGATCCGGCCCCTACAGCTACCCCATGACAGCTTCATCAAAATGATCGTTGTCATAAATCCTTATTTATTATATGGTTTAATTTCATTTATGACTTAATTAATTCAAACTTTCAAAATTCTATTCTTTTTCATCAAAATTTTTCTATCTTTCAAAGTTTCTCTGTTCTGTGCCCATGGAGGCAGAGTTTGGGCCGAAGTCTGCCCCACACAGAGTTCGGACCGAACTCTGTGTCCTTGGTCACAGAACCTTCAATGCTTCTCAGCCATCCATTGATGTGATCCGAGGTCCAGATTTAACCCGCATAGCTGCTCCTAAATGCCTTAAACCCGAGAAATAACCCTCTCTCGTCATTTTATTCTTCTTCTACCTTCCTCCAAACTCAAATTTCTCAAACCCTAACCCTAGAAACTCCACTTTTAGGGCTTTTTTCTTCCCAAACTTAAGATCTCAAGCTATTGGAAGGATCTCTTCCATCTTTTCTCATTTTTGTGAGATATAATTTCATATTCCTCTCTATTTCTTTTTCAATTATTTCAAATTTTCCGTGGCTCCAAGACTCTTTGAAAGAGGCAAGAGAAGGAGTGAAGGTGCATCATCTTCCAATCCTCCTCCTCCTCTTGCTCCTCCAAACCATCCACTTTTTAATCCACCATAACCTCACCAACACATTCAATGAATAAATTTTTGTCTCATTAGAGGCTTCTAATGAATGGTTTGCCGATTTTCGTTCATGGAGTGTGTATGCGGGTCATCCGATCAATTTTACTATATTTTCGAATTATGATTCATTGTTCCATGATCTTTGTTTAGATGAGTTAGTTTCTACATTATCTATTATCTATTTGAATGCTATCCAAATATTTTATTGTAATATAACCTTCGACGACACACGAATCTATTCTTGTGTCGTCGGTATCGATATTACTTTTGATGATTTTGAGCTTGCGTAAGATCTCGAGATCCCGGAACCCAATTCTTGGAAGAAACTTGTAGATGCCCGTAAGTTTTAATTTTCCGATGGATCGTCCCTTGAAAGCTTCAAGGATGATTTGTGCACTCCTAACACTCGTCCACGCAAGCTACGAGCTAAATATCTTAACCCGTATTTTTATGAACTTCATCGTATCATTTTCTCCACGATCTTGCCCAAAACAGGATCGACCGATGAAGTATCTTATTTTGAGATCTCTGCACTTTATCATCTCCACTTCCATGTCCCTTTTAACTTTCCATGTACTATGATGGACTAGATGATAAATGTGCGGAAGAGACCTCGATCTTTGGTATACGCCCTCTATGTACCGATGATTTTTCGTGCATTCCATGTTCCTCTTGATGAGTGCCAGTTCCTTCCTACCCTTGCCTATATGTCTAAGGCACGGTGGCTTCTAGCAGCTGTTGAGTCTCATGCTGAGTCAGAGCATTCCGAGTCCGATGCTCAGGCTGATCCTCCTCCTCTTCGGCAGCCTGCTCCCGAGCCACCTGCTACTCTCGAGTCTATTCATGATATGCTGCATGATCGTTTTTGTTTGGAGGACGATCGCTGGACTCAGATGGACTATCGCACCACCATACAGATGTTGGCCATCAGCAACACTCTGCATGACATCCAGTACTCCTTGGCCTCTCATCCTACGGTGTCTTATCCCATGGTACGAGACCCTTCTCGTGAAGGTTATCATATCGACGATGCCTGGGTCAGGAGGTATTTGGATCCAGATGCGGCGTTTGTTGTTCCTCGTCGCTCTGCCAGTGACCCATCTGACTTTGCTGGACCTTCCCGTGCTCCGTGACGACCGTGGTCCATTTTATGCTGCTGCTGATGCTTAGGATTTCTTTTGTTTATGTACTTTGTCATTTTTATTCAGTGATGACGCAGTTGAACTCTTTGCTTAGTACTACTTTATGCTTATATGGCTTCTATTTGGATTATTTGCTAGTTATCTCTTACGTTGGATATGAGCCTTGGTTGTGTGATTTCATATTTTTTCCTTGGTTATGTTTTTTTATGTGGGAGCTTCTATTTTATTTTGCTAAATGTCAAAGGGGGAGAATATGTGATATTTGCTTAACCATTTTTTTGGGGATAAATACTTGTGCTATATTGTGCTATAATTGTTCTATATTGTTTGGACTAGTACTTGTATCAGGACTTTTCTATTTAAGGGAGAGCCGAATTGTCCATCTACGGAGGAGCTATATATGTGTCCAAGTATGAATGTTGCGATATACAAATATCGCAATTTTGTTAATTATCAAAATGGGGGAGATTGTTGACCGAAACTGGATCGCAGTCAACCTAATCTTGATAATTAACAAATCGATATTTGATATGATCCAACTCGACACATATATTGTCATCAAAGCTACATAACAGATGACATACACACATCAAGTCGGACAATCATAATCGACGACTGCTCGACGAATACTTCTAGAACTTGTCATCGAAAGTCTGTATTTTTACAATTTTATTTGAGTCTAGGCTATTGTACGTTGAGTCGCACTAGGTACCTCAACCATAGACTAGATAACCAAAAAGCCCCACAAACAAAAAAGCCAAACTGCCAAAGCCCAATAGCCCAATGAGCATTCCGTCTCCAAGGAGGCAAAGTTCGGGCCGAACTCTGTCCCCACACATAGTTTGGGCCGAACTCTGTCTTCTAATTCCAGGAGCTAATTTTTAGGGATTGCTCATTGCAAGTTGTCCAACGGCCATAATTTTTGAATTTTGGACAGAGTTCTGGCCGAACTCTGCCTCCCAGAACTAGTATATATAGGCACCCTTTTCTTCTATTTCAAATCATCCAATCTTCTCATCTCTTCTCTCTTATAGCCTATACATCCCAAAGAGCCATACTCTTCTCATCTACTAGCCATAAAACTTTCCAAGCTTAAAGGTGCTCGGTGCGAGTCAATTAGAAGTTTTGTGCAAGAGTCTTGAAGAAGTCACTTGGACAATTCCAAGTTTCGCCTCAGCAATGTTTTCAAGAAGTTGGCGTGCTCTTCTGTGTAAAGGCACGTTGTTGTAAAGCTATTTCACAAATAGTGGATTTCAATCCTGAGCTAGAGTTTTCAGGCCTGGACTAGTCCTCCACGAGGGAAACCAGGTTAAAAATTGCTGTGTCTGCGTATGCTTTCTGATCTTCATTTAATTTCTGCTATTATACTCTAATTATTTATTCACTAGTTAGGATTGAATAGAATTGATTATTTAATTGATCATTATTATCACAAGTACTCTATTCACCCTCCCTAGAGTTGCCTACATATACTTTATATTCGGCACCCTCCATGTGTCGTGTGCGGCTGCTATTCTCCACGAAAGACAATGAGGATGGAAAAGGTAGTTCACACGTCTACTAAGATATTTCTCCGCCGACTAGTACACATAGATTTGAACAAGTCACGAACACGACAATTATGTGGATGGTATATAAGAAATATAATATGTAAGGACCCATGATACTAACCCGTGTAATAGTATGTCATCAAAGCAGGAAGATCATATGTATAATATGTAATGAAAAAACTATCAAAAATTGAAAGCAATCAGTATATGTACTTGCCTGCGGTCCTTTGCTGGTGAAACTGATAATACCATGCATTCGGAATAGTCTAATTAGCTTAGGGGTAGCACGCAAAACACACAATATCCAACCACTCAGTGAGCCACAAAAGTCAAACTCGCTCAACTGTCTTCGTATGCTGAAACAGACATCACCACCATGTTTGATATAAAAGAAATGTCTAAAAATGTCTTCCTAAAAGTCCAATTCTAGACACAAGGATAAAATCATAATTTTGGGCAAAACAGTGTCTGCCTTTGGATCCATTTTGTACCAAAAACGTACATGTACCTATGGTCGCTAAAGTCGTCATATTATTTGTTTATGGGTCCGATTTGATGATACGAAACCAACCATATGTCCAAAGTTGGATTTCGGTGAGTTGTGCACAAATTCGCCCGTTATATCGGATGGCGGGCCCGCCAAAATAGCATTCCGGTCGACCTTCTCAGAATCAGACTACTTGGATCACAGGACCACAAGATTCGTCTCGAGATGACGAACGTGCACGAAGTTATGGGCTAGTTTACAAAAGGGTCGATACGGGTTATCTCGAGAAATACGCCTCGAATTCGTTGTACAAACACCACAGAATTGGGTTCCGTCGAATCCCACACATCCGCAACATCCGTACGCGTCTTTCGATGCTCACAGGTTGTGGCCAAGTTGTCATGTTTGTCGGGACGGAACTCGTATCGGGAAAAGTTTTATGTTTTTCAAAACAGTGTGTTGTGTTTTTCTTTAATTTTCAAACAGATTTCATTCGCTGGATAATCAACTAGAATTAAAAGTAATAATGGGGTTCCAATCCTAATTAGGACGTCTATAAATCTGTTTAATTAGATTGCTTGGTTTCTCGTTGGATCGATCAAATTTTGCCTTCCAAGTCGGGGTCTTAGGGTAGTGAAAACTCTATTTATGAACATAATTTCGTCGATATTTACATCGATTTTCTGGACAAATTAGTTATCTATCTGTGAATCCATCTACTAGGGTTTCGAGAGGGTCATGTAGGCTTTCCATAGGAATTTCAGATCGAAATTGTATTGAACGATGAGGGAGAATTTGTACCTAGAAGTAGAGTTGGTTGCTACTGGAACTGTTGCTGTGTTCTTTCTTAGCGCGCGCGTGTTCGGTGGCTCTGGCCGGCCTCCGGCGAGTGGGGCGACCGTGTGCGTGTCAGGAAAGGTGGATGAGGAGTTACAAATCTATCCACCTTAAAAATAAATTCGTCCTCGAATTTAAGGACTACTAGGATAGACGGACTTGGAAGATATGTGAAAGGTAGCAGAAATTTATGATAAGGAAATATGATCAAATAGATGAAAAGAGAAAGAAAAAGTCTTGAAACTCTAAAGGCCTTAAAGTACTCTCTGAAAATCTAGGAATAGGGGATTTAGGGTTAGGGATTTGGAATTATTTTTGGGAATTAGGGTTAGGGATTAGGAATTAGATTTGGGGATTCCCTAATTAGGAAAGGAATAGGATTAGAATAAATCTAGATCAACCTTTCTATAAATCAATTCAAATAAATATCTTAAACGTAATTAGTTTAATCTATATATATATTTCATAACAATAATAACTGAAAATAATTTTTAGTACCAACAATAATCTGTAAGATTAGGTTTTCCTAAATATAATCTCATTCTAGTAGTCAAGACGTATATAAAATTAAATCAAATACATGTTGAATCCAATACATTCTAGATTAGTTAAAATCAAACCATAACAATACTGGATATTATTAATAATATTTAAGATATATTTAACCAATCTAAATTTAATACTTTTGTAAATACTTTGAAATAATACTCAATGTTAAATAATATTTAAAATATATTTTTGTACATTCAAATCGTAAAACAATGATAATATTAGACCAAATAATCCTAAAAGTACATTGTATAAAATAACTAGTAAATATTTTTGCCATTCCAAAAAAAAATATTTTATTTTCTCAACCATAATATATATATATATATATATATATATATATATATATATATATATTTCCAACACGAAAATATCTATATAAAAATTGAAATAATTAAAGTTTTCTAACTAGAAACTATTTAAAACTAAAATAAAATAAAATTTCAAAAAAAGGGAAGTGGGCTTACAAATCTACTCACCTTAGAAAAAGATCATCCTCGAAATTTCAAAGGGCACGATTAGGTACGACTAAGAATATAATCAAGAAACAAAATTTCAATTGATGTGAATAAGAACGACATTTGTTATAATCAGGAGTGATATAATTCCTGAACAAATTAGTCACGCGTAATCGTGGATAAAATCAAAATAATAAACAAAAAAATTGCGATTTGGTACGAACAAAATATATTATGATTGAGTCACGATCAAATTTTGTTTAAGGATGATCAAAGAAATCGGTTTAACACGAACAATTGCTTAGGCATGATTAAAATATGACCAAATTTTTATGATTAAATGATCTAGTCAAGATAAGATCTAAGCATGCTTAAGGATAGAAGCAAAAATAGGATTAGCTAAAAGTCTTTAGGCACGATTAACCATTCGCTGAAATTATGTAAGCATAATCAACGATCAAAGTTAGACAAAGTCTAACATGATTGAATTACTTTGATACGAGTAGGTTGTGGTTACGATCAAGGATAACCATGCAAGTCATCCAATCATGATTAAAATTTGGCACGAGTATGAATATGATCAAAATAGTCATGATCACAATGGAATAAAACATAAGCATTAATAATAGAGTTTGAAATGTAGGCACGACTATAGTCAAAATAGCTTAGTCACAAGCAAAGTTGTTTAGGAACAATCAAAAGTCAAATTTGTTTGGCATGATTAACTCGATTAACTATTTAGGCAAGATTATTTATGCACGATTATAGAGTCAAAATCTAGAAAAATATGCAAATTGACTCGATCGAAATATAATCAAAATAATCTAGTTATGATCAGAAGTCATTAAGGATGATCCAAACCAAAATTATTTTAACACGATCAATTATGTAGGCTTGATCGTAGAATTATAATCTAGGTACGATTATGAATCTAGTGGAGTATGGAATTAAAATCTAGTAATAGGTTTTAAATGAGGAGGAACCAATGATGACTCGACGAATAAAGATAAGAAAGAAAGATAAGAAGGAAAGAAATACAAGCTTTATTTATAATATTATTAATAAGAAATAGGATATCAAATCAGTTTGGAGTGAGAGTGTAAGATTTTGCGGATCATGAAAAATCAATCGTCATATGCCAATAAAAGATATAGCCTCTATGGTATTCGAAAATCATATGCATATCTGAAGTCGTTTCACCGAGAATCCATGCCTCACCAGTGTACATCTGGCTGCAGTAAACTCTTGGTTTCATGACTCAAATATGATATTGTATCGAATATTCTATTAGCTATACCCATATTAACATACACTCAAGGTCAAAATAGGGCAACTATGGCATAGTTTTAATAACATTCGATAACTTACACTTACTCAAAATTACTTTAACTTAGGGATCATGCCACGCCAGTGCGCTGCTGGCTGCAGTGAACCCACAGTCTCGATAATTCAAATAAGTGACGACAGTCCGCTGCTGTCTTGCCATCGTAAGTCATTAAAATTGTTCCAACAATATCCCAAATTTCAAAGGACTTTCAAAAAATTCATACAAGTTGATCAAGATAGAAAAAGTGCAAGTATCCAACCTTGAAGTGAAAGTATCAATTTATGTATATAAAACGATCGATTAGATATAAATTTTAAAATCAAACGACCGATTAGAAAAATGATTGAACACTAGAGAAGTAAAAATTTCTAATTCAATTTATCTAATGTTCAAGGATCGAAGGAAAACATATGTATATCTTGAATTTCAATAAAATTAACTAAGGATAATTATATGGATAATTGGATCGTGTTAGGCTCAAAAGTCAATGAATGAAATAGAATGTTGATTTTGAGAAAAATAATTACTCATAGAAATAAATAAGTAATAAGGCCTAAGCAGGAAAGTTAAATAAACAAATTCCAAGGTGATCGAGGTAGGAGAACTGTAAGTATCTTCCTTTCAAGTATCAATTCTTGGAGGATAAAATGAGCGACTGGAAAGATAATGATCGAAGCCAAAATTAAAGATAAATCTTTTAATCCCTATTGTACGGACATACAATGATTGAGGAAAAACTTATATGCTTTAAAATCAAAGACTTGAGATGGATATTTGAATCAGAAATTATAAAAATTCATTTCTTATTGCCAAAGAGAAATAAGCAATACGAATTTCATGATATGACGATGATGACTAGAGGGGAGAAAATAAAATGGCACAATTGATCAAGGTTAAGAGTTGAATCCTAAGAAGTTCTAATTTACTAGGCGAATAGTCTACTCACCCTTGATCATTCCATCATATGAAATACAATGGTATATCACTCTATAGAAATTACCTAAATTCCCTAATAGGGTTTTAGGATTCAATAAATCATTAGCTAAAACAAATGGCCTATGTAGCAACCTTCACTACCCAACAGTCAAATTGAATAAGGGACTTCTATTCCTAGTCATCCTCATAAAATTAAACCAATCCTAATTGTGAATGAGCATTTCCTAGTCCCAGGCTCACGATAGTACGACTAACTTAAGTATTACCGCGAGTTCGCACAATTTATGAAAACTGACCTGCATGGGCCACCATAAAAACTTGTCACGACCTGCACATACTTTTCGGGGCGCGAGTGCGTGCGCAAGCCAGGGTACGCTGCAGTGTCGACGGTAGAACGCGGTCTAGCCACAATGCTCAAAGTCACATAAATAATAACTTTATTTGTCATTCACAAACTAACCAATTTATAATTTTTACAAGTTTTACACTTAAAGAAAAGTACAATGTTCTTACAAATATTAAAAATGACTACAACACCTCTATCTAACTAATCTCTAAGTTTTGGCCTGCAAGTACACCTGTATCTTCTAATGCTAAGAGAAGCCACGACTAACCTGAAAAATGTTGGTTTTCAGTCAGGAATGGAACAAGTACACATATGACAAGCTATTCAAGACATGATAGAATTTATAAGACATGAAAATAGCATATGAGAATTTAACTAGAAAGTAACAGGCGTCATTGTATAGTAGGAAAATGAACATGCAACTTTATAACAAAATATAGCAACTAGAAGGAAACATGGTGACATAGCATGCGATGAAGGAAAACAAGATCAACAAGTGAAAACAATATCTATGTGTGTCGAAATATCGTGTTTGACATGTGAGCAGATAGATGATAAATTCGGCACCCCGCACGTGTCGTGTGCGACTGCTATTCTCCTTGAAAGACAATAGAGATGGAAAGGGTAGTTCACACATCTACTAAGATATTTTTTTGCCCGACTAGTACTCATGGATTCGAAAAAGTCATGAACACGACAATCATGTGGATGGTAAACAAAAAATATAATATATAAGAATCCATGATACTAACCCGTGTAACCAGTGTGTCATCAAAGCAGGAAGAGCATATGTATAATATTTAACGGAAAAAAACTATCAGAAATTGAAAGCAATCAGTATATGTACTTGTTTGTGGTCCTTTGCTGGTGAAACTGATAATACCATGCGTTCGGAATAGTCCAGTTGGCTTAGGGGTAGCACGCAAAATCCATAATATCCAACCACTCAGTGAGCCACAAAAGTCAAACTCACTCAACAGTCTTCGATGCTGAAACAGACATCACTAATATGTTTGGTATAAAAATGTCTAAAAATGCCTACCGAAAAGTCCAATTATGGACGCAGGGGCAAAATCATAATTTTGGGCCAAACAGTGTTTGCCGTTGACCCACTTTGCACCAAAAAGTGTGTCAGTACCTACGGTCTTTAAAGTTGTCAAACTATATGTCTACGGGTCTCGCTTGACGATACGAACTCAACCATATGTCCAAAGTTGGATTTCGGTGGGTCGTACACAAATTTGTCCGTTGGATCGGGTCACGGGCCTGCCAAAATAGCGTTTCGATCGACCTTCTTAGAATCGGACCAAAGTTGGTTCACAGGACCAGAAAAATAATACGACATGTTGGCGTATGTTTTGTCTCGAGATGACGAATGTGCACGAAATTATGGGCTAGTTTGCAAAAGGGCCAATACGGGGTATCTCGACGGATATGCCTCGATTTCGTCACGTACACACCACAGAATTGGGTTCCGTCGAATTCCACATGTCCACAACATCTGTACGTATTTTTTGATGCTCATGGGTTACGGCCAAGTTGCCCCATTTTTCGGGATGGACCCCGTATCGGGAAAAGTTCTATGTTTTCAAAATAGTGTATTGTATTTTTTTAATTTCAAATAGATTTTATTTACTGGATAATCAACCAGAATTAAAAGTAATAATGTGGTTTCAATCCTGATTATGCCATCTATAAATCTGTTCAATTAGATTGCTAGGTTTCTCGTTGGATCGATCAGATTTTCCCTTCCAAGTTGGAGTCTTAGGGTAGTGATAACTTTGTTCATGAACAAAATTTTGTCAATGCTTACATCGATTTTCTGGACAAATTGGTTATCTATCTGCGAATCCATCTACTAGGTTCAAGAGGGTCCTGTAAGCTTTCTATAGGAATTTATAGATCAAAATTATATTGAACGATGAGCGAGAATTCGTACCTAGAAGTAGGGTTGGTTGCTGCTGGAACTGCTACGACTGCTGCTGTGTCCTATCTTGGCACGCGCGTGTCCGACGACTCTAGCCGAACTCCGACGGTCGGGATAGCAGCCCGCGTATCGGGGAAGGTGCAGGAAGAGTTACACAAATGCCCTTGCTGCCTTTATGGATCTAATGAATCAGGTGTTTCAACAATTCCTAGACAAGTTCGTGGTAGTCTTTATCGACAACATCGTCTATTCGAAGACCAAAAAAGAACATTTAGAACACCTGCAGACCGTGCTCCAGACTCTTCAAGATAACAAGTTGTATGCGAAGCTGATCAAGTACGAGTTCTGGTTGAGCAACGTATCATTTCTTGGGCATGTCATTTCTGTTGAAGGCATATCATTTGACCTGAAGAAAGTTGAAGATGTTGATTGGAAATGACCCTCGTCTTCTAGTAAGATCTAAAGTTTTCTCGACTTAGCGGGATACTATCGACGATTCATGAAAGACTTTTCAAGGATCATATTGCCTTTAACTCGCCTCACTCAGAAGGGAGTCACATTTGAGTGGTCTGACAAACAAAACTTCCTTCCAAGAACTCAAGCTGTGGCTTGTCTCAGCCCCGATACTTGTAATTTTGGATGGGGTAGAGGTATTTCAAATGTTCAGCGATACATGTACTTTTGCATGAGAAGAACTATTTGACAAATGACTTCGAGTTAGCGACAATTGTGTTCGCACAAAAATTATGGTGACACTATCTCTATGGTATGGCTTAACGAATTTATACAAATCACAAGTGACTCAAGTATCTCTTCATCTAGAAAAAGGTAAACTTATGACTGTTCGCCATCAGAATTATTAGGGTTGAAATAGTACTTACGATTTACAAGTATCTTTCAAGAAGGATGAAGGAAGAAGAGACAATATAAAACATGACTCCTTTCCTTTCCTTTATAATACAATTTTGTACAGTACAACGAAAACCCTAAAAAAAAGGAATTACAATAACAAATAATAATTCTGCAGAAGTGTGCTGATGGAGATCGGGTACCGTAATTGACCCTTGTACTCCATTTACGATCTGATACTTAGTAGCTTCTTGAAGTGCTCTCTATGACTCTCTCCTGTGCATCTGGTATCCCCATTGACGAGGTTGATTTTGGCAGATTCGATCAGTTGTTGATCTGATCTCCTCTTTCTTCTTCTTTGGAGATCTTATCGATCATCTTGTCGATGATCCTCTCTCGAGATCCGATGATCTTCTTATATTTGCCTTTTAGCGGACAAGCTATAAAGGAGGTAATGGTAATAGAGGGAATCTTCTGCGTGGAAGATGCTATCTAGGTGTCACAGTTGGTTAGGCAGGCTGTTAAATCGCTCGTCCTGGTTGAGGCACTTATTGGACGACCATTGTTGCGGGAGATACGGGAGAGGACTTAAGGATCCTCTGGTGTAATCCTCGGGTGTAATCGTTGGTGGTTATAACTGTCCACACGTGCACGTCATAAACGAGAGATTTGAATCAGGAGGTACGATTATTAATTGATGTATGGCACCGACCATGATTTTGAGGGGATCTATAGTTTGAATAGGGCGACTATGGTGCACACACCATAAACGTGGTGTTGATCCTTCCAGATATTGTCGACTGAATTTAAGGTGGTTTGATTTGGGGTGCAAACCAGTTTGTCTTAATCTGATTCGGGGCACGAACCAGCTTCTTTGATTTGGTCAGTGGCACAGACCAGCTTATGTTGCTAAGGAAGGTGGCTCAGCCTGGGACTTAAGCCATCTGACTTGATATGGAGACTGGTGGGCGATTTAAGCCACATGCCTCCTTGGCCGCATGGAGGCCTTCTGGCAGGGGAGCCGTATGGCGTTCTAGGCCATATATGAGCTGGTCGTATAGAGTGGTCCAGTTGCCTTTGGTTCTGCAAAGGCGGCATACCTAGGGGTATTGTGCTGTGGGACTTGGCATCCCGTTGGAGGTCTTCTGGGCCTTCGTGCACACTGTCTAGGGTGGCTTGGTCCTGAACGAGCCTAGAAATTTTCTATGCTTCTACAAGACCCCCTTTAAAGTTCTCAAACTTAGCAATGAGTTTGGAATACTTTGAACAGAAGCATGGCTCTTTCAAGATCCTCGGGCCGTTGATGCTTTAGAGGAGTCCTTGGGCTCCTTATTACTTTGCTTCTTCTGGTGTCACTTCGTTTGGGTGTACCTCTCCTTTGAAACTTTGCCAGGCTGGCATGTCTCTACTGTAAAGAGGGCTTTAGTTTGAAGTGAGAAGCACCTTTTTCTCTAGATTCTATTCTTCTCTGTTCTGTGCATTCTTGCAAACTCTAGGTGTGATGGCCTCTAAAGCTTCCTCTTTCGGTACTGTAACGCTCCAGTCCTAAAATATGTAGGACTAGGAACGTAGACATGCCAGTCGTATAATAAATATACGTAAGCTGTAAAATACAGTAGAACCATGACTAATCTCATCCACACAAAATAAATGAATAAAAGATATCGTATAATGATAATGAATTGTCTTGATACAATATCTTGGGTGGAGACACATCCACTACCAACTAAATAAAAGAAAAGAAGTACATGATATATAAATGATTTTGACGGAGGTAGCAAGATAGATCCAAGACACGTCATCTTCGAATAAATAGAGAAGACCACGACCTCGGCTAGAATACCTGCGGAAGATATGAACACACACCTGGGGAGATAACCAGGTCCTCAGAGGGACGTAACAAGACACATAATATCATGCCAATATAATGAATATAAATTGCTCAAATAAATAAGTCAATTGAATTATAACCTGGTCCAATACATACAATTGAACTAGCGTACCATCCTCTCAACCAAACAAGGACAAGAAATGGTAAACTAATTCACGATGACGTATCTTTCTATGCTATGAATCCAATATGGTACCCGGACCCCAACAAGGTTCAGTACCTTCTCATCGGAGTAGTAAGCCATACCTACAACCAAACAAGGACAAGATGTGGCAAACTAGTCCGCGACAAGTCACTGTTCCAAGCCACGGTCAGATACAAGTACCCAAACCAACAGTACTCGTACCTAACGGATAAATGTGCCTAACCGTTCTAAGTAAAATAGTTAAGAACAATCCTTCCTATGCATGGGCCCTGGCTAAAATGGGATCGACATGGTCCCCCCTTGGGGCACTAGAGGCCCAATCAATAAGAGCATAACGTTTTGCAGAACGCCAGTGGCCGTCAGTAATCAGTGGTCATCAATCCTGTATCTCCAGTGGAGCATCCGGGTCACAAGAAAGTGCATCGTAGCCCATATGCTAAGAAATTGTCCTCCCTGCTCAATGCCTACTATGTTGTATCCACAACAGAAACCTCTATAACCGCTAAGTCAAACTAGCATGCAATTCTATTAGCGGTTAATCCTACACGGCTTATACGTACTGGTGGCCAGCAAATCACGCAAGTCCGTATTCTACATGCGACACATAACTTCGTGTACAACGTGTCAAGGCCAAGAATGCACACACAAGGTGGTCCCTTAAATCTAGGTTTAATATGTAAGAATACAAACTAGCAGGAATTATAACTGAACAGTAAGGTCTAACAAGTTATGCCATGTATTACAGTTTTTTGCATAAAGAAAATAATGAATAATGCATGGAATATAAGCTAAAATAAATAAACAGTAAATGGCAAGGTGTCTTGCCTGGTGGATCACCTGGTGATGCGATGTTCTGTCATGTCCCAATAGTCCAATAGCCCTGATCGAGGCACAGGGGTCCGAAATCGCAAGAAAATAGGGAAGCACGATTAGCAATGAGTAATAGGGATAATTCACAGAGAGTTTGAGCGAAGAGACACGTGTCTATTTTTAGAAAATTTCATAATACTGAAAAATAATTCTACATAAATACTTGAAAATATTTTATATGTAATTTTAAAAATACATTTTTATTAGTCTAGAAAAATACTTAAAAATAATAAATCTTTTTAGGCAAAAATATCGGTGGTCAAAATAGGATTTCTAGGTAGAAAACCATATTGCATTAGTAAAATTTAGGCAAGTTTTTGAAATACGAAGAAATCATTTTTTTATGTTTAAAAACATAGCTTGGTGTATATTATAATATTTTGAAGGTTCCTACCTATTTGGAAAAAAATGTAAACCCAGGAATAAATAAAATATCTTGTTACAAAATAAGTTTTAGAAACATACTACAAAATAACAACAAATATTAATGGTAGTAATAAACAATGTTCTTGATTTTCTCCTTAAATCAGAAAATTTAAATAATAAATAATAACACAAACTCTAAATAATAATAATGCATAATTAATAATACTATAAAATACTTATACTGTAAAATCTGTCAAAAAACATAATAAGATAATAATAATAATTAATAATAATAATAATAATAATAATAATAACATCACAGCTGTTAAAAAGAAGTAAGGAAGAAAGAAAGAGAGTTGAGAGAGTAGAGTTGAGAGGAAAGAGAGGAAGAGAAGGGATACATGGGACGGCTCGGCGCCGGTGGCCGGCTCGGTGGGATAGCGCATCAGCGCTCCGGCGCTCACGCCGGTGGCCGACGGGTAGGGATGGTGAGAGGAACCGAGAGGGGCACGCTCGGCTTAGGGAGGAGTCTCGGCGGCGGGGTTTTAGAGGGGATCAGCGGAGGCGGCTCGTTGCCCTCGGGTCGAGGCGGGCGCTCGGCCGGGCTCGGCTGGATGGCATCGGGGATAACTGAGGAGAAGATCCGACTTGCGACCGAGATGCACGCGTGCGGTGCGCAATCCGGCACGGTGGTCCGGTACTGGCGATTGCCGGAGCGGCGGAGCGGAACCCTCCGAGGTCGAGTGGAGGCGACGGACACGCAGTTCCGTCGGAGCTCGCTGGTCGAGATGGGGCGTCGCGCTTCAAGCTCGTCGATGAAGGCGTGCAGAGACTCAGGTGAGGGTTTTGATCGTTCTGTTTGGGTGGCGACGACCAGGAGATGGTTGGCCGATTTTGGGAGACGACGGGTGATGGTGGTGGTTGTTTCGATGGGTTGGCCGGGGTTTCAACGGGGTTTGGCTGGGGTGGAGTTTGGGAATTTGGCCGGAGTAGAGTTTGGGAATTTGGCCAGAGTGGAGTTTGGGAATTTGGCCGGAGACGACGGGGTGTTTGCCGGAGAGAGTGGCTAAATTTTGCTGGTAGTGGTGATGACGGCGGATTGATGGTCGGGTGTTGGACAGAATTAGTGTTTGGATTTCTGATTAAGAGTTGTGTGTGTCAGGAATGTTCGACACGGATGTGTTCGTGTCCTGCGAGGCACGGGCGTTGGTCGGTGTCCGCGGTTGTCGGACATGCAAAATTGTATATGTAAAATAAAAGCATAATGGATGGAAAGGAGGCACAAACACGATACACAATCTATGGATGGTATATAATTTATGGATGAGTACCTCTCCTTATATAGGAGGTAGAATTCCCTGTGGATAAGGACTTGTAATGATTTAAACCCCGATGGATAATTCCATCTTTTTATTTAAATCGATTTAGAAATTTAGCAATCAAATCCAAATCAATCTTGCTAAACTTCCTTTAATTTAATGTCTATTTAAAATAAAAATCTTTTCCAAATTTAAATTATCAAAATAACTCAAATATCCAATTTTGCAAAATATTTGGAATATATTTCATATAAACCATAATTTCGAAATCACTACTTATTTTTAAACGACGAACAAAGTAACCTTTTATGCAAAATAAAATATTTATTACATTTGTTTGAACATGCACTTTCCTATGTAAAATAAAATTTATAATAAAAATGTTTTTTCTAAAATATGTACCACGACACAATTCGCACTCGTCGAGCAAATACGAAACACAAATCTCGCATGCTACGCAAATACAACAATGTGAACTTGTATGGGACGTGCAGATACGAAGTACAAAATAATACAAAGTATTTTTAAAAAAATCGTAGTAGAAATTTAGGGGGTTTACATGTACGCATGCGAAGAAGACCAAGAAGGGTAAAGACCTGGCATCTGGGTCTGATGAGGGCGATTGGAAGTATCCTCTTGATGTCCAACCACAGTTGAAGGTATGACTGTTCCATGTTTGGTTTGTTTCTAAAACCCCAACTGTATGATTTGTGTCCACTTCTTCTATTTTGAAGTGGTCATTCCTCGAGCATCATCAGGTGAGCTCCTTTTGGACGCGGAACAAATATCGCTAGGGCAAATTTCGATGATATGATTAATGAAGGTCCAGATTAATGAAGGCTTTAGTTTAAGGTATGACTGCTGAGGGCTTTAGTTTGAGGGCTTTGATATGAAGTATGACTGCTGTCCATGTCCAGATTAATGAAGGTCAGCCCCAAATTCGTCAGAAGATGGTGGGTGACCAAGGCTTGTCTTTTCTCTAGAGCAGTTGAATGCAAGGGAGCTATATTCCTTTAGGGGGAAGGGTTTTTTTTGTTCGATGATGCCCTTTTTTGCTCGACACCGAAGGTAGTTAAGGTCGACGAGGATTGGAACTTTTTCTCTGGTGGACGTGCAGGCACTTGTCCTTGATGGAGCGTCATCTGCCACTGTCTTTTTTGTACTGGTGGCGGGTTCCGAGAGGAAGGGTGTGTGGTTGACCAAGAAGGTAACAGATGTCTGGCTTGGCATCGTTCGGTTCTCTTCGAAGATGAAACATGTGTATGGGAGCCTCAGAGGTCCTGTTCCTAGTTCGTTCGTGGATTTGCTACCCGGTACCCTTTTAGATGACCTATCTCTAACCGTTTGTCCATTTGCCATAAACACCTTTATGAATAAGCTAGCGACGAAAGGATCTTACCCTCCTGGACAACTCCATTTACGGGTTGGGTTTACCATAAGCCTATATGGAGGGATTTGTCAGGGTAGATCTTGGAGAAGTATGAGGCTGAGCTAAAAATAATGGACTTGTTCTTTGCTATCAGAGCAACTAAACGAGGGTGGATATCAATGTCGGGGCTTTTATTGCTTTGGTGGAGCAGTACAATTGCAGTACTGACACCTTGTTCACGCCTGGTGGTGAAATGGGATTAGGCCTCCATGAGATGTATGAGGTGTCTGTACTTCCTTGGGTGAAGAACCCTACGAAGAGTACACTCCTTCGAATGTGTAGTGCGATTGCTGGGAAGAGAGGATTCATAATTCCTTGCTGTGTATAAGTAATTGTGTATCATCACTCCATATGCAGGTCTCTCGAAAGGAGACAAAAAGACGGAGGGGGCAGCTCCTCTGATTACTGCGTAGATGGCTCATCTTTTTCTTTTTTCCTTCGTTGAGGTAAGAAAGCTGCAGACTCATTAACGGATTAAGGCTCTAATCTAGAGTACGGAGAAATCCGTAGTTGGGGACGGACGGGCTAGTCGGTCAGTGGAAGACTTATCTTATTTTCATGAGGACGAGCAGCCTCTATCTGATAGGGCAATATTGGCCAGCTTCTTGATGCTCTGATTATGGTTGTGCATGGTCCCCGGGGGTTCTAGTCGATAGACCGGATCAACCGTAACCTGATACTTCCAGCGGTGAAGTTAGTATTTAGGCACAGGTTGGCCCTTCTTCCTGTGATTGTCTGTTGCATCCAACGGGGTCTCTAATTTTTCATCCAGAAGGTCCTGGACACAAGTGGACTGGAAACTTCTATTATGTGGAAATGACTTAACTACTTGCTGGGGTGGTTCTTGCTACACCATCGCTGCTCGATGTCTCTTGAGAAGGACGAGAGCATTCTGGAAGAGATTCCTTCTTGCATAATATGGGCGATGATCTGGTTTTACAAAGAGGTACCCTATTGTAAGCAGGCCTTGGCCACCGTGGATGGTTATGCCTTTTTCTACCTAGTGCTTGAATTTTGTGAGAAGGATGTCGACCTTTTATATGCTGACGTAAAGATAGACATTCATGTGCTCTCCACTCAAACCAACATTGGCTTATGTCTATAAGACTATCCCAACTGGTCTATCGTAGTAGGGATGTGGTCTTTCTGGAGCCATATTTGCCGAGCAGGTTTGCTAGAAAGTTTGGATATTGCCAGCTCTTACTAGAGAACCGAATTTACACCTTAGCTTCAAGGGAAATGTACTAGATGGTGTGTGGGCATGGCATTATTACTTTGCTACCGGTACTGGTGCAGAGTTTGAGTTTCCAAACATTGGGTATAAGCTGACCATCACCTTCACGTCAGCTGCCTTCGAGCGTACCCCCAGCTGGTTAAAGCGTGGAGGTTAGCTTCATTGTGGGTACAAAGTTGATGCCTTTCTCCTCTCAGCAACTTTCTGAATCCAGTGCTGTCACGGAAATGCCTTCACAGACGAGATCTGTATCTAGCCAATTTTGTTGGGATGATTCGTAGCATACGGCCCCATATGTGAGTAGCCCTCGGCAACCCGGGAAGTGGCCAGTTGAAATAGTTCTGCGACATGCCAAGAAGACCTTGATGAAGGTGATTACCTATAGAGAAGGTAGTCCAGTCTAAAATGCCTTCTTTAGCTTCTGATCTTTTTTTCCTCATCTGTTTGCATTTGGTTGCGTGCAAGCATTGGGGAAACGAGCTCCTCCTACCATTTGGTATATCCTGTGGTCGGGACTGAAGAAGGCTCTAAAGACGGGGCAGGATCTTCATGGTCGTCGTGATCGTCAGGGGTATTGGAAGACCATGATGCTTCTCATGTAGGGACGCCTGACTCTCCGTATACATAGAGCCATCCTGGGCCTCTGTATCTCTATTTTTTGACTCAACTGAGCTACAGAGCATGCCGAGAAAGAGAATGATCACCCAATCCGGAGGAGGTGAACCTTTCCAGCCCGTCGAAGTTGTGGGTGATCCAGTAACTGGCGTCGGTTTAATAGCGAGCGCCAATGAGTCTGTCGAGGAAGGATGGACCCCTGTGTCTCCTTCTGTTGTAGATGAGAAAGGGTTAGTGTACTTCCTCTTTTTGCTCGATTGGTAGGCATCGATGACTCTCCTCTGCAGGCCGAGATTCCTACGCCCACTCCTGGCTCCGGTGGGGATTACACCGAGGTCTCCTCTTTGGAGATGTTCTGGCCAGGCTCCCTAGCGTGCGGGTGTTGCTGTCGGGTGCCACAGATTCTCGATCCCTACTTTGGTGAGGGTGGTTGGTGGGTCGGCCCACCCATCCACCGTCTCGGGATTAGCCCTGTAGAGGAGGTAATAACTCTTTCGGTTCCATCTGTTCCTACTGACGCGAGTGGTACGACTGAGATTATGATCAGGACCTTCCATGCGATTCTGAAGTTGGGAATTCAAGGCTTTCTGATAACAGGTCGCCCTTCTCCTGGGCGAGGCATGGAGCTTAAGGATTGATCCAAACTCTCCAAGCTTTTCCTGGCCTGGAGTGTATGGCTGAATCTTTTCATGCCAAGGTTAACTTTGTAGAGCAGTACCTCGGTAAGCATTAGTGTGCCCAAGAGGCTGATGTAGACTCACTGGCCTCTTCTGACCGCAATCGTTACTTGCTAAGACCGCCAAAGGGAAGGCGATCTGTATTTAGGGCATGAGTGCCCTTAGTCGTAAACTTGGTCGGTTGGGTGATCAGGCGTCGCCAACTATCCGGTGAATCGATGCGACTGTCTTCGGAGAGAGATTCGTCGCTCAAGAGGCAATAAAGATTATGGCAGAGGTCAAAAGGCTCCGGGCATAATACCAAAGACTGAAGGTTCGTCTAACTGACCTCACCCGAGATCAAGAAGCCAATAGTCAGCATTGGAGAAGATCAGTGCATCCTTTACTTCTATAGAGATTACAGTGAAGGATCTTGGGGATATGCTTGCCTCCCAAAACCGTCTAGAAGACACGGTTGTCGTCGAGCAGGAGGCTGGGCGCGTTGCTCATGAAAGAAGGAATAACTCATAGCTTCTCCTCGTCAACAGCTTCAAGGTTTTTGTGTGGACATTTGAATTGTCTTCCTCCTTTTTTGTACTTCTCCTTGTATATATATACTTTGAATGGTAGAAGTAATGGAAATTTATCTCCTCTTTTTGTGGGCCCTTTCTTAGATGGGGCTTGCTCGGACTTTGTTGGGGTGTGACGTGGCAAACACGTAGTCTCTTCCCGTATTGTTGTACTTGTAGAAACGTAGAGCTCGGGCACCTAGATTTGACCCGGTCCGTTAGAAGTTGAGAGGATAGGCTCCTTGTTAGACTTGGAGGAGTTACTCCCTAATTAATAGGTGGTGGCTCTTCACATGTCCTCTTGATGGACCTTATGGCTATAAATAGGGCTTTGGAGAAACCTCTTCTTTCATAATCTTATCTATCTACCTCCTCTATGTTTGAGTACCTCTTCTCTGCTCATGGCCTGGGGCCTCCTTCTTTTCTAGCGGATCGAGCAGGAGTCGTGCGGTGGCTAGCTCCAAGTCTTCAAATGATATAAAGATTGCAGCATCAAAGAATAACCTTGATGTTGCAAGGAATAGACTCGTATGCTCCCTTGTGCAAGGAGATTCTTTTTCTGACATGAGGACAGACTGGAAAATGGTGTCTTTTTACAAAGTAGGGTTCTCCGCCTTCTCGTTCTAGCTTCAACTTTCCTGGAGAAGAATGCATGTTGCTCTTGCCTTGCGTGAGGAGGATGCTATTCTCCAGGATTTTGATGGTTGCATGCTCCCGTACTTCTTCT
>JANAVB010029420.1:4855795-5202955 GCA_029216955.1 Iris pallida | reverse complement strand
GTCGTCTAAAGGAAAACCACATCCAAGACTTAAGGACTATTTTCAGTCTAATGTGTCAGCATCAACTCAAAATGAATCCCACCAAGTCATTCCTGGGAGTCTCTAGTGGCAAATTTCTCGGATTTGTTATTACCTCTAAGGGTATACACGTTGACCCCAAGAAAGTCAAAGTCATTCAAGAGATGCATCCTCCATGCAACCTAAAAGAGCTACGAAGATTCCAGGGATAACTTGCGTACATCAGAAGATTCATATCAAATCCCTCTGGACACTGCAGACCATTCACTCAACTAATGAAGAAAGGTGTTCTTTCATTTGGACCGATGAATGTCAACAAGCATTTAAAGACATTAAGTGGTACTTGATGAACCCTCCAGTCCTAATTTCTCCGATCACAGGAATACCCTTCATGTTATTCGTTCGAGCAATGGATCATTCTCTTGGTGCTCTCTTGGCCCACAAGCACAATGAAGGTCATGAGCAAGCAATCTACTATCTCAGTCGCATAATGATCGGTACTGAACAATAATACAGCCCGATGGAAAAAAATGTTTAGCCTTGATGTTCACCGTCCAGAAGATGCATCATTACATCACGGACCAGACCATTCATGTCATCTCCAGAGTCAATCCTCTACGGGTTCCAATAAAGAAGCCTAGTACACTTAATTTCATACTTGCTTCATGGGAAATACTGCTAGCAAAGTATGATATGGTCTATGTCCCACAGAAGTCTGTCAAAGGTCAAGCCCAAGCTGACATCTTGGTTGCTCATCCAATTCCTGAAACTTTAAAACTCTGTGATGAAATTCCTGATGAGACTCTACAGTCCAACATGACTTCAGAAAGAACACTTGCTTGGCGTCTATTCTTTGATGGTGCATCTAGAATTGGACTCAACGGTATCATCATCGCTGGAGTAGAAATTGTCCTCATATCCCTAGAAGGGCTAGCCATTCAAAGAGCCTATTCTCTAGATGAGCCATGCTCTAATAATGTTGTTGAGTACAACGCTTTACTCATCGGTCTCCACTTAGCTAAACAGCTGGATATCAACTATCTTGAGGTAACAGAGACTATAAACTAATTGTCAACCAGTTTAGAGGTACGTACGAGGTCCGAAATCAAGATCTCATCCCTTATCAAGAAGCAGCAGTAAAACTGGCTATGTCATTCAAAGGTTTCTTTATTAAGCATGTATGTCGAGCATGCAATACGGAAGCCGATGCTCTTGCTAATTTAGCAGCCATATTAGCTGTCTCTGTGAAAATGCAACAGTTAATTGTCATCGCTCATCAAGAATTATTCTATGTTAAGAATAATCTGAATATTGTATTCAATAACGCGGTTGAGGTTTACACTACTACTGAGCACTTGAGGACTTCCTTCATCGATTTTATAGTGCATGACATCCTGCCAGAGGATCTTAAAGAAGCAACGATAATTCATTGTCGATCACTCTGATTCTACTACAATCATTCGTCCAAGACAATCTACCATCGATCATTTGACGGTATGCTCCTACGCCGTCTTGCGGGCGATGAAGCAAAACAGATATTACGTGAAGCTCACAATGGTGTCTGCGGTGCATGTCAGCCTGGTTCCAAGCTACATGATCGTATCAGACGCATGGGATACTATTGACCCACTATGGTGGCAGATGCAATTGAATATGCAAGAAAATGCTGAGCATGTCAAATCCATGCAGATTTTATCCATCAACCATCAAAATTCTTGCATCCTACTACAGCATCTTGGCCCTTTAAAGCCTGGGGCATGGATGTGATTGGTCCTATCAATCCACCATCATCTCGAGGACATCGGTTCATCCTAGCTATAATCGATTACTTCTCAAAATAGGCAGAATCTATTCCTCTAGCGGGAGTCAAGACAAGTAATATCATCAACTTTATCAAACAGCATGTCATCTATCGATTCAGAGTTCCTTGTTGAATCATCCATGACAACGGACCTTAGTTCATGAGTCAAGCATTCACTCGATTCTGTAATGACACTCGAATCAACAACATTGCTTCCACAGCTTATAATCTCGCAGCTAACAGTTTAGCTGAAGCATTTAACAAGACAATCATCAAGATACACAAAAAGTTTGTTTCTGCCAATAAATGCAATTAGAGCAAAAATCTTAGGAGAATGTCTATGGGCGTACCGTACTACAGTATGTATCCTGACTGGCTGTACACCCTTCGCTGGTGTACGGATGTGAAGTCGTCTTATCGTTGGAGATTCAAATTCCATCCCCGAGGATAGCTATTGCCAACAAGTTAATGGTAGAAATCAACGATCGTCTTTAACTTCAAGAGCTTGAAGCACTCGACGAGAAGCGGCTGCTAGCTCAACAGCACATTGAGCTATATCAAGCCCGAATCTCGAAAGCTTTCAACCACAAAGTCAAAGTACAAACCTTTCAAAAAGGCGAGCTAGTCCTTACTGTCATACGTCCTATGACTATGACACACATGAGCAAAGGCAAGTTCGAGCCAAAGTGGGAAGGTCCCTACGTCTTAAGCAAAGTTTTCTCTAACGGAGCTTACCAGTTGACCGGGATGGACGGCAGAATTGCTATGATGACTATCAATGGCAAATTCCTGAAAAAATACCATATTTGAACGCATGTATTATATTTTCTGACAAATATTGAACATATGCAAATCTTCGAATTATTATCTTTTGTTCACTCTTTCATGAATAAACCCACAGATAATGAGTTCTCAAAAAAAATCCCAGTGGAGTCAAACCCAAATTTTATGATACATCCTTAAAAGATTCACCCATAATATCTACCACAACATATCATCACAAACATCATCTTTTGGGACCAATTGTTTTAAAAGATATCATATTCTTGAGCCCCAGTTGGTTTAAGAATAATCAACAGATATACGAATTCACGTCTACGTTATCTCTAAATTCTACTATCTGTATCAATGACTTATTACGTCCATATTACCTCTGATTATGTCGTCTCAAAAGTAATATCACACTAAGTTATACTCTATCAAGTCTAAGACCTCTGAACATATATGATTAGTGAATTATTTTCAAGAAATACGTCACGTCCAACACCGCTGAATGTATTTCTCTACTGCTATCTATTGCCTATATGTCTCAGACAGAAACTTAAAGGAATAGAAACATAGAAAATAGTTTTTCATTAATCTTGAGAATACAAGTCATTACATTGATAAAAATGTGATAAAAGAAAGTTGTTGTCCAAAAAATAGAGGGGATTATTACAGACTCATTGGGGTAGGTGGAGTACTGAGGTCAAAAATCATTTTTTTAAGGTTTCAGCTCGCTCCATCCTGGTAGCAATCACCCATGCCCTAGACAAGTCTCTTCCTAAAAACTGGAAGTAAAGGCTGCATTGATATAGCATGATGTTCTATCTCTTTATTTCGAGCTCGGAGAAGTTCATCTCTTTGCCTATTCAGATCATCTAGACGGCTAGAGAAAAATTGATACAGTTCGAGCACCTCTTCTTGGCATTTTTTAGCTGTGGTGACCATTGTACGAGTCCTGGCCAATTCAGCTTCTAGCTCTTAAATGAGAGCTTGACCCTCATTGACCTCTTTGTCTTTCTTCGTTGCCTCGACCTTGTAAAGCTCAGTGGAGGAAGTGGCCTCAGCAATACTAGACTCTATCTCTCCAGACTGTATCATGAACGCGACCATAGAGTTGTCCAGTACAGATTATCGTTCCCCGTACTCACGAGCTATGGCCTCGCACTCAGCATCTACCAATCTTTGTATATTTCCCCTTGTTAGCTTTTGGTAAGACTAAATAGGCTCCTCGAGCTCCTTCAGGATCTACTCCTAGGGCATTGGCTTGTAGTTCATCGAGGCTCTGATCATCGTCACTAGGGCTTTGGCCGCCCTCATCTTCAACAGGGTGCTCACCACCTTCAATTATAGTCTAGCCATGATTGGCCACCAAGTCTCGATTCTCTTGGGCCACTTCCAGATCAGAGGCCACATCAACAGGGTCCTCCTCAATCGATTCATCCCCAAAATCACAGTCCTGCAACATTGCTATCATCCCTTCGTCATTTTGGGGAGATGTCTCACACGGGATTAGGGCTATAGGAGGTTGAATGATTGAAGGAGATGGAACTTTCGAAACAGCATCCTTTGAAGTTAACGTTTCCTCAGGAACTGTGACCCTTGGAGCGCCATCAATGGCCGATGGCAATATTAAACCAGCTGAGGCAAACACCGTTAATGTCCTTGTAGACAAGGGAATGGTTATCCCAGTGACTACTAGTTCTGAAACAGTAATCTGAGGGGTATCCGCTACAACAGTTGGAGTTGGCACACTGGTTGGTGGAGGATTTGGAGATGAAGAAATATCAATACAAATGGCCAACGAGTTAAGATCTAATAACTCTTGTTGGACTGAAAGAGTAAGGGTATCACCTTTTGGAGACGGCGGATCTTGTGATGGCAATGATGGTTCTTTATGATCAGGGGACTGCCTCGGCGATAATAGAATAGGAGAAACTATGGTTTCTCCTTCACAACTCTGGTCGCCAATCATTTCCTTCTCGTTGTGTGCTTAAGTGGCAGTTGAGGTGACGCTTCAGTTCCAGAAGGTTCATCTTGCGCAATCGGCTCCCTACTTGTCTCTTAAGTAGAAACCCTACTTTCCTTTTTGATAGGAGATGGGGTTGTTCCCCGAAAAGAAGATCTTCCTCCAGGCGAAAGTTCGGCCTCCAATTGTCGTGTCTGAGCCCTTGTCCTCGCTATGGGCTTCTCAGCAGCAGTCATTTCTTTCTTCTTCTTTCCTTTACCCTTAGTAGGAGTAGGAAGTTCTTCATGAACTGATTGGGAGGATGAAGTCCCAGTCATTTGTTTCTTACTACCCCCTTTCATGGGTGAGTTTTCCTTGCGCTTCTTTAAAGAGACGTGAAGTGCACCTTGTACTTCGTCATGGAAACCGACAAGTGCAACCTCTAGAGAAGTGTCAGCGGGAACGTCCTCTTCAGCTTCGGCAAAATTTATAGTTGCTTTGGTCCCTTTTCGTGACCTTCTGATACTAACAAAGCTATCAAATAAAGAAAAACCCTCGAAGAAGGTGTTGGCTGAAGTATAAAAATTCGCGTACGTACTCAACATACGCGGGCCTGCTTCAAAAGTAGCCGATGGCATGGTAAATACAGCTTTAGTACCGCTCGTACTATAGTACCTCCGTCCTTGAGCACCGTCGATCAGATGTCCATAAGCTTTAAGGCAGCTAGTAGCATTCCCAACGTGCATCTGGTCGTAGCCGAACTGACAAAAAAATCAGCTAGATAGGTATGGTTCCAAATAGCATTCATTCTTGAACCGATACACCAAATATGAGGGTCTGATCACTTTCAACCAAGTGAAGGCTGCTGGAGGTGGACGAGTACCCATAGGCTAATCTATGAGAGGAGCCGGAAAAGTCTCATACCCAGGAGGAGGATTAACATAGAAGAACTCCAACCAGAACCCATGTTCAGTGCCTTCCCACAGTCAAATAGAGAGTTCACCTTCCATCGGGACGTGGCATATCGACCGATAAAATCTCCTCCTGAAGCACCGAGAGCTGGATGCATCAGACAGGGATGATGTAAGATTAAGCATCCAAATAGATAGGTATATGTCATTTCAGTACGAGGAAAGTCTTTTCTAGTGTCGGGCTTCTGTATTATGGTGGTGGTAAATGAACGGAGACCTGCGTTCAACCAACAAGTCATCGCGGAAAGGATATCCATCTTATATCCAAATACTAAATGCACTATGGCGAATAGCATGCCACGGTGGATGCGATCAACCACACTAGGTCCAAGAATCACAAACCGTCACAGCCAAATGGATAGGAAGCCCACCAAAGTAGCCTCCGGAGACATGGCTATTCCGCCTTGTCTTATGTAAGTCTCGATAGGGGTTCCAGCAGCAAAGTCATGCCAATCTTCTTCTAGCTCTTATCGACATGCCCTGATTCTTCTATTAGTCTCTCGATGGTGCTACTATCGAGCGGTTCAAAGAAACGGGACTCAAATTCTAAATGCTCTTGCGCCTAATTCTCCGCGACATGACCTAGAAAAAAATACACCAACCACTTGGATGTATAGCATGTCCCAATCGCCCTGCTCTTATACAAGAGTGTAGAAATCATGAAATGACACAGCAACTCCTCGAAGGTTGCCACCATCCGAGGGTTCTTTTTGGCTAGAGCTTTTAGTTCTTTCTCAGTGGGCACATACTCCACATAGGGGTTATCACCCATTGGCAAGTGTGATAAAAACTGCATCTCATGCAAAGCAAACTCTATCTACCTATGAGGAGTGACAAAAGTGCCAGTCTTGTTGTTATATACTTCCACCAAGGCTAGAAACATATTGGAATTTGTGTATATGCCACAGGAAGTAGTCAAGATGGGTTCATAAAGCTCTTATTCAATCAACTAGTCATTGAAGTTGTTCAGAGCCCATACCAAAAGACGATTCCAGCGCTTAATGTCTGGGTGCATCAAACCCGTCAATCGCATGTTTGGGGTCGGATATGCTCCTTCGGCATTAGCAAAAATATTTGCAAAAATGGGTATTCTGATCGACGAGTCCTCGGCCGGCACACAACCTGGTTTCAAGCCTCTCAAATGCTTGTTGTGTTTCTCAGAGGAACTGAAGAATATGTCCCTCCTTTGGGGCCCATATCTGTGGCAGATTTTTCCAACCTTGGCCTATTGAAATGGAGTTAGATCCCATGACATTTGTCGAGGGTAACTGGCATGGGCATAGCGGGACAAAGGCAAGTTCTTCGCCATTTCTGTGAGATATACCAATCTCTCCCCACTCTGGTAAACTCATTTTTCTTATTTAGTCTTGTACTCAGAGGCTTTGTAAATGGCTTCTCCAAATAAGAAGGCTGGTTTCTTATGCGAAACCTGATCCATACTTAAGAAGGGTTCACCATTCATCAGACATAATAGAGTCCTTTCATCTTAGGACTCTAATAGAGCTCTCCTGGTAGCAGGAAGGTCATACTTCGGGAAGTCGACGTGAGAAAGATCTTCTTCGTACTCCGATACCCGAAAGGCCGAAGACAATACTCCGTATGTGGATCTTCCCTGAGATAAACGACAAAATAGAGAAGAAACAAGAGTTAAAAAATCGTAAAAGAGTGTTAAGAAAATCTAAGTGATTTTTAGCTCTACACAAATCATAGATGTCACAAATACACAATATGACAGTCTCTAAATTGTGTATGCAGTATGAAAGTTACAGCATGATAGTCTCTAAATTGTGCATGTAGTGTGACAGTCTCTAAATGGCATATACAGCATAATAATTCTCTAAATGGCGCATGCAACATGATAGTTCTCTAGTTGGTGCATGCGCTATGACAGTTTTCTCATTTTGTGCACGTAGTATAATAGTTCTCAAATTGTTCGTGCAATATGGAAGTCCTTAATTTGTCCATGTATTATGACAGTTCTTGTTTCGTGCATGCATAAGACAATATACTATTGACAAGATTTTGGACACAGTGTCCAGCGCACTTTGTATGAACAAAGGGTGCGCGATATGTTTTTGGGAAACACTTTAAAAGTGGTGGCACAATTTAGAAATTGCTCAGCACCAACCAGCACTCTGAAAGAGACGGTCGACGTTGGTTTTTAGTTTGCGCTACCATCAAATGGCACTAAGTGTACTATTCTTCTTCCCCAACCGAATAATTACCTTCAAGAGTAGGGTTGGGCTCCTCAGCTCTTGCCGACGATGGCACGTGCTGTGGCACCCTCAGCGGCAACATATGTGACGGAGCTCCAACGACTCCCTTGCCTTTGTCAGCAGTGGATCTCCTTGGTGCCATTGTTGATAATCGAAGAACTTAAGTGAGAGAGAGAAGATAAAATCTCGAGCGAGAAATTTTTCTAAAGTAAAAGAACTCTCTCTTCTTCATAGGCTATTTATAGCCTAAAGCCTTTTTGTAATGGCCGTACAAATTGTGCACAAAGTAGTGGGTCGGTTAGGATTCTACGCGCGCAATATCTTATGAAACGCTTCTTATTCAAAGTTTTTCAAATTTTAAAAATTTTAAAATTTGAAGACTTTGAAGGGGGTCTTGTAGAAGCATTAAAAGTACTGAAGAATGCATTACGCTATTTATAATTAGCATCAGGCCATCAGATAGTGCCCAGCATCAAATAGTGCATGACATTAAATGGCACCTGGCTTCCACGTATAAGCTTCCATGAGAAGCTATGTCGTTAGTCACGATGACTAACGATACGACAGTCGAGGAATATCTCTTTGAATCCCGAGCGCACGGCGCTCGAGGAAGATCATGTCAGATAGATCATGATGAGTTTTGTCAGTTACTATGTGTTATTTATCAATGGCGTGAGGAAATCAACTCTTTATAGAATCAATACTCAGCACATTTCATAATTGGTGCTCCTCAATACCATACGCCACTTATTAGATGGCACCAATTAATCTATTATCATCTAGAAGTAGTTAGATGACGTGGCACATATGCCACTAATTTCGACGAATGTACATGCAACACTGCCCACGACCAAGCACACTTATCTTACTGAATGCCATGCGTCTCATGCAGTTAAGCTACTGTTTGCACAAATGGGTGATGACGTGCCAAACAGTGTACAATCAGCACACTTTTATACTGTATGCCAATTGTGGTAACTACTTGACAGTTATTCCAAAACTCTGTAAATAGAGTTTAAAATCACTTTCCAAAGGATGACTAATGATCATAATCTTCTGAGAAGTTGCTGCAGCACATTCAAGAGCTTTTCTTCTCCGACATCACATAGTCTAAGGGATAAAGTGATCTTCTTCTGATCAGATTCCTATAGTTGTGCTTCTCCAAAATTATAGTGTACTCTTGTACACTTTTGTTTCTTAGCTTGTAGTTAAACTTTTTGTTTTTGCAAACACTGAGAATTAGCTGGGAGTCATGCCTTGTTACTAGGTGATTCGAGTGTCCTTTGGTGGTGGTGTTATGTTGGATAGCAAGATTGTTAGAAATTGTAACGGGTACTTTGGTTGAAAATTGCTCAGTTAGGGGATGACTAAGACTAGCCAAATGATAATCGTACTGTAGGTAAATAGATTTGGCAAGCAAATGTTGTGGCTTAGAACATTGAATGATAATTGTGATTGATTAGATGAGAAATCCTTTGTGATTATTATAATATGGTTGCTAATTTAGAAGTTCTTAGGAATTATTGTCGGTGACTCAAATGAATGGGAAAATTTATGCTATAACCCTAAGGTGCGATATATGTTATTCCATCTTCTTATATTTTGGCACTTTAGTGAATGAAATAGGGTTGGTCTTTTTGTTGATTATTGTACAAAATTACTCATTGAATATTGTACGAACATGTTTGTTTTTGTTAATGTGAAATATGTGTATTATAAGTTATTTGATGTTTGTGAGAGATTTTGGAATTTATATTATGTGTTTCTAGAATTGATATTATGCGTGGATTTGGTAACGTAAATGGGAACCAACAACGTAAATAGGAATTGATAAACAGGGTCTCTTGATGGCTGAAAAATATCAACAAAAATAACCTATATTGACGGTCATTAACCGTCAGCTAGGCCACAGTCAGAAAAAGTTTGTGCCTATATTGACAAAACTGGGTTTAGTTGACGGCTAAAACCCGTCAACTTATGTCACTTTAGTTGGCGGCTAAAACCCGTCAACTAAAGTCACTCCAGCAACCGACAACTAAAGTGGGGACTTTTGCTGACACTGGCCTAGCTGATGAAAGAAAAACCGTCAGCAAAAGTCATTTTTCTTGTAGTGTGGATAGTCGTTGTATATGCGCATGTATGCTAGAGGATTTGAATTGTATCACAAAAGTAACAAGTAGTGACTCAAAATACTTGTGTTGCATAGAGAATGGTTAATTGATACATAAATTGTCGGATTGGAATGGATTACTAGACCATGATAGCCTAAGATTTTATGAATGTCCGTATGAGATTTTGATGGCTGGAAAACGAATGGGATTTAGAATCACAAAATGTGTTGGCTAATATCGGTAAAGGATGTAACAATACGAATGACTGTCGGTTGGAATATAGTTGCTGGGATATGACTTAGTGATATGACATTATCATACAGACCGAGATAATATGATTGTTGATGTTGGCAGATCAGTAACACGGTTATATGATCACTGAATGGTACCTGTAGAAGTATGGATAATTGCTAAATTTGATATATTGAATAAGAAATGCTTTATTTGACAATGATGCAGCTATACGAATAAGTTGACGGTTAATGGGATTCGATGGTTTTGTTGAGACTCTATCGCAATGGAATTGATGACCCTTGAATAGCTATCCTTGGCATATAGATCAAAATGGATACAAAGGAATTGGAATCAAAATTGGATTGCTAGGAATTTTATGTCGAATTAGGATTCAGACCGTAATGTTGTTGGGTCAATCTTGTCGATTTTGGGTAAGTCTAGAATGAGCCTCTGTGGGAGTTAGTTTCTTGAGGATGACCATAGACATACTTGATTCTGGACACTGTGGACTGTATAACCAATTGTCGGCTTAGTCGGCAATGGCGATTAGTCGTTCAGATTGAGTTTATACCCATAGGTTTGGGCTAGAGTTTCTTGGAACTGTCGGTTAAGTGTTTGGCCCTAAGAAGAAGAAATTAGTATGGTCACTAGTAGCCGTCTACTCTAGGGGAGTCACCTGAATGATTAGATTTAGCTGTCAGTATAGCTAGTCTGAGAGACATGAACAAATAATAGAGTGACCGTTGGCGACCCATAAGATGGCCTTTTTGGTATTGAACGAGAGATGGTGATAAGTATGACTTAAGGAAGTATATGCTGCAACGTGAGCCTCAGAGATGTTTGACAATTGATAAGTGATATGCCAGCCTTAAGTGGGAACTGCAATTATGGTGTGAGACTTGAGTTGGATGTATCGAGAAGTGAATTATTCCATAAGATGGAATTGATCACTCATGACAAAAATGTTAGATTCGTATCTAAAGTCGGTTAGTTGGATTAACATTGAATGCAGTGTATCAAGTTGAAAAAATGGACCGTTGCTCAGAAGTTTGATTGTTAGTTTCATAGTCGAAATAAAAATTAAAATAAGACATTGAGGGATGGATATTATGTTGGATAGAATATTGTAAGGAATTGTGCTCTTGACTTGACTTATTGATAATGAGATGATGAATTGCCTCGATGGATGAATTGAAATAAAGTAACAGTTGGATGTCATAATTTGAGTGAATGACAGATGAACGGATTGAAACATTATGATAAGATGTTGGAATATTTCATAGAAATTGAATGATTGGTATTGAGATTGGAAGGAATAAAATTGCATTATGGTTATTGTGAACCCTTAGTATGGTTGGTTTCAAGTTTTTCCTTAGCTCGAATATTAGAAACATTAGTGCTTGGATGCGTAACTTATCTGAGTAGTCCCTGCTGTTAATGTTTGTGGCTTGAAAGATGGCGATTGTGGTAAATAAATTTAGCAATAACTAATTTAAAGGATGTTGATAGACTTTGAGAATGTATAGACCAAAATTTGATAATTGATGTGCGCAAGTCGAATTTGGGGAAGAGAGTTGCACCCGTGGGTTATCGAATCGCACTAACGTGGACGATGGCTGAAATGCACATATTTTGGGAACGCCTAAAGTATGTGTATGAATCAAACGAAGTGATAGGCTACGACCAAGATAGAACTACATGAAGAATTTTGGTGAATCAATAAAAGGTATAAATATTTTAGAAAAGAGAAAGGCGAATTGAATCGTTGGTGAATTAAGTGATACAATTGGATAACAATCTCGTGATGGTCAAATGAGCTGAAATGAATATAGAAAAGAAGCTGAATAAGGAACATTGTTGTGACTACGTGAATTAGTAGAATGAATTGTTCTCTTTAGTTTCGAGGACAAAACTTTTTCGGAATGGTATATTATGTAATGTCCCGCTCCGCACGAGGCATTTTGTTGGATCATTGGATGCGATCAGAATGTTGGACCTTGACTTGTGTTGGAATATCAAGAGATTTGAGAATGATGCATTCTATTTTGTTGGCTGGATGGGATAAAACATGGCTCGATGGTATGGCTATGTCAAATGGAGAATATCGTGCTTTGTGTCAAACCATCTCTGAAGGATCCGTTGAGCATATATGTGATCAAAACAGGAAGACCATTTGTGCAAGTGAGTGGAAGTGTCCCTTTTCTCCTACTCCTTCATGCTTAATAAAATGGAATATTATATTGCTATGTTATGTCCCTAAATGTCCCGTGCTTTAGCTGTTGAATTAATAGAGATGATTATGTTGGCTAATGTTTGAGATAAATAACACATTAACTGCCACTGGTAATCACATACTGGAAATGAATTGATAATGATGCTCATATTAATGCTGCTGAAATGAACGAAACACTTGAATCATGTATACTATGTGTAACTGTTGCAAAGATATTAAATGCTATTTTTTTCTTATAAGCAATAAAATAAATAAAATGTTGCATGTCCCAATTAAATGAATGAAATGCTACACATCCCTTTGAGAACTGAATGATGTGATAAATGCTTCACTGTGATGAATTGATGAAATAAGAAATGATGAGGCTTGGGATCGATGAGACCACCAAGTGGAATGATGGTAATGATGGAAATGATAAGTCGTTGAACATGACTTGGAATGATGAGATGATGAACTGTTGCATTTACTTATTTCAATACTTTACCACGATTATGTTCACGATCGAGTCGGACACGCATTCACATGTTCATAATCGAGTCGGACACGCATTCACATGTTCGTGGACAACTTGTGCACAATGGATGACTATTTCCTCAGATGGTATGCCTGGGGCACTAGGGTCGATCCGACCTAGGGGAAATATAAATGTACTTTAAAGGGTATGCAGTATTCGGACATTCTTTGAGGCTAGCTACCTACTCTGAATGGCATGTCGAATACCCTTCGAAATCATATACGGCAACGTCCTAAATGGTGGATTAACACCAGTGATCATGTTGTAAGGATGCAAGCTAATAAATGTTTTGTGTATATAGAGTAAGTATATTATATAACCTATATTTGATGCGGGTATGGAGGAGTCGGTTATTGATAAGAAATCACTTAAATTTGGTATGTTTATCATACATGTTGAATTCAACTTGAATGTTTAACATGCTAAACGAAATGATGCTACGATGTTGCCTTTCCATGATTATTGTTATCAAATGCTTAACTTATTAAACACAATGTCGGTAAAATGCTGTCGCTCTACATGAACAATGCTATAACATATTTACATGCTTCACTGTGATACTGCCCATGAACTGTAAACTGATGCTAGGCCCCAAATATAAAGATCACTCTTAATAAATGTTTGCTCACATGACTACTTAGTGTTGGTTTAGGCGAGTGGACTTGTTATGCTCGCCGGTATACGATAATGTATTGACCTACATTGTGGGCACTCTTTTTAGGTGCTCAGAATTGGGGAAGTTCAATACACTAAGATTGCCTTGATTAGTACTAAGGCATCGAAGATTTGTTGGGCATGCAGAAGATCTCCTTGTATTTATAAAGGGCATAATGTTTGGAATATTATATGTCTGTTGTTCCGATGAGTTGTAAGCCAAGTCGACATATCCAGTTGAATTCAATGTACCAAGTATCCAATGTAAGCCTATATGGCATGTGTTTCAATTGACTATCAAGAGCAATAGGAGTTATGTTGTAAACTTTGTATTCCGGTGCAAGCCTTATACTTCACTTAAATTATCAATAAAGATAACTTATTTATGCATATCTTATTGTAACTTCAAGATATCTGCTCATTTATGCTACTATGAATCAATAAGATATTCTATTCAATAAGAGAGACGTATCATTATTATCTTTAATTTGTTTGCTTGTGCCGCTGCGATGTGTTCCTATTTGAAAATTATCAATTTTGTACCGTCTTTGCCTTTTACAAGTGCAATTCAGACTTGTAAGACATCATGCCCAAGCAAGGACGCTCAGTTCCCAGAGATTTATGCGAGGACAAATGACTCTACGAAAATTGGGACGTGATAAAGCATATTTGCATGGATTTTATTATTGGTTTACTGAAGAAGCCACGGGAGGACTATGTCATCTGGGTCATCATCGATCGACTAACCAAGTCAGTGCACTTTATCGCCATCAAAGTTACTTCGAGCATCGATCGGCTAGCACAGATTTACCTTGACGCGATAGTACGGTTGCACAAAGTTTGAGTAACCATCGTCTCAGATCAGGATGGACAATTCTTGTCACTTTTTTGGAGCAGCCTTTGTGGGATCGATGGCACCTCTAGAGGGGGGATGAATATAGTGTAGCAGAAACAATATCCCAAATTAAAAATAATGCAAATAAAGGCGGATAATTAATGTAATAATATAAAAGCAGTAACTGAGTACTGAGATAGAAACAATATGCAAACTCCGAGATTTTATCCTGGTATCCCTTTGAGAGGACTAGTCCAGGCTCGAGTAATCTTGCTCGATGTTAAATCCACTATCTTGGAAGCACAAGATTTTATTCGAAGGGCTTGCGACTTCTTACAACATCATATTTTTATCCGAAGTCTACGAACAAACTTCAAAAGTAAATGAATAGCTTTGATATGCCAAGCTTGTACAACTCGAGCACTTCTAATCGAAACACACCGGCACTTAGAAGAATTAGACTTGTCTTGGAAATGTGAAGATTAAAAGCTCTTTGGTGAATATAAGGTTTATAATGGATAGAGAAGATGAAGAATGAGTTGAGTGAGTAAAGTCAAAATCTCTTCTCTATTTATAAGAATTTTAGAACCAGAGTTCGGGTAGAACTCGATTAAGATAACATTCAAATTTTTGAACGTTTGGGAGCCAATAACTAGTCATTCTGACCAGAAGGAAATTCAGGAGGACCGAATTCGGTCCGAGTTCAGGGCAAACTCGCACTGAGTTCGATTACATGGTATTCAAAATGTTTTGGATTTGAATAGTTTGTTTGAGTGGGGATGTTCAACTAAATGCCAGTGATATCCAAATTACAAAAACCTAGACTCAAATAAAAAAATACAGAGTAATTTGACAAAAATCTTGCTGATGAGAATAGCTGCGATCTTTTGTAGTCTTTGTACTTTATGTATCAAATTCAGTGTTTTAAGTCGATTATCAAAATCTGGTTGATCATGACCATATGGGCCAACGATCCCCTACATGTTGATAATTTGACAAACTACGATTGATACTTAACAAATTCTCATCTGGTACAAAAGTAGCTTGGTACGGAAGTAGCTCGCTCCCCCGCAATAAATCTAGCAAAATTTCTCAAACCAAGTATCCAGAGCAATAATATTTCCAGTAGCAATTCAAGTAGCAAAATTTATTCAATTTGTTCAAGTATTCTCCCCCATTGTCACGATATCAAAATAACGCCAAAAAGAGATTCTAATAAAACAACAAATATCATAGATCTTTTGACATAAACTAAAAAGGCTTAAAAGAAGAATATTACAAAGATAGTAAAATGTCACACACAAAATGCTTGAAAGAAGCATATAACTAAGATATCTAGTAAAGAAAAACAAAAAAATCAGCAGTAATCATTGTATCACTAATCATCATCCTCATCATCATCAGCACCAACTACCTTAGAAGGATTTCCTGTCTCAGCAGATCGGTTGGGATCATAACGAGCAGCCACAGGGTTAAAGTAACGCTAAGCCTTTGGATCATCAATATGATAACCAATCACGGAAGGATGACGGGAAATAGGAATAGGACTGCCAGGATTGTTGGAAAACCTATATCTGAAATCCCGCATAGTGTTGGTCATAGCCTGGAACTGCAAGGTGGTCCAAAAATCCATAGACCAGAACTGATCTAAAACCAAAGCCTGGAAAGGCACAAGGGTGTTGCCTGTAGTATAGTGGGAAGGATGGTGACTAGGAGATTGGACAACAATAGGATGAGGAGGAGCAGATACAGCTGGAGTAGGGGCTACCCGACGATGCATTTGAAGATATGCAGAAGGAGCATCATGAGTGCAGTCATCTAGAATGATATCAAAGTACTCAAAGATATACGGTAGATAAGTTGCGTATAGAAGGTTTCGTGGTTTCTTACGAAACTGTTCCATAGCGGAGATAATAGTCTTTGGTAAGCTAAATGAAATACCAAAGTGGAGATGATATATGGAAGAGAGTTCCAAGTAAGTAATTTCATCGGTTGATGTCTGTTTTGGTCGAAGGCGACCAGAAGGACAAGGATTAGGTGCACATAACGAATCACAAAACGAATCTAGAGTCATTTGTTCTGGAAATTGAATTTTTCTGATGCCCACTAGTGCTTCCCCATCATTGGGAATATGAAGCATGAGACCCAAGTCATCAACATCAAATTTAATTTCTATTCCACCAACTATAGATCGGACGTTGCCATTTGTGACTGATAGATTACAGTAAAAAATATATGTATTGCGTTCATGTACATAGGATAGAGAGATTACACTAATCACCAAGTCCAAAGTGTTGAAACATAGATAAATATGATGGAAACAAAGTAAAATTTATCGGATTTACTAGACAAATTGTCCTTTCGATAAAATCGTGAAACCATTCATTAGACATTTCCAATGATACAAAAATAAATTCATCAAATGGGTCATTTTCGGGTTTAGATGGACTGAATAGAGAAAAGAAACTTCTTCTTGAACATTCGAAAAAGAAGCATCTCCAACTTTTTATTTCTTTTTGAACAATTTTGGAGACATTGAACAAAAAAAGAGAGAGTTATACTAGAAATTGATTGAAAGAGATGAAACAGAATTCTAAATCACCCTTGATCCAAATTTATAGAAGTGGAGAGGCTTGGAGGAGGTAGATTGAAGAACTACGGTTAGGGTTTTCGGCGGTGTAGAGGCTTCTACTGTAAGGAGGAAGAAGATGTAGGGGTTTAAATAAAAATCGATTTGTCCATCCACCTATTCTGGAAGAAGCCTACCCGAGTTCGTATTGAGCTCGGTCCTAGCTCGGTTCTTAGGTGTCCTGAATAAATTATGGACAAGATTCATACAGTTTTAACAAACATACGAAATAGAAATTTAAAATATTGTATTAAAGAAAAATAATTTATTTTAATTATATGCACAAATTGTATCAAATATTTTGGGTTAGCTATAGGGGTCGGATCCCAGCTATCGGTAGTCCGAAGACACTTGGCACCGTGTTGCTTAGGCTTTTACGCCTTGTTGTCAGAAGGGCCCTTTCAGCTTATAAGCAAAATACATAATATAATTTATGAATTTAGGTCAAGTAATAAGAAATTATATACCCTCAACATTCAAGACTCGTAATTCTTTTCGTATAAAGTTAAAATGATCTTTTACTAGAGGTTTAGTAAAAATGTCCGCTTATTGATGTACTATGTCAATATATGCTAGACATATCACCTTGTTGAACATAATCTGTAAGAAAACGATGTCTAATTTCTATATGTTTAGTATGTGAGTGACAAATAGGATCTTAGTGAGATTTATAGAACTAGTATTATCACAGAAAATAGGGATGTGGTTGTAAGATAACATATATGTAGGACCGTTGTGCACCTCTAGAGGGGGAGGTGAATAGAGTGTATGCGTGTGTTGCAAAAAATATCACCAATTAAAAATTTATATACTATGGAAAGTAAAATCAAATGATATGACAGTAAATAACTTGCAATAATGTAAGAGTTAAGAAGATCAAACTCAGTGACACAGCGATATATACTAGTTTTCCTTTGAGAGGACTAGTCCAGTATCGAATACTGTTGCTCGATGTTAATCCATTATGGCACAAGATTTAACTGAGTGCTTGTAACTCTTACAACACTGTACTTGAGGATAAGTGCACGAATCATGCTTGGCGACGAGTGCACGACCGACTCCAGAAGGCAATTTAAAAACTGGAACATTTTCTGAATGCAGCCTCCGATACAACTCTTCAACACCAAACTCTAGATTAAACAGAAACTATACTGGCTTGGCTAAGAATAGTATAGGCTTGATTTGAAAGTGTAGCTCATAAAAAACACTTAGAAATGAATATAGAAGAGAAGATTGAATAAATGAGTGATTTGGAAATGTGGAAGTTCTTCTCTATTTATAGTGTTTTTGTAGACCGAGTTTGGACAGAGTTCGGATACAAAAATCTCGCATTCAAACGTTGGATACAGAAATCCAGGAAGACCAAAAATAATTTGAACTAACGTTGACCGAACACGGTCTGAGTTGTGGTCGAGTTCTGCCAAGGTCAGAACAGAACTGTTTGGGCCAATTTAGTTTGATTTTAGGCTTTTTTTTTTAGTATGTGGACTTTCGCGTAGAAGTTTGTGGGCGTAGAAGTTTGTGGATAGGAAGGCTATATATTTGTGGAGTGAGAAATAGTTAAGACAGTGCCGATCCTGATCAACCTTACATATTTTTCCTAGACTCAAATAAAAGTAAAAATACAGAATAAATATGTAAGACTTGATCTTGATTATATTGCATTTGGTTCTTGATGACGATGAGATTTTTGTAGCTTGTAGTAGTAGTAGGTGCAATCTTGAAACCTATAGCAGTATATATATTTTGCGTATCGACCAAAGTTGACGTTGATTATCAAAATTAGGTGTGATCATGACCAATGGGTCAAGAATCTCCCTCATTTTGATATTTGACAAACTTTGAGTCTATACCAAAATGTAACAAATATAATATTGAACTTTGAATTTTATAACTGACTTGTCTGAAGAAATCTTTGAAAATTTTATTTGGGTATATGCTCTTCTCCCCCTTTGTCATGTACTCAAAATACGGCTCCCCCATAATTTATGAATCAAACACAACCAAAAAATGGAGTAATAACAAATAGTGATATAATAAGTCAATAACTCAAGTATTATACGAGACCATCAGCAATAGCTAAAAAATAAAAATATCAGCAGTAAATGAAAGCTAAGCAACTCATATAAATGAAAATGCTACTACAAGTGAGAGGTCTAAAGTGCATAATATAAAAATTATTATAGAAAATCAAGTCCAAAAGTAAAAAAAATAAGTGTCATTACATCCTCATGAGCCAGACAGATAGATCCACAAAATATACTATACCAAAACATCTGATGAAATCAACTATCAGCACCACCAGTAGGATCAACAGGCAGAGTAGCAGCAGGAGGCTCGGTCGGATCAAAATAAGCGGTCATCGGGTCGAAGTAAGAATACGACGGAGCATCACCGAGTCTCGGTCTATCAAAATCAGGACGACGGATGATGGTCGTCGGGACAGTAGGATTGTGGACCATTATTCATTGGATGTCTGCCATAGCATTTCTCAATAACTAAGCCTGAGAAATATGGCAGAACTCAACATCACCAGAACGAGTCAGATCGGCCTGATGCTGCTGTCCTGGAGAGTGACAAAAGTGTCGAACCGCATATAGAGCTCGTCAACGCCAGAGCTGCAGGGTGTGAAGCATCTGCTAGGGCTGCGACCGGAGTAGGTGGAGGTGGAGGTGGAGCATCACCAGGAGGGTGAGGAAACTTCCTATACCTAAGAAGCTCTGAAGGCGTTCCAGAGATGGGACAAGACTCTTATTCGATGTCAAATTTCTGGAAGATAGCCGCCAGATACATAGGATAAAGGAGGTTACGGCTTGCCCTCCGACAGCTAGTCATAAAGGATATTATAGTCTTGGAAAAATAAAAGGTAATCCCAAAGTGGATATGATATATAGCAGAGAACTGTAATAGCGTGATCTCGTCAGTGGATCCTGTCTTAGGTAGTAGAGATGAAATGATAATGCGATGAAGTTCATAAAATTATTGGTTCAGCTGGCGTACGAACAACCATTTCTGGGGAACCAAATTCGGATAACACAACACGACCTTGAAGGACTCAAGGGTCATATCGGCAGGAAATTGAACCTTCGTAATGTCGATGAGAGCGTCACCAATGTCGGACATTAAAAAATATTCGCTTAAGTCCGCAGAGTTGAATTCAAATTCCTTACCGACGACAGATGAACGAATACAGTCGTTTGCTTCTTGTATGTTGCAAAAAAACATGCGGACTGCATTGTCATAAATTGGATGGAAAATCTCTAGAAATTCACGAAGTCCTAGAATTTCAAAAGTGACAGCATATTTCAAAAAATGGTAAAGTTTATCATTTTATCTGGGCAAATTTCCCAATACCGAAAATGATCGAACCAAAGGGTTGATCTCTCAGATGAAACAAAGAGTGTCGGATCATAGTCCTCATCGTCATCGGGACGAGAGGGACTGAACAGGTTGATCGGTTCATATTCTAATGTGGAAGATAAGGTAGTGTCTCTAGTTTTCTTCCTCTTAAAGATTCTATGAGCCATAAAATTGAGAAAGAAAAAGTGAGAGATATACCTCAGCGGAGAATAAAAAATGGTAGAGAATGCCTTCTTAAAGTCTTAGATCCAAGAAAACTCAAGTTTGGAAGCTTGTAAAGTAGATTTATAGAATCTAAGGTTAGGGTTTTTGAGGTTTGGGTGGCTGCACTTTGAGGAAGAAGAAGAATAGAAGAAATGGGGCTTCTGTTCGCGCTGCTGTTTATAAAAAGTGTCCCTACAAATTTCGGCCCGAACTCGGTCCAAGTTTGGCCACTTGTATTTTAGGTCATATTTGAGTAATGAATTATCAAAATAACCTATAAACTTGTAATTCTTTGATATAATTAATATTCATTACCTCGGGTTAGCTGTAGTAGCCGGATCCTAGCTAGCGGTAGTCCGAAGACACTTGGCACCGTGTCGCTTAGCCTTTTACACCTTGTTGATAGAAGGACCCTTTCAGCTTGTACCAAAAATAACTTTAATTAATAAATCGCTGAATCTTAAGTTTTTAAGTATTTTTTATTAATCATAACACATTTCGACTCTGAAAATTCAAGTATGTCTAACTCTTGACGCAGATAGTTGAAACGATCTTCAGCTAGTGGTTTTGTGAATATGTTTGATAGTTGATGATCTGTGTCAATAAATACTAGACTGATATCCCGTGTTGTTAGTGATCACGTAGAAAGTGGTGACATATTTCTATGTGTTTAGTGCGTGAATGACATACTGGATTTTTTAGTCAACTTAATAGTGCTAGTATTATCACAATAAATGGGAATCTTAGTTTAGTGCAAATTATAGTCTTCTAGAGTTTGGTTCGTCCATAAAATCTGAGCACAACAATGTCCTGTGATGATATACTCAGCCTCAGTTGTTGATAATGCTACAGAATTTTGTTTCTTGCTAACTAAGAGACTAATCCTTTTCCTAGAAAATAACACGTACCGCTTCTACTTTTATGGTCTACTTTCCATCTAGCAAAATCAGCATCGTAACCGATTAGGTCTAATGGCTTGGTTTTGGGATACCATAAGCCGACTGTAGAAGTTATCTTAAGGTATCGAAAGATACGCTTAATGATACATAAGTGTGATTCCTTAGGATTAGCTTGATATCGTGCACAGATGCAAATGTTAAACATAATATCAGGGTAACTAGCAGCTAAATAAAGTAAACTACCAATCATACCTCGATGCTAATGCTGGTCTAATAGTTTGCCACTTTCATCAATATCAAGTCGAGTTGATGTAGCCATTGGCGTGCCGATAGGCTTTACGTTGTCAAAGTCATACTTCTAAAGTAAATCCTTCGTGTACTTGGCTTGATTGATGAAGGTTCCCCGTGAGTACTGTTTGATCTGAAGTCCTAGGAAGTAGTTGAGCTCTACTATCATACTCATTTCAGACTCACTCTATATATACTTAGCAAAATGTTGAGAAAAGTTTTCGTTAGTAGAACCAAAAATTATGTCATAAACGTAAATTTGTACAAGTAAATACTGTCAACTGAAGATTTGATAAACAAAGTTGTATGAACCCTTTCTTTTGAAAAGTCATTTTCAAGCTGGAAATCACTTAGGTGTTCATACCAAGCATACGGTGCTTGTTTGAATCCATAAAGTGCCTTTCTAAGCTTGAAAACGTAATCAGGTTTTTGAAAATCTTTAAATCCTGGGGTTACTTCACAAAAACCTCTTCTTTTACAATTCTATTCAAAAATGCACTCTTCACATCCAGTTGAAAAAGTTTAAAATTGTGAAAAAATGCAAATTTACAAAACATGCGATGACTCTAGTCTAGCAATAGGAGCATATGTGTCGTCATCATCAATTCCTTCTTCTTGATTATAATCTCCATCCTCAGTTAGTTTATTTTGGAACACCCATTTGGTACCAATTATCGATTGACCAATAGGTTTAGGAATAAGTTCCCAAATTTGGTTTCTCTTAAATTGTTTAAGTTCCTCTTGCATGGCATCAATCCAAAACTCATCAGAAAAAGCATCTGCGGACTTAGGTTCTACTTGAGAAATAAAAGCTACATTTTCTATTTTGTCTCTAGTAGAAGAGCACGTACCTACTCCCTTGGATACATCACCTATTATAAGTGTCTCTGGATGGTCTAGCATGAATTTCATCTTTTTAGATAGACTCTCAAGATAGCTCTCATTGGTAGCAGTATCTTCAGGTGCGTTGGATTTGTTTTGTACATCCTCATCATCACCATTGCTAGATCTATTACTGTTGAGATCATCAATGGAAACATTAATTGATTCTTCAATAATCATAGATCTTTTATCGAAAATTCTATATCCCTTAATCTTGGCAACATACCCGAAGAATATTCCTTCGTCTACCTTCGATAAGAACATACCCAAGTTGTCCTTGGTGCTCAGGATAAAACGGCGATAACAAAAAACATTAAAATAAGAAATGTTTGGAATCATTCCAAACCACAATTCATAAGGGGTTTTCTTCGATATAGATCGAATTAACACTCTATTCAAAACATGACTGGCTGTACTTACAGCTTCTGCCCAAAAATACTTAGAAAGATTATGCTGATTCAGCATGACTCTAGCCATATCGCTTGGAGTACGATTCTTCCGCTCCACAATACCATTTTGTCAAAGAGTTCGAGGACAAAAAACTCATGGTAATATCCATTATCATCACAAAACTTTTTAAAATTAGTATTTTCATATTCACCACCATGATCACTTCGGATTCGAGTAATCATAAAGCCTTTTTCGTTTTATACCTTTATGTAAAATACTTGGAATTCAAAAATGGTGTCACTTTTATTTGATAAAAAGTACACCCAAGTATAACAAGAGAAACCATCAACTATAACAAAGGCGTGAAGTTTACCGCCAAAACTAGTGACTCTAATAGGACCAAATAAATCCATATGAACTAACTGCAAAGGTCTAGAAGTGCTTTTAGCGTTAACGGATTTAAAGGATGAGTTAGTTGTCTTGTTCTTTTCACAGTCAGAACATAACATATCTCTTGAAGGAAATTTCTAGGAGTCCTTTTACCAGCTTTTTAGTTGATAGCCGTAAGATAGTGTTCATGTTTGTATGTCCTAGCCTCATGTGTCATGGCCAACTTTTATCCTGATTGGCTACTAGGCACTTACCTCCACTATTAGTACATTCTAGAAAGTAAACATAAATATTGTCTTTCCTTATCGCTTCATGTACAGGATTACCGATCGACATTTCATATATAGAACATTTGTCTTTCACAAAATTCATACCATAATCATTATCTGCCAAATGACTTATGCTAAATAGGTTACATTTTAATTATGTGACTAGACAAACGTCTTTTATTTTTGGGTAGGGAGACATACCAACAGTACCAATTCCTATAATATTACTTCGAAGATTATTGCCAAAGGAAACATACCATTTTCTCTTCATCGATAGCGTAGCGAATAATGATGCATCACCTATCATGTGTCGCGAACATCCGCTATCGAGTATCTACTTGCTTTTAGTATGAGAGGCTTGAGGGTTCACCTACAAAATGAGTAGATGTAACCTTTGGTAGCCATTTCTTCAAGGGTCCAGCATGATTAGTTTTTGAAATTCAAGCAAGTACATTTGTGTCAACTAGCTTTCATGCTCTATAGTACTATGATATATGCCCGTGTTCACCACAGTATGTGCATGTGATTTTAGAAAAAGTGCTCTTCGTTTCTGTATTGACATGCTTTTGTGTGTCTTCCTTGGAAACTTTTATGTGAAAGCATATTTGTGAGGAATGTATTGCTTTTGTGCTTTCTTTGGTTTAGTCCTTTTTGGTATATGCATAGTGTTAGGACTAACCTTAGGCCGTATAACAAGAATGACCTGTTTGTGTGAGCCCTTGACCCAAAACCCCTATTTTTATGTTATTATTATCTTTCTTAATTATTAATTAATGCCTAGATATATTGGAATAACCAATGTATATATGTAATATATATTATTAAGTCTTAGTAAATAAAAAGGGAATAAAAGGGGGTCCTTGCAAACATCTGATTTATAAGGGGCTAGATTGCAAAATCCTATGTTTTAAATCCTAAGATCTAAATGGCCGCCCCCCCCCCCCCCCAGTTTCAAATTCCCAGTGATAGGGTCATCTGTTTGAAACAGAACCCTCCCTTATCCAAGCCTAGCCCCAATCAAAATCCAAATCCGATTTGAATTGAATCCGATCATATCTAAAGCTAATGTATATATAGGAGGGAGTAGCATTCGACCTCCAAAACCCCTCTGCAAACCCTAAAAACAACCTACATTCTCTCGGTTGCAAGGAAACCAAGGAGAGGCTAGGAGCAATCGAGTTCTGTTTCAATCAAAGGTAAATTCACAAACTTTAGCCTTGCCTAATTACTGTTTTATGTTACAAAACACTAGAATAAGGAGGGGATGGTACATGCTTGAGGTAATACCTAGGTAGAGACATGAGGAGTCCTGGACATTGATGCCTGATGTATATACTAGGTAACAGTTCACTTAAAGCCTATTTTCTTGTCTAGAATGATTTCTTGTGTCCCACAAAGGGTAGGGGAGTCAGGTTTGTACTACCAATAGGTGTACCCTTTATATAATAAGTTGACCGACCTATGAATTTCCCATGGTGGCAAAGGGTACTGAGGTGTTAGACCACCTAGGTAGGCTTGCTACCAGACATTGAAGCCTTAGTATCATAACAGGATGCGGGTGGCCTTGACTTAACCACCATTGCCTAGCCATGGTGTTAGTTTCCTATGCTACATATTAAAAGACATTGATATACCTGCTTCTCCTATCATGTTCAGTTGCACAGGGGCATTAATTGTATTTGAATACCTCAAGGAGTCAGGGACCTATGTGATACAGAGCAAAGGCTACCAGAGTACGGCTACTAGTATCCAAACATCGTTTGGGGTGTTAGCATGTTCAAATGAGCCAAGTAGTAAGAGTGTCATGCTCTTAGAGTAAAGGTCCAGAAGATGAGCCCTGTGTACAACTACTACAGGCTACATGGTATAGGAAACTACATGTTTTCATTAATAGGCTGGATAGTGACATGGGTGCATAATAGAAAGTACCAAGTCTAAGGGTGTGTGTTGTAGTTTAATACTAGGTATTAGAATGTATTAGATGGCACCAATACCAGTGATGGGCTAATATATGCATTAGAATGTATTAGATGGCACTAATATCAGTTGTATTAGTGTACTAGGCAATCAATCCTTCATATATAGTGTACCAGGTATATCATATACTCATCTGCCTTCAATGTACTTGTTGAAGCTACTGAAGTATACCTGAGTAACTGAGTAGGATAGGACACCAAGAAACAATGGACAGGCGGGAAAACTAATACCTATATCCAAGTGCCAGCTGTAGGTAATTAGTATTGGGTGCACTAACCAATCCTAAAACAGGGAACAGATATACTTTATACTGCCTTATAGAGATACACACCCTTCATGTATCCGACATCAATTACCCTGTATCAATACTGTATTAAAGGATTACAGCAGACACACCCTCACTCATTTCCACTTGATACACTACAGATTCACCTCTTTGCATATATTTATTGCCTTTTTATTACCTGTATTGAGACAAACCCCATCAAATATTTTAAAGCATCATTTCACCCTTCCTTGAATATCCCTGCATCCACTGCACTCCAACCCTTTCACATGTTTGCATATCCCTCCTGCAGGCTATAGGGTAGGTATCAGTGGTGTTTGCATAGACTGCATGTAGGTTGGTTTATTGCCAGGCCTGTAAGGAATATAAATCATATACTGCATTTCCCTTGTGCAGTTTTGTTATTAGTTCATTCCTCCTGAGACCCCTAAGCCTCTGTGAACACAGGTTAAGATAAGTCACATACTCTTCTGAACAAATAGGTTTGTCTCTTGAAATAATGGTACATTAGATAGGATCAGTTGAGCTATCCAGTTGTATGCCAATGTGGAGTCAGTGTTGTAGGCCTTTAAAAATGACAGTCACGCTGAGTTGATCAGGACAGAGTCAAAAGTCACGCTCAGTTGATCCAGACAATATTTACAAATTACGCTGGGGAGACAGCTCATCATTTGTCAGAGAGTAATTATGACTGACAGCACAATAGTCGAAGAATGTCTCTTCGTATGCCACGTATGCACAGAATTCGAGAGATCACAGCCGTCTATTGCGTGATTTTCGAAATCTTCTTCAGCAAGACTCAACCTTCGTCAAGTTGGCGTACCAAAAGAGCTTCTTGTCATTTAATATGACTGACAAAAGCAATCACTACCAGAGATTTTGTGTCAGTCGAGGCACGCTGAATCAAGACAGCTGGCAGTTCTATCCCAAATCTGCGTGTATTTTGAAGTTTTCTTCCTCAAGTCTGTGTGGATTCTGAAGTTTTTTTCATCAAAGTCTGCGTAGATTCTGAAGCTTCTTGCCCCAAGTTTGCGTGGATTTTGAAGCTTTCTACCCCGAGTCTGCGTGGATTTTGTCTTCACCAAGTCTGCGTGGATTCTGAAGCTTCTTGCCCCAAGTTTGCGTGGATTTTGAAGCTTTCTACCCCGAGTCTGCATGGATTTCGTCTTCAACAAGTCTGCGTGGATTTTATCAAATTGGAGTACGTGGCAGCCATGCCACTGATCTCTCGCCTGCGTGTCCTGTAACTTGCACACGACTCATGCATGATTGCTATGTGTCCAACAGTTACAGGCCACGTCCAGTAACTGCTCACAACCTTGCGTATGTTAAATCCTGCATGATTTTCAACTAAGCACAGGCTGTGAAGACAGTTATCTTTTCAGTTATTATTTTTGACTCTATAAATAGAGTTCTTTTTCTCATTCATTATACGAATACATAGTTATCTACTGTCAAAATTTTGAGAGCTTTTCTTCTTCGCATAGTCCAAGGGATAAAGTGATCGTCTTCTAGATCAGATTCCCACAGTTGTAATTGTCCCAGATACACATTAAATAAAGGAATTTATTTATAGAAAATAAATTGGCGACTCTGCTGGGGAAAACCATCTCCTCTTCTGAGATGGCAACAACTCAATGCGATACTTCGTCAATCGGCTCGACGAAGAAGGTGATGACGATCCAATTCGATCAACTCGCCTATGAAGAAATACAGCGGGCTAAGAGTGGTAAGCCCACTACAGCCTCCATCATCACTGCCAAGTCGAAGGAACACTCTATCTATGTCCCTAAGAATCAGTTGGCAGCCAATGGTGAAGTCTCTGCCACAGTGTCTGCTCCTAACACTGGCAAGAACTCTACTGCAAGCACGCACACTCTTGTGCGCTCGAAGATGACAGCAATCAAAGATCATGCTAACAGTACTGGCTCCTTAGCCAAATATGTTCCAGTGTGTGTCTCCAAAGTTGAAAGTCACGCTGACAGTACTGGCTCCTTAGCCAAATCTGTTCTAGCGTGCAATTTTAACCTCAAAAGTCACGCTGACAACACTGGTTCCTTAGCCAAGTCTGTTCTAGTGTGTAATTCTAAAATCAACAATCACGCTAACAATACTGGCTCCTTAGCCAAATCTATTCCAGCGTGTATTTCCAAAGTCAAAAGTCACGCCAACAGCACTGGTTCTTTAACCAAGCCTGTTTCAGCGTGTATTTCATCTAAGAAGAATAGCTCTTTAGCTATCTCTTCCTCTTTGCCAAGTTCTACCAGAACTGGGGGTGGTCTTCCACACAAAGTCCCTTCGAAAATAAATAACTCTTTAGTTGTTTCTTCTGCTCCTGTAGTTTTTACTTCAGGAAAAACTTTGACTGACAATTTTGTTAGTCAAAGAAAAGGAGATGGTCTTTTGACTACTCTTCCTTCTGGACATTCTATGTCTCAAAACTTGAATGAGTCTAAGAAGAAACATTCCTTAATATTTTCTTCTATGACTTCTTCGAGTTCGGCACAGAATTTGTCTAGAAAAGGTCTGTTACCAACTCCTAATCAAGGGGGTGGTTCAACTCTTCCTTCTCTGCAAATATCCAGATCAATGGAAGAAAAACTCCATGTGTCCAAAACCAATGTGTTACCTCCAACTGATCTAAGAACAAAAATTAACACTTCTGGTGTTAAAAAACCATACCAGTTGGAAACAAGGATAAGAGATCCAGATGCAGAGTATGCAAGAAACTATGTGGCTCATATTAATCATTCTCTATATAATCAAGAGCCATCAAGACCCAAGAACAGGAAATATACTCCTCAATCTTCATAAACAGATTTACGAGAATATCTTCAACAGAAGAGAAGAAGTGATTCTGTGTCAAAGGACCATGCTGAATGTGACTTCTATCCAAGAGTCATAATTCAATACAGATGTCAATCAATGGCTCATGATCATGTTGATCATGAATGTGACTTTCAGCCAAGAGTCACAATGCAATGCAGATGTCAAACAAAACGACAATCTGTCTTCAATCGGATTCAGTGTGAACCTATGCCTGATGAAGATGAGCCTTTGTTTGCTTCTGTCAAATATGACCTCTCAGGATGCTGGGGGTAGAGTTGATAGTCCAGATGGAGTATATAGAAATACCAGAGCAAGAGTCCTGGCCTCTAGTCAAAGAAATTTGATCTCTGAAGATGATTCTGAATTCCTTGGAGAATCTAACTTCCTACCTCTTCCTACTGGGGATAGTTCTCCTATAATTGACTTTGATGCACAAAGCAATGATTCAGAACAAACAACATCTACCAGTTCATCAATAATTCCTCGTACAGTCACGACTTATATGGTTGATGGGAATACTGATGAACCTTCTTCTTTCTTGACTCCTCAAGATCAAAGAATTGCTTCTTTGGAACAACAAATGAAGTCTATGGCTGATACTATGAAGTCGATGTATGAACTCATGGCAACACAGATACAAAATCGATAGACTGTACCAGATGCCATACCAACTGACACTGATATGAGTCCAGTACAAGTTCCTCCAGCAGTACAATCTAATACTCCTGGACCAGCTCAACCAAACCCTAGTCTCTCTGGAGCTGGGGGTAGTGCTTACAATGTTGTTCCTCCTCCCAACTATTCTCTACAAGTTACAACTCCACAATCTTCTGGAATTGTTAATAAAGAATTGAGGAATCTCAAAACTCAATTCGAGGCATTCAAACAGAAAGATGGTTTACAAAGGTTAGGCATCAAACAACCTTATCCGATAGAATGGAAGCAAGTATCGTATCCTCCTAAATACAAGACTCCCACTATCTCATTCTATGATGGAACCACTTCTCTAAGTCAGTTCATTAATCACTTTGAAGTGATGACTGATTAGCTGCAACCAAGCGACGCCCTCCTTACTCGGGTGTTTGTTGGATGTCTCAAGGGAACGGCTTATGAATGGTATAGAAGTCTCCCAGATGGGAGCATTACCTCATTTTCTGATTTCAAACAGATGTTTCTTGAACGGTTCTATGAAGGGCTCAATGACATGACTATGTCTGCTCTTATTAGAATCAAGCAGAAAAATAATGAAACTACAGAAGAGTACATTGAACGGTTTCGAAGAGAAGCTCTGAAGATGCCTCTTGGAACTCCTGATGCTGTCACCATCGACACATGCAAATCAAACTTGTTGCCAATCATCAGCATGTGGACAGGATCCACTCAATTCCAAGACTGGCCTTCTTTCATAGTTAGTGCCAAGGCCGCAGAAATTAGTGCTGAAACCTTCAAAGGTTTAGGAGTGCAGATGACTCCTAAAGAAACAGGTCAAGGTACTAACAATAAAAACAATGCTCGTAAGGGAAATGAAACTCTTGAAGTTAATCTTCAGAGCAAAGATGCATCAACTGTTCAAACATCTCCTACAACTCAACAACCAAGAACACCTCGCCCCAAAGAAGAATATTCTTTCGATGACGACGATATCCTTGGTATCTTTGAATGTCTGCTGAAAGGTAATAAGATACAATTACCTGAGATCAAGAAACCTGATGAAGCTGGTAAATCAGATCATCCCAAATACTGCCCATATCACAGAATGCTGGGTCATACAATTCGTACATGTTATGTACTGAAAGGAAAGATCCAAGAAATGATTAAATCTGGAGCTATCTCTCTTACTCCAAAAGAGAAGATCGTCACCTCCAACGTCGTCTCTATGCAATTCGAAGATTTCCCTCCTCAACTCCTTGAAAGTGGGATCGTTCCTATTCCCAAGGCAACTCTTGACATAGTGAATCTTCCTTCTCCACAGTCTAAAAGATTAGTGCCAATCACTTTAGAAACTGGAGAAATCATGTGGATCCATCCTGATCTAGTGGCAGATTTTGAATCGCCTTCTCCTCAAAAGACTACTTCTCGAAAGTCCAAGAAGGCTGGAAAGATTAAATCATGTCATATGACTTCTCTTGGATCTATTCCTGACACAGAGCCAAAAGAGAAAGAAGAAGCACTTGTTAGTGCTACTCGAACGGGGAAACCTTATCTAAAGGATTATTCCAAAAATCCTGAGGATCCTCTTGATATCCCTCCAGCTGATAAAGATGCTTCTAATGTTCCTCCTGAAGAAGAATCATCCACTGAACCTGTTCCTCCCAAGCCTACAGCTCTGGAGAAAGGCAAACAACAGGCTCGGTTTGATAAGCCAATCAAGAAGTCCTCTCCTCTTGGATTTCAGAAGCCTTATAATTTCGACATTTTAGCTCAGCTTGCTAATACTCCAGCTAGAATGTCCCTCTTTGAACTTCTACGTCTTTCCAAAGAGACTCGGGAGACATTAAGTGAAGCACTTCTACAAGCTGACTCTTGTCTTGCACAATTGAAGAAGCCAGATGCAGAACCTGCCACTTGCTTACATTGCAACAGTGTATTGGAAATTATCCCAAATATCGCCTTTACACACGATGACATGCTATTGGAGGATAATCGACATGATCGGCCTCTCTACTACACCAGTTATATCGATACAATGAAGATAGATCGTATCCTCATTGATTCAGGGTCTGCTATAAGCATAATGCCAAAGAGTCTGTTGGATGAACTAAAAATCCCTCTTCACAAGCTCTCTAAGATGGTTACTACTATCCTGGGATTCAATCAAAGCCGAAGCGAGCCTTTGGGAAAGATTCATCTGAAGCTTCAGATAGGCGATTTCAGATCCAAAGTCACTTTCTATATGATCGAGATCGTGGGATCCTATAATCTTCTTCTGGGGAGGCCCTTTGTTCATGAAAATAATGTGGTGCCTTCTACTCTTCATCAGTGTTTTAAATACATTGATAGCAATGGAAGAGTACAAAAAGAAGTTGCTGATATAAATCCCTTCCATGGGGTTGAAGCTTATTTCAATGATTCTCGAATGTACAAAGAAGAGTATACAAGGGTTATACAAGCTATGGAGAAAGAGAATTCACAAAGTGAGACCTTAATAATTCCTGTTAAAGGTCGAACTATTCAGCAACAATCTCCCAAACTCTCTGAAGAAGGTTCTTTCATCATTCTGGTGAGTGGACGGATTTTTCCGTTACCTCAGTCGTTTGCTCAAGACACAATGATTATTCCTGTCAGTGGGCGTACTGCAATTCCTGCATCTCCACATATGAAACAGGATACTCTGCTAATTCCAGTTGGAGGGCGGATTATTCTTTCATCTCAAACTTCAAGGGAGCTCACCTCTTCTGAGCCATTTGTTATCGATCTTAATCGAAACAACACTTCTTCTCGTTCTTCTTCTCCCCCTTTAGTCATTGACTTGGCTAAAATCTCTAAAGCTCAGCCTTCTCCCAATGTAAATACTGCTGCTTTTACATTTAATAAAAAGTCTCCATCTTTGCAGTATGCTGATGTGTGTAATTATGTTCATAGTTATTTACATTTGTTAGATGACTTGAACGCAATAACCATAGGGGTTGTACAGACTGTTCATACAGATGTATCCCTAGAACCTGTACAATCTTCATACTTTCTAGTTCCCAGCATAAAGCTAGGAGACATTCCAATATTCTTCTATAAAGGGCCCCAAAGTCCTTCTGATTTAGAAGATGAAGACAAAAATGATGACACTGGAAGATTACAACTACGTCGTTATAGTCAGCAATCTAAAGACATCATCAAAAATATGGGCTATGACTTCAGGACTGGCCTCAATAGTGGAAAGGGAAGAAAAATGCCTGTTCGTATTCCTCCTCTGAAATATGGAAGGATGAAATGCGGACTGGGCTATATAGCCCCTACTCCTTTTATCAATATTATCCATGAAGATCCCGAGTCTGACGAAGATAAGAGATCTGATTCTTCTAGTACCACTTCTTGGGATTTCGATACAAGTATCGGGGACTTCTACTGCAACATTCTGTCTTTCAACATGGTTTCCATTGACCATTCTGAAGAAAGTGATGAAGACGAAGAAGAGTTTGAAATCTCACCTGAATCGGAACAATGGGCCCAAAGATTAGATAATCAATAGGAATTCCGTTTCGAGCAAAAAGAACCTCCGACTGAAGACAAACTTGTTCAAATAGATGTTGGTGAAGAGGGATCTCCCAAACCAATATTCATTAGTAAAAGTCTTTCTGAACCTGATAAGCAAGACATGATCAAACTCATTCGTGACTACATCGACGTCTTCGCTTGGAGTTATGAAGATATGCCAGGACTTGATCCACAAATTGCTACTCACAAGCTCAATATCTTGCCGAATGCTAAATCGGTCAAACAACAACAGCGACGATTTCGTCCAGATATTATGGATGCAATTGAAGTTGAAGTCAATAAACTCATAACCTCCAGGTTTATTAGAGAGGAACAACATCCCGATTGGGTGGCTAACATAGTTCCTGTCCTTAAAAAGACTGGCAAGGTCAGAGTATGCATAGACTTCTGCGATCTCAATGCGGCATGCCCTAAAGACGAATTCCCTCTACCAATCACTGATGTCATGATTGATAATACCTGTGGATTTGAGCGGATGTCATTCATGGACGGGTATTCTGGATACAATCAGATTAAAATGTTTCCAGATGACGAGAAGCACACTTCTTTCAGAACGCCGATCGGTACATACTGTTATACAGTTATGCCATTCGGTCTCAAGAATGCAGGAGCAACTTATCAACGAGCTATGAGCACTATATTTCGTGAACATTTGCGAAAAACAGTCGAATGCTATGTTGATGATATTGCAGTCAAAAGTCGACAAAAGGAGGATCATATCCAAGATTTAAAGACTATATTTGATCTAATGCGTAAGCATCAATTAAAGATGAACCCTACTAAGTCCTTCTTAGGCGTCTCTAGTGGTAAATTTCTTGGCTTCGTCATTACCTCTAAAGGTATACACGTGGATCCCGAGAAGATCAAAGCCATCCAAGAGATGCGTCCTCCACGCACCTTAAAAGAGCTACGAGGATTTCAAGGAAGGATCGCTTATATCAGGAGATTCATCTCTAATTTATCAGGACGCTGCAGACCATTCAACAAACTTATGAAGAAAGGTGTTTCTTTTGTCTGAAATAATGAATGTCAGAAAGCATTCGATCATATAAAACAATATCTGATGAGCCCTCCAGTATTGGTACCTCCCGTTTCAGGAATTCTATTTCTCCTATATACTCGAGCAATAAGTCATTCATTGGGTGCATTACTCGCTCAAAAGAATCAAAATGGTCATGAACAAGCCATCTACTATCTCAGTCGTACTATGACCGGAGCTGAACCTCGATATTCATCGGTCGAAAAAGAATGTCTAGCCTTGATGTTCGCTGTTCAAAAGACACGACATTATATCATTGGCCAGACTATTCATGTCATCTCCAGGATCAATCCTATACGGATCATGATGAAGAAACCCGGTGTTTTGAATTCTCGATTAGCTAACTGGGGAATCCTACTTGCTCAGTATGACATGCATTATATTCCTCAGAAGTCAGTCAAAGGACAAGCTTTAACTGATTTTCTGGCTGCTCATTCAATTCCAGAAGATTCAAAACTCTATGACAAAATTCTAGATGAAGTCCTAGATTCAAACCAAATTGCTGAAGAAGATCCTACTTGGCGTCTATTCTTTGATGGAGCTTCAAGGATAGGTCCTAATGGTGATATTGTCGCTGGAGTCGGAATCGTTCTTGTATCGCCAGAAGGTCTTGCTATCCAAAGAGCTTATTCTCTCGATCAGCCGTGTTCAAACAATGTAGCTGAGTACAATGCATTACTTATTGGTCTTCAACTCGCTAAACATCTAAATATTCAACATTTGGAGGCGTACGGAGACTCTAAACTCATTGTTAATCAGATAAGGGGTACTTATGAAGTCCGCCATCAAGATCTGGTTCCTTATCATAGATCAGCTATAATTATGGCTTCTTCGTTTGAAGAATTCTTCATTGAACATGTTAGACGAGCATGTAACACAGAAGCTGATGCTCTAGCTAATCTTGCAGCGGTGTTGGCTATCCCAATTAGACGACAACAAATGATTCTTGTTCTCAATCGAGAATTATTTCATCTTGAAAATAACCTGACCCTAGGACTTCCAGTTGACACTGAAGAATCAACATCTCATGACGTCAACACAACAAGAGGATTTGGATTTAGTCGTAAATCTTTATCATCTTCATCTGATTCCAGCATGGAATTCATCTTCAGTCATTCGGCCGAGAATCAAAATACGAATACGGATTGGAGACTTCCTTTCTTAGATTTTGTATTGTATGATATTCTTTCGGATGATCCGAGTGAAGCAGCATCTATCAGACGACGATCATTTCGATTCTATTATAATCATACAACAAAGACCTTATATCGTCGAGCCTATGATGGTTTACTTCTCCGATGTGTTGCCGGTGACGAGGCTCAATAAATTATTCGTGAAGCACATGATAGAATTTGTGGAGCACATCAGCGTGGACCAAAACTTCAAGACCGTATTCGACGTATGGGTTATTATTGGCCTACTATGGTATCAGACGCCATCGAATATGCAAAGAAGTGTAAAGCTTGTCAAATCTATGCGGATTTTATTCATCAACCTTCAGAATTTCTACATCCGACGGCAGCATCATGGCCCTTCGAAGCTTGGGGCATGCACATTATTGGTCCGATCAATCCGCCGTCATCCAAGGGTCATCGGTTTATTCTTGCAATAACCGATTACTTCTCCAAATGGGCCGAAGCTATTCCTTTGTCTGAAGTTAAGACGTCCAATGTCATTTGCTTTATTAAGCACCACGTCATCTACAGATTTGGTGTTCCTCGACGCATTATTCATGATAACGGACCACAGTTCGTCAGTCAGAAGTTTACTCGATTCCGTGACGATCACCGGATCAACAATGTGGCTTCTACCGCATATAATCCGACAGCTGACGGATTAGCAGAAGCTTTCAACAAGACCATCATCAAACTCCTAAAGAAGTTTGTCTCTACTAACAAACGTAATTGGAGTGAGAAGCTCGGTGAATGTTTGTGGGCTTATCGCACTACAGTTCGTAATGCTACTAAATGTACACCCTTCTCTCTGGTGTATGGTTGCGAAGCTGTTCTTCCATTAGAGATTCAAATTCCTTCTTTAAGGATAGCAATCGCTAATGAACTCACTGCAGAAAATAATGATCGTCTTCGACTTCAAGAATTAGAAGCTCTGGATGAAAAGCGATTATCTGCTCAACAGAATATTGAATTCTATCAAGCTAGAATTTCAAGAGCTTTTAATAAGAAAGTCAGAATTCGGGCGTATCAAAAAGGAGAACTTGTTCTAACAGTCAGATGTCCTATGACTATGACTCATATGAGCAAGGGCAAATTTGACGCAAAGTGGGAAGGACCCTATATTGTGAGCAAAGTTTTCTCAAATGGAGCTTATCAACTCTCAGAATTGGATGGTCGAAAAGTTTTGATGCCTATTAATGGCAAATTCCTTAAAAAGTACTATGTATAAATGTAAATGCTTGTAATCATCAGATAGTTTCATGTTTAGAAATAAAAATTTTATTTTATTTTTATCATGAATGATGATACATGATATTAAAGAAGATCACTATCATCCTTTTCTACATTTGGATGTGGGCCACTGCCGTCCTTCTCGAAGACGTGATCAGCAAAAGAGTCGAGAACCTCCTTGCTAGAACCCACGAGGAACTTGCAAACGGCCATCCTCATGGCTTCTTCTTCTTCAGTCTTTCCTGGTTCGAGCAGAAAATCCAGAATGTCCCTTGGTGGCTTGGGTGCAGACGAACCTTCGCCTGCTTCCGTCTTCTTCGATTGAACTGGATCAGCAGGGTGTTCTTCAGTGCCTTTTTGAACTTTTGAGGCAATTCCAGTTTTCTTGAATGCTTCTTCAGACGACATTTTTATGTTTGAAAGAAGAAGTGTTCGTTCTTGTCAGATTTCTGCTATATTTATAGGCAGAAGTTCTACAAATAATGAAACGTCACGTTCATCCGACGGTTCATCCATCCATTAATTGCATTCATCCGACGATTCATCCGTTCATTTATTCGTCCGTTCATGATCTTCTATCAATTTATTAAAGTGGGGATTCGTTATTGATCATGTTTTCATAACCTCTAAATCAATTCCGAATCTACTTGCTCATTTGTCATTTTTGACCTCTGCATAGAAATCAATCTATTTTCTTTTGAGTTCCTACATATTATCACGTCCATAATACCTCTGATAATATTATATACTCTAAAACATAAAAGAAGATTTCATTATCTATCATGTCCATAATTCATACACAAACACAAATCTTTGAGCATAGAAGAATTATCATTTCCATTCTCATTTCACCACAAAAAGTATATTACATTTTCTTAGACTTTCTTACAAATCATAATAGAAATCTGTTACAAATCTTGGATTTTCATTCTACATCACAACAATAACCTAATAGAGATCTATCTTCTTCTTTGGATCTTCTCCGTCGGACCTTCTCCGTCAGGTTCGTTGTTGGTGGCAGCTCCTGACTGTCTGGGTCCCAGTCACGACCAGATCAGCAGGAATCAAACTCTGGTCTTCTCTCTCAGACGAGAGGAGAACCACAGAGTATGGCAGCCCGAAGTCGTGGTGCTGCCAATACAACTGGTGGATTGGGAGTAACCTCTCAAGGAAGACAGGAATGTATCCAAACCTTGGGATACAATTCCTAGTTCTCCCGTAAAAGGAACTCTACTACCCGATTTCTCGGGGTAGAGTTGACTCCACCATCCAACTCTCGTGTATAAAGGCTCTTCCTACCATCTGAGGAAGACCCTTCTATCCCACGAAGAGTTCTGAGTTGTCTGATTTACGCGTCAAAAGTGTATGAGCTCCCTGATGTAGATGTCAGCAGGATATTCTCCACAACATCCACATCCCCAATGCCAGTTCTGAAGAAAATTTTCAGCCAAGTTTCTGCAGAAAGTATCAACAGAAATCATTCAGTGTGCATTTATCAAACAGAAACAGGCGTGTATTGTTCAAATCAGAAACAAGAAACAGAAAGCCTATCTTCAACAGCAAAAATAATACATGTATTACACTGACTTACCTTCAAGTTTGGTGCTAAGGATTGGCAAACTCATGTTTGACACAGTGCGCAGAAGTCGAACATTAGAAAATATTACTTTCCTGTTTGAGAGTGAAATCTCCCAAAAATTTTATTCTCAGAGAAGAAGAAGAGGAATGGGAGATGAGTATCTGTGAAACTCTTCTATCTATTTAAAGGGCAAAGTACAAGTCTATTCTTGGAAAAGATCCGCATAAATAGCGCTCGTAAACCGTGGAATGAGTGTTACGTGTGCTTTGGAAGACAGAGCAACATTAGAAATAATCAAAGGGTGCTAATTAATATTCTTCATTAATGCACGCAGATTAAACACAGAAGTTGAAATTCATTCTTCAAGACAGACACTGATGGCCTTACAAAAGATAAAACAAAAAGAGTGCAACAAAAGCACAAAAGACACGTTCTATTTTCCAGAGCGACTGAGCTTAATGCCTAGTTCTTCTACGCTTTTGACCCCCATGCGGTGTAACAGAGACTTCAACATTTCACGCTGCTCTATGAGGCTGCGCCCATCAGAAGAGAACGAGCCATCTAAGCCAAAATAGCTCAAAAAATTCTTGGCTAGTTGCAAGGGATCATCTTTGAGTTCGAAGACAAGGGGCTATGGCTCTTCACCCCCAAAAGTGGGGTCACAATGGGAACAAAAGCCCAACTTGCGTGCTTCTTCCTCAGCTTTCTCTTTTGGTGTCATGTTGATGTAAGATGAAGATTAAATGAATCCTCTCCCTGTTTATATAACAGAGCTCTCCGGCGGTTCATATTCCACCATAAACTGGATGTAATCAGTCTCGGAAAATGAAGAGTCATCATGACATTTAATAAGTTCATTTGGATATTCTCAAAGAACTTCGAAGTCTTTCCGACTTTCGAAAAATTTGAAGTCATCTCAGCGTGACTGATTTCATTTTATCATCTTATTTTCAAAGTATTTCGAAAATTTTGAAGTCTTTTCAATTTTTCGAAAACTTTGAAGGGGGTCTTGTAGGCCTTTAAAAATGACAGTCACGCTGAGTTGATCAGGACAGAGTCAAAAGTCACGCTAAGTTGATCCAGACAATATTTACAAATCACGCTGGAGAGACAGCTCATCATTTGTCAGAGAGTAATTATGACTGACAGCACAACAGTCGAAGAATGTCTCTTCGTATGCCACGTATGCACAGAATTCGAGAGATCACAGCCGTCTATTGCGTGATTTTCGAAATCTTCTTCAGCAAGACTCAACCTTCGTCAAGTTGGCGTACCAAAAGAGCTTCTTGTCATTTAATGTGACTGACAAACGCAATCACTACCAGAGATTTTGTGTCAGTCGAGGCATGCTGAATCAAGACAGCTGGCAGTTCTATCCCAAATCTGCGTGTATTCTGAAGTTTTCTTCCTCAAGTCTGCGTGGATTCTGAAGTTTTCTTCATCAAAGTCTGCGTAGATTCTGAAGCTTCTTGCCCCAAGTTTGCGTGGATTTTGAAGCTTTCTACCCCGAGTCTGCGTGGATTTCGTCTTCACCAAGTCTGTGTGGATTCTGAAGCTTCTTGCCCCAAGTTTGCGTGGATTTTGAAGCTTTCTACCCCGAGTCTGCGTGGATTTCGTCTTCAACAAGTCTGCGTAGATTTCATCAAATTGGAGTACGTGGCAGCCATGCCACTGATCTCTCGCCTGCGTGTCCTGTAACTTGCACACGACTCATGCATGATTGCCATGTGTCCAACAGTTACAGGCCACGTCCAGTAACTGCTCACAACCTTGCGTATGTTAAATCCTGCGTAATTTTCAACTAAGCACGGGCTGTGAAGACAGTTATCTTTTCATTTATTATTTTTGACTCTATAAATAGAGTTCTTTTTCTCATTCATTGTACGGATACATAGTTATCTACTGTCAAAATTTTGAGAGCTTTTCTTCTTCGCATAGTCTAAGGGATAAAGTGATCGTCTTCTAGATCAGATTCCCACAGTTGTAATTTCCCAGATACACAATAAATAAAGGAATTTATTTATAGAAAATAAGTGTTCTTGAATACACCTGAAAGCACAGCAGGACCATGTACCAGCCTGTACAAACAGAGGCACAGGACCAGAAATATAGTGATAATAGGTTGAGGTAAACCTGGACACTAGTGAACATTGTACAAATAAATGTCAGCTAGTAGGAATTGATATCAATAGACAATATTGTTTCCTAGTAAAATAGAGTGTACCATAAGAATTGATATCAATAGACAATATTGCTAGTAGGAATTGATATCAATAGACAATATTTCTATCCAGTTGTTTGCCAATATGGCCTGTACGAGTGTGTGTAAAGTGCAGCTAGTAGGAATTGATATCAATAGACAATATTGTTTCCTAGTAAAATAGAGTGTACCATAAGAATTGATAAGATAGGATTGGATGTATGTAGCACCTAGGCAGGACAGCTAATAGATTGTACATGTAGAAGAGTGATGGTAGTATAGAGCCTACCTACAGGTAGAGGTAGGGTCTTGATTGTTATACACAGGTAGGTGGCAGACAACACTAGTGTTAGGACTAGAGAGGGCAGACTCAACATGGCTGGTACCTGATATCAGCCTATACTCTAGAACCTGGATTGGAGTGAGGGGACCTGTTGAGATGGTAAAGGAGACATCAACATCCATTGAATAGGTTGGGGTTAGAGGAGGATATCAGGTATGTTCCTGTATCAGTATTAAGCATAAGCATAAATCCTAGTGTAGGCGATAGATGTACCTGTGAGTGAAACAGGTAACTACTACTAGAGTACTAGATTGGGGGAAAGTCTCGAGGGAGTATCAGTTAGATATCTGAATAATATAGATGAGGGTGTTCCAAATTATGAATTGGGGGTATATAGCTATAGGATGCAAAGAGGTGTATCCATACTCAGTATTTTGTGTTTCAATATATGTGTAGTGTCCCATCTGTGGGTAATGCCTCCAAATTATATACAGGTTCAGGAGAGACCTACTCCTAGTAAAGTGCATCAAGAACTTTAGTAAGGAAAATACAGAGTTCAGTTCATATGTTACATAGATATTAGAATGTACCATGTGTAAATGATGATGTTTGGAAGCATAGGTTTCAGAAATGGGAAGCAATAGGCTGCCTTTGAGTAGCAATTGGGTAAGAGAGTTGAAAATAGCAATAGTAGCACCAATTGTTGCATGTTACCAAGTACAAGTCACATGCAATGGGGGAAAGTATAGCTCAGTCCTATATACATATATGGGTAAATGGATGAGAAACTTATAAGAACATATGTCTGTAGTATATGATACCATGTTAATAATTGTCAAGTAGGAAGAATATCATAGGCAGACCCGGGGATACATACAGATAAGTATGGGTAGAATTAAGAATGGAGAAGTAACCATATAGGTATAAGTTTGTCATACAAACCAAGCCAACCAATCTAGTTAAGGGAAATCAGACTTGGTTAAGACCTAAAGACCTAAAACTCAATTAGATAGGATGTTCTTGCTTTCCAAATTATCTATTGACATTGTGAATTTATACATAGGTTCCTTAGACTTTGACTCAACACTTGATCCTTGTCCACAGCTCAGGACTACAGGCAAGTACACTTTCTGATCCACTTCCAATTCTGATAGTTTTTGCTCAGTATATATTATACATATGTTCCTTTGCTTGATGACACGATGGACACACGAGTTAGTATCATGAACCCCCACTTATTATACTCTTGTTTTAGCTTCTTTTGTAGTTCGTGACTTGTTTGGGTTTATAAGTACTGGTTGGGAGGGGGAAATATCTTAGTAGACGTGTGAACTTCCTATTCTATCCCCCATGTCTTTCGTGGAGAATGGCAGCTACACATGATACGTGCAGGGTGCCAGATTTACCTCCTAGCCGTTCACATATCGAAATAGATATTTCATTACACTAAGATAGATTGTCTTTTATTATTTCATTACATTTCACCGCTTACCATGTCACTATGCTTTTATATTCTTTCTAGTTGACGTATCATATTCTGCGATTCATACTTTTATTCTAGATATACCATGTCATCAACTCACTTTTCTGGTTTCTTCTACATATGTTATATTCATGTACTGTCAACTCTATTATGTTGCGGATAGCTTTTAGTTTGTGTGCTTGTTCCATTTCTGACTGGAAAACCAATATTTTAGGTGATGAGTTAGAGGATTTCTGTACCACATATTATGAGCATACTGTATATCCCGATTTTGGCACACAGGATGAGCTGGTGGCTGCTTATGCGGAGTTGCCTGCTACAAATGGCTTTTAGTAGATTTATTTAATAATTCATGGATTGGTTGAGACTTCTAGATGTATTTCTGTTTTGAGACTCATGATTTAATTTATGGATGTTCTCTAGTACATTTCATTCTTGGAGACCATGTCATTATAGTATGTTTTGCTCTACCTTGGAGTTTTTGCCAGATTACTTATTATTCTTCTCTCTAAATTATGGTTATTCTATAAAATTCATCTTGTTTTGATCCCACTTGTTGTTGCGGTTTACATTATGCAAATGAATATAAACTGCGTGGTTGTATCTATAAATGTGGGGATGACTAGACAGTGAACTACCGTCGACTCTGCGACGTAGGCTGGACGTACCCATGGTTCTTGCCCAAATACTGGGTGCAGATCGTGACACATTTTTATGGTGGCCCATGCAGGTCCATTTTCGCAAAAACAACAAAACTCATGGTAGTACTCAACTTAGAGTACTACTGCGGGCCTACGAATAAGATTAGAATTAAGGACCATCTCCACATGTTCTAAATCGTTATTGACTTCCCTATTTGATTTCAATTACTCCTTTGATCTGCATCCTGTTTGAATCTCCATACCGACTAACGATTTTTCCTTTTGTGACAGATAGATGGATTCTCAAGGCAGAAATACCGCTCCCATGAACACCCCAGCAACCGTTGGTGGGACTTCCACGAATGGAACCCCACCGACCCGCGGAGGCCATTTTACCTATCTAGGCGAGACGCCCCAGCTGCAGACTTCGAGATTTCGCTGAGACGACATTCTACCACCTCTCCAGTTCCCTCCGCCGACTCCGCCACCAGTACAGTTTCCTCCACCAGCACACTCCCAGCATCCATCCCTAGATTTATCTCCAGCACCTGCTCTGGACAATGGTACGCTCCTTGGGATCTTCTAGCAGCTTATTACTTCCTAGACGAGGCAGGCCGATGTCTTTCGTGATACCCTTAGGGAGGATCTTCAGACTAGAGATGCTCCCCTACTGCGCCCCAAAACTTCCAAGAATTTTATGGACCTTAGGCCCAGGGAATTCAAATGAATGGAAGGGATACTCTACGCAGACGACTGGTTGGAGAACGTAGATCACAACCTCTGGATGGCCCGAATTCCTGAAGACAAGAAGGTCGAGACGGCTAACATATAGCTCTATGACATCGCCTGCACGTGGTATAGAGACGAGCCTCGATTCACCGCTCCAGATGTCACTTAGAAAGAATTCAGAGAGCTGTTCAAGACGAAGTTCTACCCCGACACGGCCAGAAAAGAGTTAGAGAATGAGTTCGAGAGCCTAGAACAGGGCAATCTCTCCATCGACAAGTATACCGTCGAGTTTTCTTGCCTCAGCTGCTTCGCAGATGCCTTGACCCTGGAAGCCAAAGCGAAGAAGTTTAGAAAAGGGCTATCGCACAATATTTGCATTGCCATCGCCACCAGCCAGGCCACCACGTACGAAGGAATCTTGAAGGTTACGCAAGCAATGGAAAAGGAGATGAAGCGTAAGCAGAAGAGGGACCGAGACGCCTACGGAGGAGACAACAGCCAGTCCGGATCGGCAAAATGATCTAATGCTCCGGAGAAGACCGCAGCAAAGCAACATCAGCCACAGCCCCGCTACCAGCAGTAGTAGTACTAGCCCCCAGCTAGAGCCTCTATTATCCAGTAGAATCAGTAAAGACAGCCAGTGGATCCTTGTACCTACTACAAGAAGCCAGGGCATACATGGGAGGTGTACAGAAAGCGACTTGGAGTATGTCTATTCTGTGGGTCGAGTGCACACCAGATGCGAGAGTGCACCCTAGTACCGCCCCGTTCAGCACAGGGGACAGCTCCTGTCCCAGAAGCACCGAAGAGGCCCACGATACCCTAGTAGCAGAGGACCCCTGCCCACACAACAGCAGCGCTTTGTCCAACACCAGCAGCAAGGCAGAGCTTATGCCATGGCAGTCGAGGAGACACTAGCATCTCCTGATGTGATAGCAGGTTCTATTCTTCTTGAGTCTTTTTTAGCTATTGCTTTATTCGATTCTGGCACCAGTCATAGCTTCATATATGCATATTTTACTTTTAGACATAATATTGTATCTGAGCCTTTAGACAGCACCTATAAAATCTCAACTGGCGGAGGCATCATCTTAGTGAAGGATGTTTGCGTCGGTCGCTGCATTACCATAGGAGGCCGGGAAATATGTGCTAGTTTACTCATAATGCCACTCCCGTGCTTTGATATAGTACTTGACATGGACTGGTTGAGTAAACATTTTGCCAGTATTGATTATCACCGCGGATGTGTTGTGTTTATTCTGCCTGGGGAGACCGTGTTCGAGTTCGCTAGAGGAGTAGTAGAGCAGCGTGGCGATGCTTTTTGTTGGACCATGGTAGCGGAGAAGGAGCTACCTCATCCCAGCATCGCGGAGTTTCTCGACGTTTTTCCAGAGGAGTTGTCGGGACTACCGCCAGACAGGGATGTTGAGTTCTCCATTGATCTCGTGCCAGGCGCCGAGCCAGAGTCGTAGCGAGTGTACAGGATCAACAACAAATAAGCCATGGAATTAAAGAAGCAAATCAACGAGTTACTGGAGAAAGGGTTCATTAGATCGAGTTCATCGCCTTGGGGTGCACCAGTGCTGTTCGTGCCAAAAAAGGACGGGATAGTGCGTATGTGTATCGATTACCAGACCTTGAATAACAAGATGATCAAGAACAAATACCCGCTACCAAGAATTGACGATCATTTTGACCAGTTGAGCGGTGCACGGGTGTTTTCGAAAATCGACTTGAGGTCGGGATACCAACAAGTGAAAGTGAAGAAAGAGGATATTTCGAAGACATGCTTCCAGACCAAATACGGCCAGTATGAATTTATGGTATTGCCGTTTGGGTTGACCAATGCCCCGACAGTCTACATGAATTTGATGAACAAGGTGTTCTACCCATACCTTGATAAGGTCGTAGTGGTCTTCATTGACGACATCCTCATTTATTCGAAGTCGTCGGAAGTGCACGAAGAGGATCTGAGGATCGTGCTGGACACCCTCAGGAAGGAGAAACTCTACAGAAAGCTTTCGAAGTGCGAGTTTTTCCTAGACAAGGTAGAATTCCTCGGACATGTGGTGACAGAAGATGGTATATCTGTGGACCCGAAGAAGATTGCTGCTGTCGAGTCATGGACTACTTCGACCTCTATGGCTGAGATTCGAAGTTTCTTAGGATTGGCGGGGTACTATAGGAAGTTCGTACAGGAATTTGCTCGGATTGTAGAGCCGATGACTAGGCTCACTTGGAAGGACGTAGAGTTTATATAGATAGAGAACTGCCAGGCTGCGTTCAACGAGCTAAAGAAGAGGCTGACGACAGCTCCCATATTGACGCTGCCATCCAGTTCTGGCAGGTTTTCTATCTATAGTGATGCTTCTGGTAAGGCCTTGGGGTGTGTTTTAGAGCAGAACATGCAGGTGATAGTGTATGCATCCTGACAGATACGACCACATGAGTAAAATTACCCCACCCATAACCTAGAGTTGGTGGCAGTTGTATTCGTCCTGAAGTTGTGGGAACACTACTTGTATGAAGAACGTGTAGAAATATTCACTGACCATAAAAGCTTGAATTATGTTTTCACACAGAAGGAGCTGAATATGAGGCAACACAGATGGCTGGAATTGATGAAAGATTTTGATATCTCGTTGCAGTACCACCCGGGAAAGGCGAACATAGTTGCGGACGCCTTGAGTCGGTACCCAGTAGCTATGTTCTTGACGAGGGATTGGTACTTGTTAGCAGACTTGGAGAGCTTAGGCATTGAGGTCGTCATTCCCGAAGTCGAGATGCAGATGATGGGCATGCAGATTCAGTCTGGATTGATGGACAGGATACGAGAGGCACAGCACCAGGACGAGCAGCTGAGGGGTATCAAAGCACAGGCATAGGACGGTTTACTAGAGGACTTCACCATTGCAGAGGATGGCTCGTTGAAGCATGGGACGAGATTATGTGTACCTAGTAGAGAGCTGTGAGAGGTGGTCAAGCAGGAGGTACACCGTTCTCAGTATTCCTTGCATCCTGGAGCCAACAAGATGTACAAGGACATGAGAGCCCATGTATGGTGGTATAGCATGAAGCGTGAGGTGGCATGCTTCATTTCTAGATGCCTTGTGTGTCAGCAGGTCAAAGCTGTGAGGCAGAGATCTGGAGGTTTACTTCAGCCGTTGCCAATTCCTTAGTGGAAGTGGAAACATATCACTATGGATTTTGTTTCCGGTCTTCCAAGATCGCTAGGCGGGAAGGATGCGATTTGGGTCATCGTTGATAGGTTAACCAAATCGGCCCACTTTTTACCATTCAAAGTGGGACTATCCACGGAGAGATTGGCGGAGTTGTGTGTGAAGCAGATCGTCAGGTTGCATGGCATACCTGTGAGTATCATCTTCGACGGCGACAGCAGGTTCATGTCTCACTTTTGGAGGAGTCGGCAGGCTAGCTTGGGCTCCTTGCTCTAGTTTAGCACAGCCTATCTTCCACGGACATGTGGGCAGTCAGAGCGGACCATCCAGACGCTCGAGGATATGCTGCGGACATGCATACTTGACTTTGGTTGCTCGTGGGAGGATTACCTTCACCTTGTGGAATTCTTCTACAACAACAGCTACCAAGCTAGTATCGGGATGTCCCCTTTTGAGGCTTTATACAGGCGGAGATGTCGTACCCCACTATCTTGGGACGACGTGGGTGAGAGAGCACTGTTGGGGCCCAAGATGATCGTGGATGCTGTAGATAAGGTGAAGCTGATTAGGGAGCGACTTCGTGTAGCTCAGGACAAGTAGAAGCACTAGGCCGACAGTCACCGGAGACCATTAGAGTTTGAGGTATAGTTCTCCTTAGTTGTAATTGTTAATCATGATAGGAATAGGTCGTGACCTTTTGCTTAAATCTAGGTTGGCGATATGGTGTTCTTGAAGATATCACCGACACGTGGTACGATATATTTCGGATGAGGCAGGAAGCTCAACCTGAGGTACATCGGGCCATTTGACATCCTCAAATAGATCGGGAAGGTGGCATACCGCTTGGCATTACCACCCACATTGGAGGAAGTGCACAACGTATTCCACGTGTCCCAGTTGAGACGGTATGTGGCAGACCCCAGTCACGTGCTAGACTACGCAGAGATTGAGGTGGGACTGAGCCTTAGCTACCAGGAGCAGCCCGTAGAGATCTTGGATCATAGGGAGAAAGTGCTACGCAACCAGACTATTCTATTGGTGCGCGTCGTATGGAGGCACCATTCTCTGGGCGAATTCACTTGGGAGAGGGAAGACGAGATGCGAGAGCGCTTTTCTTACCTTTTCGACGAATGAGGTATAAATTCCTACTCTTGTGTCTATCTTTAATTTCGAGGACAAAATTATTTTAAGGAGGGTAGATTTGTGAGCCCTTGACCCAAAATCCCCATTTTTATGTTATTATTATCATGCTTAATTATTAATTAATGCCTAGCTATATTTGAATAACTGATTTATATATGTAATATATATATATATATATATATATATATATATTATTAAGTCTTAGTAAATAAAAAGGGAATAAAAGGGGGCCCTTACAAACATCTGATTCATAAGGGGCTAGATTGAAAAATCCCATGTTTTAAATCCTAAGATCTAAACGGCCGACCCCCCCTATAGATTCAAATTCCCAGTGATAGAGTCATCTGTTTGAAACAGAACCCTCCCTTATCCAAGCCTAGCCCCAATCAAAATCCAAAATCGATTTGAATTGAATCCGATCCTATCTAAAGCTAATGTATATATAGGAGGGAGTAGCATCCGACCCCCAAAACCCCACTACAAACCCTAAAAACAACCTACATTCTCTCGGTTGCAAGGAAACCAAGGAGAGGCTAGGAGCAATCGAGTTCTGTTTCAATCAAAGGTAAATTCACCAACTTTAGCCTTACCTAATTATTGTTTTATGTTACAAAACACTAGAAGAAGGAGGGGATGGTACATGCTTGAGGTAATACCTAGGTAGAGACATAAGGAGTCCTGGACATTGATTCCTGATGTATATACTAGGTAACAGTTCACTCAAAGCCTATTTTCTTGTCTAGAATGATTGAAAGGATACTGAGGTGTTAGACCACCTAGGTAGGCTTGCTACCAGACATTGAAGCCTTAGTATCATAACAGGATGCGAGTGGCCTTGACTTAACCACCATTGCCTAGCCATGGTGTCAGTTTCCTATGCTACATATTAAGAGGCACTGATGTGCCTGCTTCTTCTATCATGTTCAGTTGCACAGGGGCATTAATTGTATTTGAATACCTCAAGGAGTCAGGGACCTATGTGATACAGAGCAAAGGCTACCAGAGTATGGCTACTAGTATCCAAACATCGTTTCGAGTGTTAGCATATTCAAATGAGCCAAGTAGGAAGGGTGCCATGCCCTCAGAGTAAAGGTCCAGGAGATGAGTCCTCTGTACAGCTACTACAGGCCACAGGGTATAGGAAACAACATGTTTTCATTAATAGGCTAGATAGTGACATGGGTGCATAATAAAAAGTACCAAGTCTAAGGGTGTGTGTTGTAGTTCGATACTAGGTATTAGGATGTATTAGATGGCACCAATACCAGTGATGGGCTTATATGGGCATTAGAATGTATTAGATTGCACTAATATCAGTTGTATTAGTAAACTAGGCAATCGATCCTTCACATATAGTATACCAGGTATATCATATACAAAACTGCCTTTAATGTACCAGTTGAAGCTACTGAAGTATAGCTGAGTAACTGAGTAGGATAGGATACCAAAAAACAAGGGACGGGTGGGAAAACCAATACATATATCCAAGTGCCAGTTGTAGGTAATTAGTGTTGGGTGCACTAACCAATCCTAAAATAAGGGACATATATACTTTACACTGCCCTGTAGAGATACATACCCTTCCTGTATCAGACATCAATTATCCTGTATCAATACTGCATCACAGGATTACAGTAGAAACACCCTCACTCATTTCCATTTGATACACTGCAGATTCACTTCTTTGCATATATGCATTGCCTTCTTATTACCTACTTTCAGACAAACTCCATTAAATATTTTAATGCATCACATCACCCTTCCTTGCATATCCCTGCATGCACTGCACTCCAACCCTTTCACATGTTTGTATATCCCTCCTTTAGGCTATGGGGTGGGCATCAGTGGTGTTTACATAGCCTACATGTAGGTTGGTTTAGTGCCAAGCCTGTATGGAATGTACATCATACACTGCATTTCCCTTGTGCAGTTTTGTTATTAGTTTAATCCTCTTAAGACCCCTAAGCCTCTGTGAACACAGGTTAAGATAAGCCATATACTCTTCTGAACAAATGGGTCAATCTCTTGAAATAAGGGTACATTAGATGGGATCAGTTGAGCTATCCAGTTGTATGCCAATGTGGAGTCAGTGTTCTTGAATACACCTGAAAGCACAGCAGGACCATGTACAAGCCTGTACAAACAGAGGCACAGGACTAGAAATACAGTGAGAATGAGTTGAGGTAAACCTGGACACCAGTAAACATTGTACAAAAAAATATCAATGAACAGGGTGTATGGCCTGTACGAGTGTGTGTAAAGTGCAGCTAGTAGGAACTGATATCAATAGACAGTATTGTTTTCCAGTAAAATAGAGTGTACTATAAGAATTGATAACATGGGATTGGATGTGTGTGTAGCACCTAGCCAGGACAGCCAATAGATTATACATGCAGAAGAGTGATGGCAGTATAGAGCCTACCTACAGGTAGAGGTAGGGTCTTGATTGTTATACACAGGTAGGTGGCAGACAACACTAGTGTAACTCCACCTCTCAGTTTTATATAAATTTTAAAATCAATAGTTTGAATTATTTCCTTGAAATATATTTTATTTATTTATTATTTTCCTTACTCCTTCGAGTGGGCTTCCTTTCTCAGTCTATTAAAACTGTTTAAAATTGCATTTAGTTATTTATTTAAGTCTAGCCATTCTTTTAGCCCATTAGTTAGGCCTATTTCAAAAGCCATAGCCTTAGCCATAACCATTAGGTTAGGAGCAGGTCATTTTCTCCATTCTTCTGAGCTCAGAGAACATGACTCTAACAAATCAATTGATTTTTCCTCCCATTTCCTTCTTCTATTGCAAATTTCCTAACTGCCTATTTAAGCAGTATCAATCCTTATTTTCTCTATTCTTCTCAGATCTAAATTTCTTCTCCTCTTCCAAATTGGTCCTTCTCAACCTAATCTAGAGGAGGACAGCCATGGCGAACACAAGAAACTCGATGAGTCTTCTGTGCGGATCGTCGAGCAGTATTTGATTCCTTAGACCCGACGGAAGAAGGACAACGTTTATCGGAGGCATTGTTCCAGAGGAGCTAGATTATCATACCAGAGCTTTCCGGCGTTCAGAGTAGGTTCCTTCTCTTTCGAACGGTCCATAGTCTTCCTAAATCAAATCAATTTTAATTTTGAACTATTTTGTTTCTTAGAATATTAATGTCTACTAAATTTGGCTGTGGAGATCATCTTCTTCCTGCATTAGCTAGAATCTGGTAGATCTTGATCGATTCAACCTAATTGTCTTCTTCGAACAACACAGGAGGTGAGATCATCCAAGCTGATGTTGGATTCATGTTGTTCTTCCTTTAGAATATTAAATCTATTTTGTGAGCCGATCGATTTTGATCATTGATAAAATTAATTCTACAGATCGATCCATAGGACTGTCGAATCCTTTAAATTGCCATTTCAGTCCTTGGAAGCAATTTGGGTGAGTATTGATGTATAAACTATTTGATCAATTCGAACAGCTTATCAATTGACCCTGCCTTATGACACTCTTCTTGTTGTTCTTATTTAATTTCTAATTTAGGAACAGGAATGATATTGGTCGAGTAGTAGTGTAATTGCAAGAGATCTCAGGACAAATTGCAGCAGGTAATTGCTCTGTTCCTCCACTTAGTGTTCTTAAGTTCATGGCAAACATTTCATTAGATGATGTGGAGTTCGAGTCAAGGATTATTTTGGTATTTTGGTTGTCTGTTCACCTGAACCTAGATGGGAACTTTGAGACTAATTATTTCAATATAGACAGGTATATGCAATTATGTTCAGGAATTTATATTTTGAAGATCGAGCATGGGGACTTTTAACCATTTTATAGTTTAGCAGTGGGTTGAAGCCTGAGAATTATATGGATCCCATATCCTGATATAGGAAATCAATCATAGCCTGAGTTAGACTGAACAATGGTTGAGAGTGGTTTCTGTATTTGTTTGGATGAATTTCCATCATGACTTAACCATGTATATGGGCATGGAGACTCTGTCATCTTTGAGACACTGGTTACACATGTTGGATTCATACTTGGATTCATGGAATTAGAGTATTTGCTATTGAGAATTTCAGTTAATACTTGTATTCATGGAAACAGGTTGTGTTCCTGTTACTGCAAGATCTTGATGAGTCCAACAGTTCAGCACCATAGCAGGACTGAGATATCAATCTATCTAAGAATAAGGACTGAGTTATCAGTCCATTTGTGAACTGAACCATGGTATCAGTGACCCAAGATTGGTACTGATCATAGACCTGAGGAATTAGAGTGTTCCTTTTAGAAAGAGGATGGCTAGGACAGTGGTTTAGATGTGTAGTATTTTAGGACTAGTTTGTATCAGTCTTTCTGGACTGAACTTTAGGGTGTAACCTAGATCATTAACTGATTAGTTGTTGTCCTGATAAATAGGACTGATTGGTAACTAGCCTAGGAATTTGACTGATTTAAATATTTATGTTGTTTGCAGTTGTATCTGAGCCATGAGAATCGGGTCCCACATATAGCTACTGCTACTGATCATGTCATTACATGTAGTAGAAATGTCCTATAACATTTTAGTAGTTCTGAGTACTTCTTTATTTGGAACTAATATAGGAACTGTCATGTATTGAGCAGTGCTTAGAAATAGACTGAAGAGAGAAGACTGATATTAGCATAGCTAACATAACCTGTTTCCTGAAACATGATATGTAGGCTATAGAGTTTAGCACATCGATTTAAATCTGGACTGATTGTATTGGCCTGAATTTAAACTGGATATATCAACTGATGATGGACTGAGGTTGGGTTTAAATCCTAATTCTGGGATCATGATGTGTAGTTTGATTAGAGTTAACTTGTTCCAGTCTTAAATTAAGACTAAATTGACTAATAGGAACGAATGGCTAGCAGACAGGTTTTACATTGAGAATAAGGACACCTGCAGTATAGTTGTAACTGACATTTAAGGGAAAACTCAAGTGGCCATGAGCTCAGAATAGGTAGGTAAGTCTTGCCTGAAACTGAACAATAGAGTATGTCCCATCTGTGACTGAACTATGGCATCATTGTTCAAAGAATTTGGAAAGGTTCTAATTGTCAGGTGGATGGCTAGGATAGGAGACTAGATAAGAAGTAGGTTATGAGCTGGTATTAATGAATGAATGATTCGTAAGGTTATGAAGAAGTGATGGAATTATATACCCAAGGTCTTGGTCTGATTGCTGAAACTGAGCAATGAACCTGGGAACTCATTTGCACTATTATGGCTCAGTTACTGAACTGAGGTTTTCCATCACTGTCTTGGTTCAGTGATGAACTGACATGACTGTTTCAGCCTGTAATTAAGACTAAATGTTACATAGGGTTGAATTATTGTGTCAAGACCAGACTGGTAAGAGTTATGTTGGACTTGGATAAATGAAATATCTATTAGGACTGTACCATACCTTGAAGGCAGATTGTAGTGTCTTAATTGAAGACTTGGATATCAGTCCTAATCATATCATTATTTAATATTGTATTTAAGGCAACGTGTTAAGTTTAAGTGAACCATATCAGCTTGGTTGGGACAGTGAGGCAAGTCTTGTTCAGGATCTTGGGAACCATTTCATTAAGGACTGTGTATTGTCAAGTTTAAATATTAGAAACCCTTATATAAGCTTGGACTATTTGTAAGGTTAGAGACTAAATTCTTCATGACTGAACTCTAAGTGACTAGGATGATATTATGAATCCTAGTATAGTCCTTTTAACTAAATATGGATTTTAGGAATAAGTTCACTAGGAGAGTTTATTTTTCTATTCAACTTTATTTTAATAAGCTAATTAGAATAGAATGCTTATTTATATTACAAATCATTTGACAGGAGGATATCTAGCAGTACATCCCACACTTGATCACCCTGAGCAAGAGAAGTATACTCATCGGACTTGTTTATTTCTCATGTCTAGTATATTCATTCCTGTATCTCCTTGTTGACACGATGTATCACGGAATTGTCTGGTTTCATGTTTCATAAGTTACTTGTGTCTGGGAGAGAAAATACTACATTTGTGTGATCAAACCCTGTTACTATTCATGTGAATAGCTTAGGTCCCGCATCGTGCATGCGGGACCAAAGCCGTACCATTTCATGTTCATTGAATCTACCCAAGCCGATCACACACTCTGGATGTATTTCAATATTGCACATTTCAGGATTCAGGTTGTATTTCATGTTCAGGACTCATATCATGCTCCATGTATTTACTTTCAGTATTTCCTGTTCAGTTTTATGTCTTGTTCTCGTTTCTCGTACTTATATATATTTCTTGTTTCTTGTTCATACCATGATGTTTATGTTCATTTTCTTGGATATACTTAGCTCCCCTCCTGACTAGGATATGTTGCAGGTGAGCTGGAGGCTATCTGTGATACTTACTATGGGCAGGAGCCTGGAGGCACCTATGAGCCAGTGGATCTGGCCCAGGACCTAGAGGCTGAGGAAGCCTAGACTCTTCTACTTAGCTTTATCTGGACTTGTACTAGAGACATCATTTTAGTTTACATTGCTGGAATGTAATAACATTTAGATTGTATCTGAGATTCTGGATTTGATATATTAGATGTTGTGATTACTTTCTTTCTTATCTTGATTCATAGTTTATCCCTAGTTATTGGTACAGCTTACTTCATTGTGTCTAACAATGAAGGCTGGGCGTGTCCGACACGTGTCCGATTATTCGAGAGCGATTCGTGACGTGTTTTTAGTGGTGGCCCATGCAGGTCTATCCTAATGGTACCTAGGTATTAGAGTACTATTGGGGGACTTGATTACACTAGGGAAACTTGATCACAGCATAGGAAAATCAAAAAATAAGGGTATATCAGGTTTTCCAGGTGCATTGATATTATAAAAATATTGTTTATTTGGTTTTAGGGTTTATCAATCAACGAAGTTTTCTTTCTATTGCAAGATGGTCACTACGAGGAAGACCGCAGATCAACCAGGAGTTGCAGGCAGTTCGGGACAGCCTGAGCCAGATGTTCTGGCAGATCAGCTTCTGCCATCGCCTTCTATTTTTCCTCCATTGCCCTCGACGATGATGTTTGACGGCGCCCAGGTGATAGCTATGTTCCATCAGTTTGTGGAGGCCCAGAACCACCAGGCAGCGCAGTTTCGGGCGACAGTTGTAGATACGCTCAGAACCAGAGAGCCGGCAGCACCAGCTCCAACAGCACTTGCAGTTCCAACAGCACCGAGACCAGGTACGGCCAAGGACTACCAGAACCTCTGCCCGATGGACTTTTGGAGCAATGAGGGGATCGTCTATACAGACGAGTGGCTGGAGAATGCGGAGAGGACCTTGAGGATGGCACGGATCCCGGATGACCTGAAGGTGGAGGTGGCGAGTATGCGAATGTTCGACCTTGCCCGAGCCTGGTACCGCGAGGAGCCCTAGCTAGCAGCACAGCAGGTTCTTTGGGCAGATTCAAAACTCTGTTCAAGGAGAAGTTTTTCCCAGACATCGAGAGAGACGAGCTTCGGATGCAGTTCGAGGCCTTGCAGTAGGGGATGTCAGTAGTAGAGTATACTTCAGAGTTTACCCGACTTAGCAGGTTCGTAGAGAACCTAGTCGGCACGCCGGAGTAGAGGGCCTGGAGATTCAAGAAGGGCCTGACCATAGAGCTACGGCACGCAGTAGCTATTAGCCAGGCGACTACTTACTCAAGAATCCACAAGATTGCCCAGGCAGTTAAGAAGGAGATGGACCCGAGGCCCAAGAGGGATAGGGACATCGGCAGCAGCAGTTACCAGGCGTCGGCGAAGAGAGTGCAGATACAGACTCAGACGAGGCCAGCTCAACAGACAGCAGTTCAGCACCGTCCTGCCAGAGTTCCAACAGCTCAGCATCAGAGGCAGCAGGGGGTCAATTGCACATACTGTCATAAGTTGGGACACCACGTGGAGGTCTGTCGTAAAAGGCTTGGACTTTACCTATTCTGCGGGTCAGATGCACACCAGATGAGAGACTGCCAGCAGGCTACAGCCAGATTAGCAGAAGGACCCCGAGGAGCTAGAGGACCACCGCCTGCACCACCCAGAGCATTTTTTGCTACACCCCAGAGAGGAGAAGCTCTACCACCACAGCAGCAGAGGTTTGTACAGCACCAGCAGCAGCAGAGGGGAGGACCACAGCAAGGACGTGCTTACGTCATGGCCGCAGTTAAGGAGGAGGAGGCAGCTCCAGATGTTATAACAGGGTTCTGTTGTCATTTATTCATTTCCTATTATTGCATTATTTGACTCTGGTGCCATACATAGCTTTGTATCATATAAGTTTTTGCATAGACACGGTTTCACACCCAAGCCCACTAGGAGGAACTGTCGAATTATGACAAAAGGAGGGGTAGTGCCAGTTAGTCAGATTGTGGATTGCCCTATCAATATAGCTGGATGGGAGCTTAGGGCTCGACTTCTAGTGATGTCATTGCCCGAATTTGATGTGGTTCTCGACATCGACTGGATGAGCGACCAGTTTACCGTAATAGAATGCCATGAGGGGAAGGTCACTTTCAGTCCGCCTAGAGTTCTGCCGTTCGAGGTCAGAAGACGGATCGCAAAGAGGCCAGAGAGAGTCTACTTCAGAGCAGTTGCCAAAGACCAGGAGTTGCCGCATCCACTGATTGCAGAGTTTCTCGACGTCTTTCCCGAGGAGTTGCCAGGATTGCCACCAGATCGAGATATGGAGTTCAGCATCGACCTAGTGCCCGGATCAGTGCCGAAGTCCCAGTATTGCTACAAGATCAACCCGAAGAAAGCTACAGAGTTGAAGGCCCAGATTGATGAGTTGGAAGGCAAGGGTTTTACTCGATCCAGTGCTTCACCCTGGGGAGCACTGGTACTCTTCGTGCCCAAGAAGGATGGGACGGTGAGGATGTGTATCGATTACCATGCACTCAACAACATCACCATCAAGAATAGATATCCGTTGTCACGGATAGATGAGTTGTTTAATCAGCTGAGTGGGGCGAAGGTCTTTTCCAAGATTGACCTTCGGTCGGGATATCCTAAGATGAAGGTTCGGGAGCAGGATATTCTGAAGACAGCTTTCAACACCCGATACGGCCAGTATGAGTTCTTGGTGATGCTGTTCGGACTCACCAATGCCCCAGTAGTGTTTATGAACTTGATAAATAAAGTTTTTCACAAGTATTTGGACAAGTTTGTCGTATTCTTTATTGACGATATACTGATATATTCGAAGACTGAGAAGGAGCATGTGGAGCACCTGCGGATCATTTTGGAGATTCTGTGAAAGGAGAAGCTGTACGGAATGCTCTCGAAGTACGAGTTCTTCTTGGACATAGTGGAGTTTTTGGGGCACGTGGTGACTGGATAGGGGATTTCTGTGGATCCCAAGAAGATTGAAGCAGTGGAAGCATGGATACCTCCCAAGTGAGATTCGTAGTTTTCTGGGTCTAGCACGATACTACAGAAAGTTCGTAAAGGATTTCGCCAGGATAGCAGAGCCGATGTCCAAGCTTACGCGGAAGGACGAGGAGTTCATCTGGAGCGATGCCTTCCAGTCGGCATTTGAATAATTGAAGAGAAGACTCACGGCAGCACCAGTTCTAGCTTTACCATCTGGATCAGGAGGATTCGTTATCTACAGCGATGCTTCAGGAAAGGGCTTGGGATGTGTGCTTGAGTAGAACAAGAAGGTCATTGCTTATGCTTCTAGACAGTTGAGGCCTCATAAGAAGAATTACCCCACACATGACTTGGAGCTTGCAGCAGTCATTTTTGCCTAGAAACTGTAGAAGCACTACTTGTGTAGAGAGCGAGTGGACATCTTCACGGACCACAAAAGCCTGAAGTATGTTTTCACTCAGAAGGAGTTGAATATGAGGCAGCACAGATGGCTGGAACTCATGAAGGATTTTGACATCAATCTGCAGTACCACCCTGGAAAGGCGAATATAGTAGTTGATGCTCTCAGTCGATATCCTGTTGCTATATATCTCACTATGAATCGGCATCTTCTGGAGGATCTTGAGAGCTTGGGGATCTAGATTGTTCTTCCGGGAGTTGGAGGGAAGTTGATGCACATGTAGATACAGTCAGGACTGATAGAGAATATCAAGGAGGCCCAGTTTCTAGATGAGGGACTCCGATGTCTCAGAGGCCATGCAGAGGCAGGATTGCTCGACGACTTTATCATCGCAGACGATGGATCCCTGAGGCACAGAACTCAGTTGTGTGTGCCCAAGGATTTGCGGAAGGAGGTGATACAGGAGGCCCACCAGTCGCAGTATTCTATACATCCTGGATCTACCAAGATGTACAAGAATCTATGGGAGTATGTTTGGTGGTAGAGGATAAAGAGAGAGGTCGCCAGATTTGTTTCCAGATGCCTTGTGTGCCAACAAGACAAAGCAGAGCGCCAGAGACCAGCAGGATTACTCCAGCCTTTACCTATTCCAGAATGGAAGTGGGAGCATATCACCATAGACTTCGTCTCTGGATTACCGCGTACGCCTAGTGGCAAGGATGCTATTTGGGTTATAGTGGACAGACTGACGAAGTCTGCTCATTTTATTCTGTTCAAGGTTGGGCTGTCGACCGAGAAGCTTGCAGACCTCTACATGCGGCAGATTGTGCGGATCTACTGGTGTAGGTGAGTATCATTTCAGACAAAGACAGCTGCTTCATATCACACTTCTGGAGGAGTCTACAGCTGAGCTTGGGTTCACAGTTGAATTTCAGCACCGCCTATCATCCCTAAACAAACGGGCAGTCCGAGAGGACCATTCAGACGCTGGAGGATATGCTACGAGTTTGCGCACTCGACTTCGACAGTTCGTGGAAGGATCATTTACATCTAGTGGAGTTTGCCTACAATAACAGTTATCAGGCTAGCATCGAGATGACTTCGTTCGAGGCACTGTATAGGTGGAGATGTCGCACACCCTTATCTTGGGACGACGTTGGTGAGAGAGATTTGCTTGGGCCAGAGATGGTGGTAGACTCAGCTGAGAAGATCAGGTTGATCAGGGAGCATCTCAGAGTTGCACAGGATCGGCAAAAGTACTGGACAGACAGTAGCAGACGGCCACTGGAGTTCGCAGTTGGAGATAGAGTGTTCCTGAAGATCTCGTCGACCAGAGACGTCATTCGTTTCGGCAGAGGCGGGAAGCTCAGTCTGAGGTACATCGGGCCTTTTGATATGACGGCACGGATTGGCGAGGTGGCATACCGATTAGCGCTTCCAGCCAGCTTGGAGGGAGTACATGACATTTTTCACGTGTCCTAGCTTCGATGCTACATTCCAGATTGGAGCCATGTGGTAGACTATTCAGAGCTAGAGGTGGACCCGAGCTTGACCTACGAGGAGCAGCCAGCGGAGATCCTTGATCGTAGGGAGAAGCGCCTGCGGAACCAAACTATTCTACTTGTCCGTGTCATGTAGAGACACCACTCTCCGGGAGAGTCCACATGGGAGCATGAGGATGAGATGCGAGAACGCTACCCTAGATTGTTACTTGATTGTATTTTAGCATTTTGAATTTCCATTTTTCAATAAATATTTCATGGTGTTTCGTGAATCAATTTTGGAGTATGTCTAAATTTTGAGGACGAAATTTTTTAAGGTGGGGAGATTTGTAACTCCACCTCTCAGTTTTATACAAATTTTAAAATCAATAGTATTAAATCATTTCCTTGAAAAATAATTTTTTTATTTATTATTTTCCTCACTCCTTCGAGTGGGCTTTCTTTATTAGTCTATTAAAACTGCTTGAAATTGCATTTAGTTAGTTATTTAAGTCTAGCCATTCTTTTAGCCTATTAGTTAGGCCCATTTCAAAAGCCACAGCCTTAGCCATATCCATTAGGTTACTTTAACCATAGAATCGGTTAGGAGCAGGTCATTTTCTCCATTCTTCTGAGCTCAGAGCACATGACTCTAACAAATCAATTGATTTTCCCTCCCATTTCCTTCTTCTATTTCAAATTTCCTAACTGCCTGTTTAAGCAGTATCAATCCTCATTTTCTCTATTCTTCTTAGATCTAAATTTCTTCTCCTCTTCAAAATTGGTCCTTCTCAAACTAATCTAGAAGAGGACAGCCATGGCGAACACAAGAAACTCGAGGAGTCTTCTGTGCGGATCATCGAGTAGTATTTGATTCCTTAGACGCGGCGGTGAAAGGACAGCATTCATCGGAGGCATTATTCCAGAGGAGCCGGATTATTATACCAGAGCTTTCCGGCGTTCAAAGTAGGTTCCTTCTCTTTCGAACGGTCCATTGTCTTCCTAAATTAAATCAATTTTGATTTTGAACTGTTTTGTTTCTTAGAATGTTAATGTCTACTAAATTTTGCTGTGGTGATCATCTTCTTCATGCATTAGCTAGAATCTGGTAGATCTTGATCGATTCAACCTAATTGTCTTCCTCGAACAACACAGGAGGTGAGATCATCCAAGCTGATGTTGGATTAATGTTGTTCTTCCTTTAGAATGTTAAATCTATTTTGTGAGCCGATCGATATTGATCATTGATAAAATTGATTCTATAGATCGGTCCATAGGACTGTCGAATCCTTTAAATTGTCATTTCAGTCCTTGGAAGCAATTTGGGTGAGTATTGATGTATAAACTATTCGATCAATTCGAACAGCTTATCAATTAACCCTGCCTTATGTCACTCTGCTTGTTGTTCTTATTTAATTTCTGATTTAGGAACAGGAATGATATTGGTCGAGTAGTAGTGTAATTGCAAGAGATCTCAGGACAAATTGTAGCAGGTAATTGCTCTGTTCCTCCACTTAGTGTTCTTAAGTTCATGGCTAACATTTTATTAGATGATGTGGAGTTCGAGTCAAGGATTATTTTGGTGTTTTGGTTGTGTGTTCACCTGAACCTAGGTGGGAACTTTGAGACTAATTATTTTAATATAGACAGGTATATGCAATTATGTTCAGGAATTTATAGTTTGAAGATCGAGCATGGGGACTTTTAACCATTTTATAGTTTAGCAGTGGGTTGAAGCCTGAGAATTATATGGATCCCATATCCTGATATAGGAAATCAATCATAGCCTGTGGTTTCTGTATTTGTTTGGATGAATTTCCATCATGACTGAACCATGTATATGGGCATGGAGACTCTGTCATCTGTGAGCCACTGGTTACACATGTAGGATTCATACTTGGATTCATGGAATTAGAATATTTGCACTCAAGAATTTCAGTCAATACTTGGATTCATGGAAATAGGTTGTGTTCCTGTTACTGCCAGGTCTTGATGAGTCCAACAGTTCAGCACTATAGTAGGACTGAGATATCAATCTATCTGAGAATGAGGACTGAGTTATCAGTCCATTTGTGAACTGAACCATGGTATCAGTGACCCAAGATTGGTACTGATCATAGACCTGAGGAATTAGAGTGTTCCTTTTACAAAGAGGATGTCTAGGACAGTGGTTTAGATGTGTAGTATTTTAGGACTAGTTTGTATCAGTCTTTTTGGAATGAACTTAATGGTGTAACCTAGATCATTAACTGATTAGTTGTTGTCCTGATAAATAGGACTGATTGGTAACTAGCCTAGGAATTTGACTAATTTAAATATTTAGGTTGATTGCAGTTGTATCTGAGCCATGAGAATCAGGTCCCACATATGGCTACTGCTATTGATCATGTCATTACCTGTAGTAGAAATGTCCTATAGCATTTTAGTAGTTCTGAGTACTTCTTCATTTGGAACTAATATGGGAATTATCACGTAGTGAGCAGTACTTAGAAATAGACTGAGGAGAGAAGACTGATATTAGCATGGCTAACCTAACCTATTTTCTGAAACATGATATGTAGGCTATTGAGTTTAGCACATCGATTTAAATTTGGACTGATTGTATTGGCCTGAATTTAAACTGGATATATCAATTGATGATGGACTGAGGTTGGGTTTAAATCCTAATTCTGGGATCATGATGTGTAGTTTGATTAGAGTTAACTTGTTCCAGTCTTAAATCAAGACTGAATTGACTAATAGGAACGAATGGCTAGCAGACAGGTTTTATATTGAGAATAAGGAGAGTACCTGCAGTATAGTTGTAACTGACATTTTGGGGAAAACTCAAGTGGCCTTAAGCTTAGGATAGGTAGATAAGTCCTGCGTGAAACTGAACAATAGACTGTCAGTCCCACCTGTGCTTGAACTATGGCATTATTGTTCAGAGAATTTGGAAAGGTTCTAATTGTAAGGTGGATGGCTAGGATAGGAGACTAGATGAGCAGTAGGTTATGAGCTGGTATTAATAAATGAATGATTCGTAAGGTTATGAAGAAGTGATGGAATTATATACCCAGGGTCTTGTCTGATTGCTGAAACTGAGCAATGAACATGGGAACTCATTTGCACTATTGTGGCTCAGTCACTGAACTGAGGTTTCCCATCACTGTCTTGGTTCAGTGATGAACTGAGATGACTGTTTCAGCCTGTGATTAAGACTAAATATTACTTAGGGTTGAATTATTGTGTCAAGACCAGACTGGTAAGGGTTATGTTGGACTTGGATAAATGAAATATCTGTTAGGACTGTACCATACGTTGAAGGCTGATTGTAGTGTCTTAATTGAAGACTTGGATTTCAGTCCTGATCATATCAGTATTTAATATTGTATTTAAGGCAATGTGTTAAGTTTTAGTGAACTATATCAACTTGGTTGGGACAGTGAGGCAAGTCTTGTTCAGGATATTGGGAACCACTTCATTAAGGACTGTGTATTGTCAAGTTTAAATATTAGAAACCCTTATATAAGCTTGGACTATTGGTAAGGTTAGAGACTAAATTCTTCATGACTGAACTCTAAGTGACTAGGATGATATTATGAATCCTAGTATAGTCCTTTTAACCAAATATGGATTTTAGGAATAAGTTCACTAGGAGAGTTTATTTTTATATTCAACTTTATTTTAATAAGCTAATTAGAATAGAATGCTTATTTATATTACAAACAATTTGACAGGAGGATATCTAGCAGTACATCCCACACTTGATCACCCTGAGCAAGGCAAGTATACTTATCGGACTTGTTCATTTCTCATGTCTTGTATATTCATTCCTGTATCTCCTTGTTGGCACGATGTATCACGGGATTGTCTGGTTTCATGTTTCATGAGTTACTTGTGTCTGGGAGGGGAAATACTACAGTTGTGTGATCAAACCCTGTTACTATTCATATGAATAGCTTAGGTCCTGCATCATGCACGCGGGACCAAAGCCGTACCATTTCATGTTCATTGAATCTACCCAAGCCGATCACACACTCTAGATGTATTTCAATATTACACATTTCAGGATTCAAGTTGTATTTCATGTTCAGGTTGTATTTCATGTTCAGGACTCATATCATGCTCCATGTATTTACTTTCAGTATTTTCTGTTCAGTTTCATGTCTTGTTCTCGTTTTTTATACTTATATATATTCCCTATTTTTTGTTCATACCATGATGTTCATGTTCATTTTCTTGGATATACTTAGCTCCGCTCCTGACTAAGATATGTTGCTGGTGAGCTAGAGGCTATCTGTGATATTACTATGGACAGGAGCCTGGAGGCACCTATGAGCCAGTGGATGTGGCCCATGACCTAGAGGCTGAGGAAGCCTAGACTCTTCTACTTAGCTTTATCTGGACTTGTACTAGAGACATCTTTTTAGTTTATATTGCTGGAATGTAATAACATTTAGATTGTATCTGAGATTCTGGATTTGATATATTATATGTTGTGATTACTTTCATTCTTATCTTGATTCATAGTTTATGCCTAGTTATTGGTACAACTTACTTTATTGTGTTTAACAATGAAGGCTGGTCGTGTCCGACTCGTGTCCGATTATTCGAGAGCGGGTCGTGCAACTAGTGTTAGGACTAGAGAGGACAGACCCAACATGGCTGGTACCTGATATCAGCCTATACTCTAGAACCTATATTGGAGTGAGGGGACCTGTTGAGATGGTAAAGGAGACATCAACATCCATTGAATAGGTTGGGGTTAGTGGAGGGTATCAGGTATGTTCCTGTATCAGTATTAAGCATGAGCATAAATCCTATTATAGGCGATAGATATACCTGTGAGTGAAACAGGTAACTACTACTAGAGTACTAGATTGGAGGAAGTCTCGAGGGAGTATCAGTTAGATATATGAATAATATAGATGAGGGTGTTCCCAGTTATGAATTGGGGCTATATAGCTATAGGATGCAAAGAGGTGTATCCAAACTTGGTATTTTGTGTTTTAATATATGTGTAATGTCCCATCTGTGGGTAATGCCTACAAGTCATATACAGGTTCAGGAGAGACCTACTCCTAGTAAAGTGCATCAGGAACTTTAGTAAGGAAAATGCAGAGTTCAGTTCACAGGTTACATAGATATTAGAATGTACCAGGTGTAAAAGATGATGTGTGGAAGCATAGGTTTTAGAAATGGGAAGCAATAGGCTGCCTTTGAGTAGCAATTGGGTAAGAGAGTTGACAATAGCAACAGTAGCACCAATTGTTGCATATTACCAAGTACAAGTCACATGCAATGGGGGAAAGTATAGCTCAGTCCTATATACATATATGGGTAAATGGATGAGAAACCTATAAGAACATTTGTCTACAATATATGATACCATGTTAATAATTGTCAAGTAGGAAGAATATCATAGGCAGACCCGGGGATACATACAGATAAGTATGGAAAGAATTAAGAATGGGGAAGTAACCATGTAGGTATAAGTTTGTCATACAAACCAAGCCAACCTATCTAGTTAAGGGAAATCAGACTTGGTTAAGACCCAAAGACCTAAAACTCTATTAGATAGGATGTTCTTGTTTTCAAAATTATCTATTGACATTGTGAATTTATAAATAGGTTCTTTGGACTTTGACTCGGCACTTGATCCTTGTCCACTGCTCAAGACTACAGGCAAATACACTTTCTGATCCGCTTCCAATTCTGATGGTTTTTGCTCAGTATATATTATACATATGTTCCTTTGCTTGATGACACGATGGACACACGAGTTAGTATCATGAACCCCAATTTATTATACTCTTGTTTTAGCTTCTTTTGTAGTTCGTGACTTGTTTGGGTTCATGAGTACTGGTCGGGAGGGGGAAATATCTTAGTAGACGTGTGAACTTTTCATTCTATCTTCCGTGTCTTCCGTGGAGAATAGCAGCTGCACATGACACATACAGGGTGCCAGATTTACCCCCTAGCCGTTCACATGTCGAAACAGATATTTCAATACACTTAGATAGATAGTCTTTTAGTATTTTCTTACATTTCACCGCTTACAATGTCACTATGCTTTTACATTCTTTCTAGTTGACGTATCATATTCTGTGATTCATACTTTTATTCTAGATATACCATGTCATCAGCTCACTTTTCTGGTTTCTTCTACATATGTTATATTCATGTACTGTTAACTCTATTATGTTGCGGATAGCTTTCAGTTTGTGTGCTTGTTCTATTCCTGATTGGAAAACTAATATTTTAGGTGATGAGTTGAGGATTTTTGTCCCACATATTATGAGCATACTGCAGATCCCAATTTTGGCGCACAGGACGAGCTGGAGGCTGTTTATGCGGAGTTGCCTTCTACAGATGGCTTCTAGTAGATTTATTTAGTAATTCATGGATTGGTTGAGACTTCTAGATGTATTTCTGTTTTAAGACTCATGATTTGATTTGTGGATGTTCTCTAGTACATTTCATTCTTGGAGACCATGTCATTATAGTACGTTTTGCTCTATCTTAGAGTTTTTGCCAGATTACTTATTATTCTTCTCTCTAAATTATGTTTATCCTATAAAATTCATCTTGTTTTGATCCCACTTGTTGTTGCGTTTTACATTATGCAAATGAATATAAACTGCGTTGTTGTATCTATAAATGTGGGGATGACTAGACAGCCAACTATCGTTGACTTTGTGGCATAGGCTGGACGTACCCATAGCTCTTGCCCAAATACTAGGTGTGGGTCATGACAGTTTGCCTAATTTTATCTCTAACTTTTTAGAGATGTCACAAGACTCTTCGAATTTGGCAGTCATATCCATGCGTCTTTGCTCAATGACATGGTGTCTCTTCTTCTCTATGTCATAAAGTTCTTGCACATTGACATAGTCTCTTTCTTTTTGTTTTATAGTGAGAATAGCCTCATGATAGTCCAATCTTATCTTGGCTATCTCCCTAGTATTACCGGTAGTAGATGTCTCTTTGATATCTTCTAGAAGATTAGACAATCTAGCTACTTCGGTTGTGTATGCCTTAATCTCTTTGCGATATTGCTTATACTTGCCCAACATATTCCTGTGCTCTTCAAGTAGTTCGATAAAGGCATTTTCTAACTCATCAAAAGTAAAATTATCATAAAAAGGGTTCTCAGATACCTTTTCGTATGCCATTAGACAGACATTTGCACTGTTGTTGGGTCTGTCCTCCTTTTCTGACTTACTGGTCTCACTTTCATGCCAGATGCTGGTATTAGCGTACTTCCAACAAGTTGTAGCTTTTCTGCTCGATCTCGATCGGTTGTATGGATTATTTTTCTTTGTTAGTGGACAGTCCTTCTTCATATGCCCCGACTTCTTAAACCCAACACATATAGTTTCTTCTTCATTACTTTCATGGATATCTTTCTTCTTTCGGTTTGATCTCTCAAACTTAAGAATTTTTTGAAGTTTTTGACCAGTAAGGCTTCTTAATCACCATCAGAATCTTTTTTGTCAGAATCATTACATGAGACTCTTTTGGCTTGAGCTTTGAAGGCGATTGATTGTTCTTTGGGGGTTGCCTCTTCAAAGTCTTGTAGGTCCAGCTCATGGGTCATGAGCTTTCCCATCAGTGTCTCCAATGTCATCGTGGTAAGGTTTCCTTCTATGATCGTGGTAGCCTTCGAGCTCCAATTCTTTGTTAGAGCTCGTAGTACCTTTCTGATCTTCTCGTGATTGCTGAAATCCTTACCAAGAGATTGTAAAGGATTAGTAATATCAAGGAAATGAGTAAACATCTGTGAAATTGACTCACCAGGTTTTATCTTGAAAGACTCATAATCATGTGTCAATCTACTGATTTTGGATTCCTTCACTTGGAAAGTTCCTTCGTGAGTTACCTCAAAAAGTCACCAAATTTCATTAGATGTGGTACAGGTAGACACGCGATTAAACTCAGTTTTGTCAATAATACAGAATAGTGCATTGATGGTTCGTGAATCTAGACTAGCATGTGTATTTTTATGCTTAGTATATTTATCATGGGGCTTGTCTACTAATACACAATCAATCACTATTCTAGGCGGTTCCTTGTAACCGTCTATAACTATCGACTAAAGATCAAAGTCTAGTGACTTTAGAAAGAAACTCATCCGTGTTTTCCACTAGGTATAATTTGTTCCATCAAATAGTGGGGGTCTATTTGTGGATTTCCATTCGCCGTTGAATATAGATTTAACGGCTATCATAGATAAATATACTCTCTAGATAGTTATGTATATGTATAACCTGCTCTGATACCAATTATAGGACCATTGAGCTCCTCTAGGGTGGTGAATAGAGTTTGTGCGCGTGTAGCAGAAAATATCACCAATTAAAATTTATATACTATGGCAGGTAAAAGCAAATGATATGACAATAAATAACTTACAGTAAAGTAAGAGTTAAGAAGATCAAACTCAGTGACACAACGATATATACTGGTTTCCCTCTGAAAGGACTAGTCCAGTCTCGAGTACTCATGCTCGATGTTAATCCACTATGGCACAAGCTTTAACTGAGTGTCTGTAACTATTACAATACCGTGCTTGGGGATAAGTGCATGACCGACTTCACAATACCGTGCTTGGCGACGAGTGCACGACTCACTCCAGAAGGTAATTTGAAAATTGGAACATTTTTTGAATGCAGCCTCCGATACAACTCTTCAACACCAAATCTATATTAAACAGATATTGTACTGGCTTGGCTAAGAGTAGTATAGGCTTGATTTGAAAGTGTAGCTCCTAGAAAATACTTAAAAATAAACAAAGAAGAGAAGATGAATGAATGAATGATTTGGAAAAGTGAAAATTCTTCCCTATTTGTAATATTTTTGTAGACCGAATTCGGGCAGAGTTTGGATGCAGAAATCTTATGTTCGAAAGTTAGATACAGATATCCAGAAAGACCAAAAATAATTTGAACTAACCTTGACCGAACTTGAGCCGAACTCGGTCCGAGTTCTGGCCGAGTTCTGTCAGGGTCAGAACAGAACTGTTTGGACCAATTTAGCTGGGTTTTGGGATTTTTTTAATATATGGACTTTTGGATAGAAGTTTGTGGTTATGAAGGCTATATATTTGTGGACTGAGAAATAGCTAAGCCAGTATCGATCCTGATCATCCTTACATATTTTTTCTAGACTCAAATAAAAGTAAAAATAAAAAATAAATATGTAAAACTTGATCTTGATTCCATTGTGTTTGGTTCTTGATTACGACGAGACTTTTGTATCTTGTAGCAGTAGTAGGTGCAGTCTTGAAACCTGTAGTAGTATGTATATTTTACGTATCAACCAAAGTTGACGTTGATTATCAAAATCTTGTGTGATCATGACCAATGAGTCAACATAATAGTCATCCATGGTTTGCTTCATCCACAAAATCTGGGCAGAAAGCCGTGATCCATGAGTTTCCTCCGTTAATCGTTCATTATTGCCTCGCCTCGCCTTGGCTATATATTCAGCCTCGGTTGTTGATAATGCAATAGAGTTTTGCTTTTTAGAAAGCCAGAAGATTAAGGATTTTTCTAGGAGATGACATGTGCCATTGGTACTTTTACGATCCATCTTGCATCCAGTAAAATTCGCGTCCGAATAACCTATCAGGTCAAATGAATCGATTTTTGGATACCATAGGCCGATTGTTAAAGTTCCTTTAAGGTATTTAGGATACGCTTTAACTGCGCTCACATGTGATTCCTTACGACAAGCCTGATATCTAGCACATAGGCATACTGAGAACATAATGTTAGGACGACTAGCAGTTAAATAAAGTAAACTACCAATCATACCTCTATACTTAGGAACTTCAGATGGCTTACTACTTTCATCCATATCAACTTTTGTAGACGTCTCCATAGGAGTTCCGATTGGTTTGACATTGTCCATATCAAACTTCTTCAACATGTCTTTTGTATATTTAGTTTGACTGATAAAATTGCCTTGTGAATTTTGTTTAATTTGTAACCCAAGGAAGAAATTCAGTTCTCCCATCATGCTCATCTCAAATTCACTCTATATATACTCAACAAACTCATTACAAATCATCTCATTTGTTGATCCAAAGATAATATCATCTACGTAAATTTGCACTAATAAGATGTTCTTATCAAGTGATTTTATAAAAAGAGTAGAATCAACCTTTCCTTTTGAAAAACCGTGTTCAAGTAGGAAGGAACTAGGACGCTCATACCATGCACGAGGTGCTTGTTTGTGTTCGCAGAGAGCCTTAAAAATCTTGAATACGTGATCTGGTCTTTTAAAATCTTCAAAGACAGGAGGCTGTTTAAATTAAAAAAATTCTTCATTTACAAAAACGTTTAAAAAAAGCACTCTTTACATCCATTTGAAAAAGTTTAAAATTATGAAAACTAGTAAAATCACATAGCATTCGAATAGATTCTAGTCTAGTAACCGGAGCATATGTCTCATTGTAGTCAATGCCGTTTTCTTGATTATAGCCTTAAGCTACTAGACGTGCTTTGTTACGTGCATCATACCATTCTCATCTAATTTATTTTAGAAAACCCATTTAGTACCAATGATCAGGTGATCATTAGGTCTAGAAAAACTTGAATCTGTTCAAATTGGTTAAGTTCCTCTTGCGTTGCTAAAATCCAAAATTCATCATCAAAAGATTCTCCAACTTTTTTGGGTTCTAACTTAGAAATGAAAGCTAGTGTTGTCACGCCCAGTCCCAAAATATATGAAACTAGGCCACGTAGCAATGGCCAGCTACATATCCAAGTGGACTCCAGTCCAAAATTGATTACACAAAGTTGTCCTAGATTGGTGTAACTGCCTCTATAACATGTTTATATCTCAATTCACGGACAAAATTATAAAGAATGGGGAATATGAGAACCAATCTACAGCCTAATTATCATATTGCCCGACTAGACTCGAAAAGAATAATATGAGTCTATAAATACTATACTACTAAACGATCAAAATAATAGGAAATAAAACATATAAACTACGAAAGAATGAATACCTGCAATGAGTACATACATGAACTATAAGAAGCTCATCAACAATTTAGCAAAGTTCTCTATAGACCATGCGGCTAACTTAGAAGGAAACCAGGTCCTCAATGGGACGCAACAAGGTACATAATATACAGGCCAGATGTACGACATTATTGAAAGAAATATAAGTATAGTAAGACTGATGAAGTGAGTGAATCTAACATAGCCAACTAATATAAAAATACAATTTAAGAAACATCACTCGAACACGTAAGCTGTCACAGTGTACTCCGGAGATCTGATACGGAACTCCAGTAGCTATGAAAAATTTACAGTTCCGATAAGGAACTATGGTAACTATGAATCTTCGAGGCTCTGGATAAGAGAAAACGATAACAATATTGGAAAGTAGCTCAAGCGCACGGTGTATGTTCTTCCTGCCCATGTGATTTCAAGAATCGTATCCACGAGATGCTCGGTCAGAACCTCTAACTAGGACAACGAGTCATAATAGAAAAGTAACAGCGCATGCATATCAATGTCAACGTCCTAGAATCAAACTCAAATTTTCGTATATCAAGATGTAATCAAGTACGGGAATCCATCAGTAATGTAGTGTCACATGAACATGTCCTAAGGTCAGAGTGTACCCTACAATGATTTGTCACGATAACGCAAATGTGAATATCTTGTATCGGTACCCGATGGCGCTAACGTCCATCGGCACCCGAATGTTATTCGGAAGCGAGATACCGTACACGGCCCTAGGTGTTGTACAATATAATCATATAGGTATTTAAAAACTAAATATTTTAAACTGAAGTACAAGATTGGCAACATATACTTGCATGGCTCCGGTTGCTGATGAGAACAAATAGCTGATCCAACGCCCAGGTCCGAAGAGTCCAAGGTGACAAAAAGACCTAAAGGATAATATTTAAAACTAATTAATTAACTAATCAACCAGACTTCTAACTTAGGCAAGAAGAAAAAGAACTTAAGATTTTGGTTTACTAATTTATTTTAATACATGCAGATAGAACTATTTATTCATTTAAGGATACTATAGAAAATCCTAGTGTATCCTATTTAAAATATCTAATAGGAAGTTGTTTATTTATAATTATTATATAAATTAAACTAAAGGAAAAGATTGCACTATATCTAATGTTATGGTGTGAAAAACAAAAAACAAAACTAGGAACAGTTACAACCCTACTGCTCACGCCAACAACAAGGTATTCAAGCCTTCAATCAAGTGATCACCACTTTCCCAAAAAGCCTCAAGTCAGCAACATGGTAGACAAAAGAACCACTACCATTTGTTTTTACTCTCAACCATGCTCTCTAGGCTAGTATACTCATCTAAACCGGTTTTATGATATATCCATAACATGTAGGATTAAGCCATCAAAGAAAGATACCTTGCTCAGATAGAACTCACACTTACTGAGCTTGGCATAGAGTCTTTTCCTCCTCAATGTCTCCAGTACGATCCTGAGATGCTCCTTATGCTCCTCGTAGCTCTTGGAGTACACCAAAATGTCATTAATGAATACTACTACGATCTTATCCAAGTACCGGTGGAACACCTTTTTCATAAAGCTCAGGAATATAGCTGGCACGCTATTAAACCAAACGGTTTCATAAGAAACTCATAGTGTACATACTTTGTTCGAAAGGCCATCTTCGAGATGTCCTCCTTTCGAATCCTGATCTGGTGATAACCTGACCTGGGATCAATCTTCGAAAATACACAGGCACTGCTCAACTGATCAAACAAATCATCTACACGCGGCATATGATACTTGTTCTTTACTGTCACTGCATTCAATCCTTGTAGTCGATGCACAAACATATTAATCCTTCCTCCTTTGGCATGAACAAGTTCGAAGATTTCCATAGTGAAACATTCAACCGGATAAACTTTGGTTCTCTATCTCTGCTATCTGGACCTTCAGTTCATACAAACTCATGCTCTTAACCCTCCTAGGTCTGGTCATCCCTATACTAGTTCTTCCAGGATTTTGTCTTGAACCACCCAAATCCTAGCATCCCTCACTTCTATATCTGGCATATTCTATGTATGTGGTTCTCATGTTTATATTTCAACTTTCTGATAGGTTTTCTCTAGCATCTGTTTAGACCTCAAGTTAACCATCTATCTCTTTCTTGATCTGGTAGGTCTTTCCTACATCTTGTGTTTATCATATCTTCTCATGTTAAGCATAGCCATAGGTTCAAACTCTAATATAGATTTTTTTCGTACTTAATTTGCAATTGCAGCTTGCCTACATATTACACTACTATTCTCTTATCATGATTCTTTTCTTTATCGTATAATTAATCATCTCTCAATGATCCCTTAAGCATTCATCGGCATTCCTAATCCTCAATCTATTTCTTACTTAGTCCTTCAATCTGATATCCCTAAATATTGCTATCTATCATTCTTTTATATTCTCTGAATATAGTCGTAATCTGATGCTATCTTATAAATATTCATACTTAGTAACGGCTTCATAATTTTATCTTAGGTATATGTCACCATCTATTTCGTCCAGGTTGATCCTTGTCACGACCTGCACCCACTGTGAGGGTACGAGAGCGTAACAAAGCCCAGCCTACGCCGCAGTGTCGGCGGTAGAACGCTGTTCTAGGTCATGAACTATAACTAACATAATATGAATACTCTCCATAAGGAGGCCAACACAGAGGTACAACTCAATCACAATCTAGAGAGATAGGATATGGCACGATAAAATAGACAAGAGAATCCTCAACTGAGGTACAACAGAAAAGAAGTACAAGTCTCAACATCTCTACAATATATAACTCTGAAACCAAGACAACAGCTAAACATGAAGAGAAATAGTCTAAGCTATCTACACTATACAAGGTATCATCCTGAGCAGCTGCCTGAACCTCCCTAGGGGTCCAGGTTGCGAGTGTCATCTAGGCAAGCTCCAAGTAAGGGTGCAGGGTTCCTCATCATCCTCTGTAAAATTTTTGACAGGTCTAGTCAGGACGGGAGCGAGCACAGTACATCTCAACAGTTCATAGCAGGTTAGAAAATATAATCATGCAGTAAAGTAAGATATAGATACTGAAGGAAATACAGTATGTAATCAGAGAGAGAACTGTAATAGAAATATCTACTATACATAGAGAACTAATAGTGACTAGTGAGTCAGAGTAAAATATAAACATGTGAATGGCATAGGAGGTTCATGACTACAGCTAAGGAAGTGATTCATGACTACAGCTACTTGGATAATATTCACATGTCTATTTCTACTCCCCCAACCCCAAATCAATACACAAAGATCCGTTCAAGTTATGTTAAGGTTCGTGAAACTTCACATGGCTCATAAAATGAGTGGTACGTGAAGGTGATTCATGGGGGCTCTGTGAATATGAGAGTACATGTGTCACAGGCGGTTCGTGAATCAGAGGAAGCATAGAGATACGTGATAATTCATGAAACGCACAAAACATGCTGTATCTGATGCTCCCGAGGGGGATAACATCTCATGAAAGGATCTATATAGTACCAATCCATGTGACCAACGTGACAGTATCAAGTAAAGTAATTTAAAGCAGGAAAATAATTCTAAACAGGATATGAAATGATCAGAGAATGTACTCGCCTCATATCTGAATGTCTGAAGTAAATGTACTGTCCGAGATGAGGTACCTGACTCCTAGTTAGAGCAACACAAGTCAAGATGTATACAGGAGATGATAAATATAATCTATGATGCGTCTGTATACTGTCTAGGTCAAACTAGACTAAAGTCAACACTTGGTCAACTCCAGTCAACCACACTAGTCAAACTAGGTAAACTAGGTCAAGTCCTAGCCCCAACAAGTCTAACAAGTCTCACTAGGCCTATCCAAGCCTAGGCTAGCATTCACACATACCAATCCAAGTCTATACAAGCTATCAAACCTACAATTTACATACCACATTATCCATGCATATATTGTATTACCTATTTTACATATCATACAAGCCTATATACATATTTACATATATTCATATATACATAGAGATTTAGAGAGAGATTAAGGCATATATGTGTGTGTAAATAGGACATACAAACAATGTGTGTGTGTATAGAGTTTAGATAGGTGTCAAAGTAAACTAGGTACTTGTGAGTGTGTAACATGAGACGGTGAGGGTGTGTGTACTATATTGCATCTTACATGTGGGTATCAGGCATATAGGTTCCCAAAACAGTGTGACAGGAATCTTGTATATGTGTATGAGGGTATTTGTGTGCATGAGTGTCAAAAGGGTGTTAATGTAAATCAGGAAAACAGTGTGGTGTAAGGTGTGTGTGTATACAGCCTACATTGCAAGAATGAAACCAGGTGACAGTTGTGTGTGCGTGTGACAAACAAGGTGGCATGGTGTACAGGAAAGTGTGTGTTAGGGAAACATTCATGCGAGCTTGTGTGTGTGGTGTGTGTCTAGAGAGTGAGGGTGTGAGGAAAATGAAACAGTAGCAGTGTATTAGGAGACCCTGAAATCAGTGTGCAGTCCTAAAATCAGTGGATAAGAGCCATCCTGAAAACAGGAACTCAAACATTACATTAACAGTTAACAGCAAACACACAACTCATCCCAATTTTCCAAGTTAAACAGTTTAAAGTTTTTGAGAAGAAAGGGAAATCAGTGAAGTGCAAGATGTGGTAGGCTAGAGGACAGTGAACCATGGGAAAGCAGTGTATTCATCTAACAATGTGAAGCAGGGAGGGAATTCAGTGAAGAACTATACTAACAGGAAATCAAGAGTTCAGGAAAAATTGGAACACATGCATCAGCCATTTGTAACCCAATCAAATATCAATATCCCATTACAAACCCAAAGTCCATTTCGAAAAGAATCAATTCAGTTAGCTAACACCCAAATTATTAGTTCAGAAAAAGAACAAATCTTAGTTAAAGGGAACTAAAGCTATGGCAAGAAGGAGAGGAAATCAGTATGAAAATTGTGTGTGTGACAGGGAATGAAACCAGTGATGTGTCAGTGAGTGAAGGCAAGGGAAAAATCTCAAATTTAATAACAGTCCTAACAATTTGAAACCAATGTTAGACATAATCACTACATCAGTTTACATGTCAGTTTCAACCCATTACCAACATGAACCCATCACTTAACAAATCAATCACATGTATAATGCATACATATATTATTTACCAAAACTTGAACAAGAGTAGGTGGGGACAGATGTTGTAATATGGAGCACTATGGACTGAACATGAAGGTATGGGCAATTGGAAAGGTTGAGCACCAAGTCCAATGACTGAGTAAAAGGTAAGTAGGAGCTGAACCCCTAAAGTCTTCCCAAGCCTTCTCTTAGCCAATATACAAATGCAAGTATACTATTTCCATAAGCTAACTCAAATTAGTTAAAAAGGAGAACAATTACTCAATAAGGAAGGGGAATCATCTCAGTTAAAGGAAAAAAATATACAAGTTGACAGGAACCTATTCCATAGTTCATAGTTTCTGGATCCCACACATTGCCAAAACCCTTTACAAACAACCAATTCGAATGTAAACCTTAATCTAAACATAAACCATGTTATGTGGAAAACATTTGACAATGAAGACATATATTAAATCAAAACCATCTATTTCAGTGCAATATTTAGAAAGGAAAGATCTCAGTAAATGGGTACATATGTTTAGAGTGTGTTCCAGTGAAAGGATGTTCATAAAACAATGTGTTCAGTCATGGTTAGCAGTGTGTCTACCAGTGTGTATATATGTAAGGATGCGTGTGTGTATGCAGTGAATCACATTCTCAGGAATTTTCAGTGTAAAAGTGTATGTAGTAACATTATACTCAGGAAAACCCCATGACAGTTCAACTAACCAACTGTCCTTTAGCTATTAGCAATCCAAATTCAAAATTCGAAACCTATTTGTCCCACACAAATCACAATTAACATGGCCATCATTCAACACACATGTAGGTAAATCTAACCTCAACATTTAATATCATTTTAACAGTTAAAAGCAATTTTAAAAAAATCCAGAAATCAATTCAGCAAATGGGGTATCAGTCCCCTATAGAGATTCAATGGTTCGACCCCAAAATCCAACATAAAACTCACTAATAATGGTTGGTAATTAATAAAGCACGTGTACACGTGTCTTGTGTGTCCTCACGTGTCTATAAAACACGACACAGGCGTGTCTAACATGATACAAACACATGGGGTGCACCCAGTGTTGCACAGTATCGTGCACACGTGCATGTGTCCATAGAACACGACACACGACACGTGGGGTCTCGTGGTCATGCCCACGTGTAGCCCACATGTCAGGCTACACACACGACATCCTGAGAGGTGTCCACGACACGTGTCCGACCGTGTCCAACCGCGTGTCAGTGACAATTTATGTGCGGTTCAGTGCACTCGTACGACCAGTGCGGGCCAGATATCTCCTTAATCAATCAATAAAATCCTACAAAATTTTATGGGGCTCATGTCATTCATCAAAGGAATGTACACACAAAATTTTGTGTCCAGATGTGTCGTGTACAGGGAGTTATAGCCACCGAGATGCAGGACACTGCACGCTGTTCAGAACAGCAAGTTCGTGTCCCCGTGTGGACACGACACAGTACGAAAATTATAGATTCATGACACAAAATCAAATACTACACCTAGTACTACAAATTTATTCGAACACATTTCAAAAATAAAGAAATAAATATGAGTGTGGCATTTCATCAAACACCTATATAGATACATTGATACGTGTCCGATACGGACACCAAACGAGCACAAAACTTTGCAAAGCCTATACCAACAGAGAGAGGACACCTAGGGCTTCCTAACCATGCAAAAAAAAACGAAATTATATGGAAGGAATAGGAAGTTACCTATATGTTCAATTTGCATAAAAAAGCTTCAAAAAGGGGGTTTTCTTCTTGATGGCCAAGTGCTCCAAATTGGTCCCAACCTGAGATTTCTCTCCATGGACATGAAATAGAGCTGGATTAGGAACTAATGCAAAAGACTAGAGGGAAAAAGGAATTAAAATAAAGAAACTAGGGCTTGAGGAAGATTCCTATACCTTTCCTTTCTTCATAATGTTGAAACTCAATAAAGAGGCAAGAACCCTAAATGAAGAGATTATTTACAGGGGGAAATAGCCCTAGGTGGCTGCCATGGGCTGATTAGGGTTAGGGTTGGTTCATGGTGTGGGCCTATGGGCTATTAAGCCTTAAGTCACAAGTCATGACTTGTGAAATCACAAGCCATTCCTTAAACAATTTAAATCCTATTTCCACCAAATTAATTCTATGGTTTAATTATCATTAACTTAATTCAACCTAGGGTTCCATATCCTAATCACATAGTCATGACCTAGGTTAGCCACTAGGTTAGTCTTAAAAGTCAACATAAGTCAAAGTCAACTAAAACACCAAAATCAATTATACTAAAATATTTAAAAATCATATAAATTCTAATGATTCTAAATAATACATAATAATTCCAAATAATTCTCAAAATTACAAAAATGACTAAAATACCCCTCAATCTGGAAATGAACACTAGCAAAACACCAAATCATACGTCATGAATTTAAATAGTTAAAAAAATAATTAAAAATCACTAAAATCATAATATAAAATAAATATCATTAAATAATAATTATAATTACAAAATTTCAAAATTACCCTCATCTGGAAAACTGGGTGTTACAATCCTACCCACCTTATAAAAATTTTATCCTCGAAATTAAAATAGTAGTAGTCCTTCTAGGTCAAACACCCCACAATCAAAGTCTCAAACATACCGTCAGATAATCATATGCGTCTGTCCAAAATCATGATACTCAGAATCTTCATCATGCTAGTGAGCACGGCTACGATAATCACAGAGTCTTTGACTAAGGTACGTACCTCTAGGTTCATGGTATTTAAAATTTTCGCATTGCCGCATGCGACGGAGAAAACCTTAAATTCTCATATCCGAGAAATACATCCAAAGTCTGACTACGTGTCCTCACTATGCCAACTATCACGACTATCGAAGATTCTAGATCCCATGATTTAGGTGACCTAGCCCATATGATTTTCTCAGGAGAAAAGGAAACAACATAACAAAGGGCAACATGACAAAATTAATCATTCAGCAAGGAACAGATGGAATCGGATTTCAAGGTAGTTTATAAAAGACAATTTTGGGAATGGAATCAAGAAGAACGGAACTTGCAGCAAGATCTCCAATGGTCTGCACATCCTTGACTGTCCTGACGATATCTCGCCCTGCTAGTTTTTTCTGGTCTTCTGCTGATGCTGCATGAATCACCGATTCTGAGAGAAATCAAAATGACGGAAGAAAATCTCTGTACAGATAGAGGTGCACCTCCAATGTAGCAGAAACGCCAACCTGAGTCGGCATAACAGGAGCTGCGGTCTCGAGGCCCTGATGAACAGGACGAGAGGTGGCCAGCCTCTCGATAGTATCCCCCGAACCGAAGTGATGAGATCGTGTCTTCATAACCATCATGAAAACAGATCAAACAAGAAGCAATTTCTGAGAATAAAGCAAAAATTCAAAGGAGGACAGTTTATATTCAAGGGAAGTCAGTAAGCAACAATTTTAGACAAAAGGAATCTGATTAAGAGTTTTTTTTCCTAATGTGATTGAGTACCTCAAAAATAATCCTAATCCTACTGCAGGCTGTAGTGATACTCTAATTCGAATACCACTACACAAACTCGACCTGCATGGGCCACCACTAAAAATGTGTCACGACCCGCACCCACTGTGAGGGTACGAGAGCGTAACAATGCCCAGCCTACGCCGCAGTATCGGCGGTAGAACGCTGTTCTAGGTCATGAACTATAACTAACATAATATGAATACTCTCCATAAGGAGGCCAACACAGAGGTACAACTCAATCACAATCTAGAGAGATAGGATATGGCACGATAAAATAGACAAGAGAATCCTCAACTGAGGTACAACAGAAAAGAAGTACAAGTCTCAACATCTCTATAATATACAACTGTGAAACCAAGACAACAGCTAAACATGAAGAGAAATAGTCTAAGCTATCTACACTATACAAGGTATCATCCTGAGCAGCTGCCTGAACCTCCCCAGGGGTCCAGGTCGCGAGTATCATCTAGGCAAGCTCCAAGTAAGGGTGCAGGGTTCTTCATCATCCTCTGTAAAATTTTCAACAGGTCCAGTCAGGACGGGAGCGAGCACAGTACATCTCAACAGTTCATAGCAGGTTAGAAAATATAATCATGCAGTAAAGTAAGATATAGATACTGAAGGAAATGCAGTATGTAATCAGAGAGAGAACTGTAATAGAAATATCTACTATACATAGAGAACTAATAGTGACTAGTGAGTCAGAGTAAAATATAAACATGTGAATGGCATAGGAGGTTCATGACTACAGCTACGGAAGTGATTCATGACTACAGCTACTTGGATAATATTCACATGTCTATTTCTACTCCTCCAACCCCAAATCAATACACAAAGATTCGTTCAAGTTATGTTAAGGTTCATGAAACTTCACATGGCTCATAAAATGAGTGGTACGTAAAGGTGATTCATGGGGGCTCTGTGAATATGAGAGTACATGTGTCACAGGCGGTTCGTGAATCAGAGGAAGCATAGAGATACGTGATGATTCGTGAAATGCACAAAATATGCTGTATCCGATGCTCCCGAGGGGGATAACATCTCATGAAAGGATCTATATAGTACCAATCCATGTGACCAACGTGACAGTATCAAGTAAAGTAATTTAAAGCAGGAAAATAATTCTAAACAGGATATGAAATGATCAGAGAATGTACTCGCCTCGTATCTGAATGTCTGAAGTAAATGTACTGTCCGAGATGAGGTACCTGACTCCTAGTTAGAGCAACACAAGTCAAGATGTATACAGGAGATGATAAATGTAATCTATGATGCGTCTGTATGCTATCTAGGTCAAACTAGACTAAAGTCAACACTTGGTCAACTCCAGTCAACCACACTAGTCAAACTAGGTAAACTAGGTCAAGTCCTAGCCCCAACAAGTCTAACAAGTCTCACTAGGCCTAACCAAGCCTAGGCTAGCATTCACACATACCAATCCAAGTCTATACAAGCTATCAAACCTACAATTTACATACCACATTATCCATGCATATATTGTATTACCTATTTTACATATCATACAAGCCTATATACATATTTACATATATTCATATATACATAGAGATTTAGAGAGAGATTAAGGCATATATGTGTGTGTAAATAGGACATACAAACAATGTGTGTGTGTATAGAGTTTAGATAGGTGTCAAAGTAAACTAGGTACTTGTGAGTGTGTAACATGAGAGGGTGAGGGTGTGTGTACTATATTGCATCTTACATGTGGGTTTCAGGCATATAGGTTCCCAAAACAGTGTGACAGGAATCTTGTGTATGTGTATGAGGGTATTTGTGTGCATGAGTGTCAAAAGGGTGTTAATGTAAATCAGGAAAACAGTGTGGTGTAAGGTGTGTGTGTATACAACCTACATTACAAGAATGAAACCAGGTGACAGTTGTGTGTGTGTGACAAACAAGGTAGCATGGTGTACAGGAAAGTGTTTGTTAGGGAAACATTCATGAGAGCTTGTGTGTGTGGTGTGTGTCTAGAGAGTGAGGGTGTGAGGAAAATGAAACAGTAGCAGTGTATTAGGAGACCCTGAAATCAGTGTGCAGTCCTAAAATCAGTGGATAAGAGCCATCCTGAAAACAGGAACTCAAACATTGCATTAACAGTTAACAGCAAACACACAACTCATCCCAATTTTCCAAGTTAAACAGTTTAAAGTTTTTGAGAAGAAAGGGAAATCAGTGAAGTGCAAGATGTGGTAGGCTAGAGGACAGTGAACCATGGGAAAGCAGTGTATTCATCTATCAATGTGAAGCAGGGAGGGAATTCAGTGAAGAACTATACTAACAGGAAATCAAGAGTTCAGGAAAAATTGGAACACATGCATCAGCCATTTGTAACCCAATCAAATATCAATATCCCATTACAAACCCAAAGTCCATTTCGAAAAGAATCAATTCAGTTAGCTAACACCCAAATTATTAGTTCAAAAAAAGAACAAATCTCAGTTAAAGGGAACTAAAGCTATGGCAAGAAGGAGAGGAAATTAGTGTGAAAATTGTGTGTGTGACAAGGAATGAAACCAGTGATGTGTCAGTGAGTGAAGGCAAGGGAAAAATCTCAGATTTAATAACAGTCCTAACAATTTCAAACCAATGTTAGACATAATCACTACATCAGTTTACATGTCAGTTTCAACCCATTACCAACATGAACCCATCACTTAACAAATCAATCATATGTATAATGCATACATATATAATTTACCAAAACTTGAACAAGAGTAGGTGGGGACAGATGTTGTAATATGGAGCACTATGGACTGAACATGAAGGTATGGGCAATTGGAAAGGTTGAACACCAAGTCCAATGACTGAGTAAAAGGTAAGTAGGAGCTGAACCCCTAAAGTCTTCCCAAGCCTTCTCTTAGCCAATATACAAATGCAAGTATACTATTTCCATAAGCTAACTCAAATTAGTTAAAAAGGAGAACAATTACTCAATAAGGAAGGGAATCATCTCAGTTAAAGGAAAAAAATATACAAGTTGACAGGAACCTATTCCATAGTTCATAGTTTCTGGATCCCACACATTGCCAAAACCCTTTACAAACAACCAATTCGAATGTAAACCTTAATCTAAACATAAACCATGTTATGTGGAAAACATTTGACAATGAAGACATATATTAAATCAAAACCATCTATTTCAGTGCAGTATTTAGAAAGGAAAGATCTCAGTAAATGGGAACATATGTTTAGAGTGTGTTCCAGTGAAAGGATGTTCATAAAACAATGTGTTCAGTCATGGTTAGCAGTGTGTCTACCAGTGTGTATATATGTAAGGATGCGTGTGTGTATGCAGTGAATCACATTCTCAGAAATTTTCAGTGTAAAAGGGTGTGTAGTAACATTATACTCAGGAAAACCCCATGACAGTTCAACTAACCAACTGCCCTTTAGCCATTAGCAATCCAAATTCAAAATTCGAAACCTATTTGTCCCAAACAAATCACAATTAACATGTCCATCATTCAACACACATGTAGGTAAATCTAACCTCAACATTTAATATCTTTTTAACAGTTAAAAGCAATTTAAAAAAAATCCAGAAATCAATTCAGCAAATGGGGTATCAGTCCCCTATAGAGATTCAATGGTTCGACCCTAAAATCCAACATAAAACTCACTAATAATGGTTGGTAATTAATAAAGCATGTGTACACGTGTCTTGTGTGTCCTCACGTGTCCATAAAACATGACACAGGCGTGTCTAACACGATACAAACACATGGGGTGGCACCCAGTGTTGCACAGTATCGTGCACACGTGCATGTGTCCATAGAACACGACACACGACACGTGGGGTCTCGTGGTCATGCCCACGTGTAGCCCACGTGTCAGGCTACACACACGACACCCTGAGAGGTGTCCACGACACGTGTCCGACCGTGTCCAACCGCGTGTCAGTGACAATTTCTGTGCGGTTTAGTGCACTCGTGCGACCAGTGCGGGCCAGATATCTCCTTAATCAATCAATAAAATCCTATAAAATTTTATGGGGCTCGTGTCAGTCATCAAAGGAATGTACACACAAAATTTCGTGTCCAAATGTGTCGTGTACAGGGAGTTATAGCCCTCGAGATGTAGGACACTGTACGCTGTTCAGAATAGCAAGTTCGTGTCCCCGTGTGGACACGACACAGTACGAAAATCATAGATTCATGACACGAAATCAAACACTACACCTAGTACTACAAATTCATTCAAACACATTTCAAAAATAAAGAAATAAATATGAGTGTGGCATTTCATCAAACACCTATATAGATACGTTGATACGTGTCCGATACGGACACCAAACGAACACAAAACTTTGCAAAACCTATACCAACAGAGAGAGGACACCTAGGGCTTCCTAACCATGCAAAGAAAACAAAATTCTATGGAAGGAATAGGAAGTTACCTATATGTTCAATTTGTATAAAAAAGCTTCAAAAAGGGGGTTTTCTTCTTGATGGCCAAGTGCTCCAAATTGGTCCCAACCTGAGATTTCTCTCCATGGACATGAAATAGAACTGGATTAGGAACTAATACAAAAGACTAGAGGGAAAAAGGAATTAAAATAAAGAAACTAGGGCTTGAGGAAGATTCCTATACCTTTCCTTTCTTCAAAATGTTGAAACTCAATAAAGAGGCAAGAACCCTAAATGAAGAGATTATTTATAGGGGGAAATAGCCCTAGGTGGCTGCCATAGGCTGATTAGGGTTAGGGTTGGTTCATGGTGTGGGCCTATGGGCTATTAAGCCTTAAGTCACAAGTCATGACTTGTGAAATCACAAGCCATTCCTTAAACAATTTAAATCCTATTTCCAACAAATTAATTCTATGATTTAATTATCACTAACTTAAGTCAACCTAGGGTTCCATATCCTAATCACATAGTCATGACCTAGGTTAGCCACTAGGTTAGTCTTAAAAGTCAACATAAGTCAAAGTCAACTAAAACACCAAAATCAATTATACTAAAATATTTAAAAATCATATAAATTCTAATGATTCTAAATAATACATAATAATTCCAAATAATTCTCAAAATTACAAAAATGACTAAAATACCCCTTAATCTGGAAATGAACACTAGCAAGACACCAAATCATACGTCATGAATTTAAATAGTTAAAAAAATAATTAAAAATCACTAAAATCATATTATGAAATAAATATCATTAAATAATAATTATAATTACAAAATTTCAAAATTACTCTCATCTGGAAAACTGGGTGTTACAATCCTCCACCAAATTTTATCTTATCCTATGCCATATATCAATTCATATTTCTCAATTTGTTTCTTCCGTCGTTATTACTCTGAGTCATCCAATATAAAAATTGGTACCATCTAAACATGAGTTTTCTTAAAATCCTATTATCAGTCCACCTTCTCCAAGCTTAGAGCCTCAAGTTTTCATTTTCTTAAGTCCTTGACATATTTTCTAATACCACCATGAACTATAGCGAACCCTAACATCTAATTGTGCACTACCATAATCATATTGTACTTGAACTTTTATCATTCAATAAATCCATCTAACCACCAATACTTCCAAATCACTTATAACACAGGTACCTAATTCTGGGCTCATGTTGTTGGGTTAAAATCTTACACTAAACTTACACCATCAATTCTTTATAGCTGAGCATCTGAAAAACTGTCTAGTCTAACCCTTCTTACTATGGATAACTATTTTCTTACAAAATATTCATTCAAGTGCTCTTTCTTCGTCTTGACGAAGATATGCATTTGGAGATAATCACAATGCAGCAATGTCCATCTCTCCGAAGTAGTAGTATGAAACGAGAAACAAAAATAGCGATATCGAGGGAGAATGAACGAATACAATTATGAAGTTCAAGGAGGATACTCAAATCCAAAGAAATTTTTTAAATCAACAGTGGATTAAGATCCTATTCATCCTTAATCATAACTGCAGGCTCGCTCAGGACAAAAACATAACCGAAATGATAAATCAGACCTGTATGGGCCACCACAAAAACCATGTCAAGCCCTAGTCCCAAAATACATAAAACTAGGCCACGTGGCAATGGATAGCTACGTACCCAAGTGGACTCCAGTCTAAAATTGATTATGTAAAGTTGTCCTAGATTGGTGTAATTACCTCTATAACATGTTTATATCTCAACTCACAGACAAAATCATAAAGAATGGGAAATTTGAGAACCAGTCTACAACCTAATAATCATATTGTACGAATAGACTCGAAAAGAATAATATAAGTCTATAAATACTATGATACTAAGCGATCAAAACAATAGAAAATAAAACATATAAATTATGCAAGAATGAAAACCTGCAATGAGTACATACATGAACTATAAGAAGCTCATCAACAATCCAGCAAAGTTCTCTATAGACCATGCGGCTAACCTGGAAGAAACCAGGTCCTCTGCGGGATGCAATAAGGTACAAAATATACATGCCAGATGTACGACAGTATTGAAAGAAATATAAGCCAACCAGGTCCTCAGCGGGATGCTAACCTAATGAAGTAGGTAAATCTAATATAGCCAACTAGTATAAAAATGCAATTTAAGAAGCATCACTAGAACATGCATGCTATTACGGTGTACTCCGAAGATCTGATATGGAACTTCGGTAACTATAAAAAATCTACAGTTCTGATAAGGAACTGTGGTAACTATGAATCTCCGAGGCTTTGGGTAAGAGACTACGGTAACAATATGGGAAAGCATCCCAAGCGCACGGTGTATGTTCTCCTCGCCCATGTGGCTTCACTAATCGTATCCACGAGACGCTCGGCCAGAACCTCTAACTAGGACAATGAGTCATAATAGAAAAGTAATAGTGTATGCATATTAATGTCAACGTCGTAGAATCAAATGGATTTTCGTATATCAAGATGTAATCAAGTACGGAAATCCATCACACTACCAAATTACAGTACTTTAGCGACGGCAATTTAGCGACGAAAATTTTCCGTCGCTATCACCGTCGGATCCCCGACGAATTTGTGACGGAATACCGATGGAAAGCAGTAGCCAATTTTTTTTATTTTTTTATGTCCATATCCGTCGCTATGCCGTCGATAGGTAGTCGGCCATGTAGCGACGGTTTTATATCCGTCGCTAGAACGTCGCATATTTTGGCGGTAAAAGCCTAAAATATTGGCGCGAGATTTACTGACGACTTAGCGACGGAATAATCCGTCGCTACTCGTGCGAGATTTACTGACGCATTAGCGACGGAATAATCCGTCGCTACTCCGTCGCTAAATTTAAGTTCCAGACTTAAGTTGAAACGACGGGGGGAACTTTTTCATTCCCCCCAAATTTCACTCTCTCTCCTCTCTCTCTCTCTCTCTCTCCCGCGGTGATCGATCGACGACCCCCTCTCCTCTCTCTCCCGCGGCGGTGATCGGCGACCCCCTCTCCTCTCTCTCTCCCAAAGGTATTCCCCTCTCCCTCTCCCTCTCTCTCTCTCTCTCTCTCTCTCTCTCTCTCTCTTTCTCGCTCTCTCTCTCTCTCGCGCGCGCGCGGTGGTCGTGGGTGCAGCGGGCCGGGGGCGTCGGGGGCTGCGGGAGCGGCGTCGACTGCGGGGGGCGGCGGTGGCGGCGGTGGCGGGGGGTGTGGAGGGGGCGGTGGGAGGGGGCGGGAAGCGTTGGAGGGATGGAGGCGTGCGGGGGCTGGCCGCGGGGTGCGGGGGGTTGCGGAGGGGGGCTGGCCGTGCGCGGGGGGCGGGGGGGTGTGGAGGGGGCGGTGGGATCGAGGGGGCGGGCAGCGTTGGGGGGGGTACGATGGGGGCGGGGGCTGGCCGCGGGGTGCGGGGGGGAGGGTATGTGTGGAGGGGGGCTGGCCGGACACACACACACACGGACACACACACACGGACACACGGACACACACACACACACAGACACACACACACACACACACACACACGGACACACACGGACACAGACACACGGATACACACACACAGACATATATATATATATATATATATATATATATATATATATATATATATATATATATATATATATATATATATAGGCATAATTTTAAGATGCTTAATTAGTTTACCTTATATATATAAGGTAAACTAATTATGGTAAACTAATTATGCCTATATATATATCTATATATAGGCATAATTAGTTTACCTTATTTTAGAGTATGACTACGTAGCTAGTGTGTAGAGTAGTATATGGTTACTAGATCCTAGTGTAGAGTAGTATGTAGAGGAGTATGGCTACTAGTGATATATAGATATGTAGGTCCATGTGTATCTGTATCGGACTATCGCTATCGGTATCGAACTATCGCTATCGGTATCGGACTATCGCTATCAGTATCGACCGTATATACTTAGTATCGGGCGTAGCGGATTAGTATCGATCAGTATATGAGTATATTCCAATGCCATAGAGGAAGGTCAACAAACTGATGGCTTCTATGGCATTGGAATCTACTCATATAGGAATGAACTTGAACTGATGGGTGTTGTAGTCGATTTCAGCGAAGGATCGTCCTTTGTAGCATCTGGACTTCAGTTGCCAGCAGAGCCAGGAGATGTTACGGCGGAAACTGCTCTCATGTTACTTCTTCTCCTCCACCATGGCTCTGGACACATCTGCTCCTCCTTTCTTCCCTTCTTCTCGACTATCTCGGCCTCCTATTCGGCCTACTATTCCGATATGCGTTTGATACGGTCTACCTAACCTATATACTGATACTAATCTGTTACTCTCTGATATTAAGTACATCCGGCTTACTAGCTAGCAGATCCACCAGTTACATGATTATATACTAATTATGTTAGATTGTGATACTAAGTAGCCTCGTCGTAGGCCTAGCGTGTTATCCACAAGTTTAGTTTTTCTTACGATATGAGTATCGGTATCGGGCTATTAATTCTTATGTTTAGTTTGTCTTACGATACAGATATTCACATCAAATCGAGCATGAATCGTTACTTTGTTGATCATACATGGATGTACAAACGACAACACGAGAGCAGAATTGGTGTGAGTGACGATTTTCAGGCAGGTGTGGAAGTATTTCTTAAGTATGCCATGAGCAAAACTCAGTACATGGACGATAACAAAATCAAGTGTCCATGTGTTAATTGTCACAATAGACGTTTCGAAGAAGTGATGACTGTGAGAGATCATTTGACCCGTAAGGGTTTCGTACGTGATTACGGCCTGTGGTCATCGCAAGGTGAATTATATTCAGAAAGACAGGCTGCAGAAGCTGGTACTTATACTTTTGATGATAATGCTGCAACGGATGTCCTCGAAGACGACGGATGCTCTGTGGATTATGGAGACATGCAGAACCTTGCACGAGATATGGTGTATGCTGCGGCAGGGCCTAATTTTGATCCGGAGGATCCTAATCCCGAGGCAAAGGAGTTCTATGATATGTTTAAGGACGCAGATACTCCTCTATATCCTGGTTGTGAGACTCATTCCGTACTATCAGTGACGATGCGGTTGTTGAACATAAAGTCTGATTTTAACTTGCCACAAGCTTGCTATGATCGGATCACACAATTAACTAATGAGGTGTTACCGAAGGAATCAAAAGAGCTCCCAAGAAACTTCTACAAGTCAAAGATGATGGTCCGACAACTGGGACTGGGGTACGAGAAGATAGATTGCTGTCGCAACGGATGCATGTTGTATTACAAAGAGAATTGCGTATTAGAAAGTTGTTGGTTTTGTAATGCGGATCGTTACAAGACAGTACAGGGAAAAGGAAAGTCAACTAGAAAACGACATCCTTACAAGTATATGCATTACTTGTCGATCACGAAGCGCTTACAGAGGATGTATATGTCTCTGAATACAGCAGAACACATGACGTGGCACAGTGAAGATTGCATAAAGGACGAAGGAGAATTGTCACATCCTTCGGATGGGGAGGCGTGGAAATATTTTGATTTATGTCATCCAGATTTTGCTGCAGAGCCTAGAAATGTACGCCTGGCGCTATGTTCTGATGGCTTCGCCCCTTTCGGACAGTCGGGATCTCAATACTCATGCTGGCCGGTCATTCTTACCCCTTACAATCTGCCACCATGGATGTGTATGAAGACTCCTTATATGTTCTTGACAGCTATCATACCCGGTCCCAAAAATCCGACAAAGAACATCGATATATATTTACAGCCGTTGGTGGATGAGCTGAAACAGTTGTGGGAGATCGGCGTCACGACCTATGATATTTCCAGAAAACAAAACTTTCAGATGAGAGCTTCACTCATGTGGACAATCAATGATTTTCCAGCATACGGTATGCTGTCGGGATGGAGTACGCACGGCAACATGTCTTGTCCGATATGTATGAAAAATAGTAAAGCATTCCGCCTTAGACATGGAGAAAAAACTTCTTTCTTTGACTGTCACCGTCAATTTCTGCCAACGAGACATCCTTGGCGAAAGAACAAGGACGCGTTCAGATATGGAAAACAAGAATTTTCTGAACCTTCTGCCAGATTGTCGGGATACGATATTTGGGAAGATGTAAAGGAATTGCCCACCGCAATGGAAGATCCATCGAACAATCGTGTCGAGGGGTTCGGACAAAGCCATAACTGGACCAAACGGAGTATCTTCTGGGACTTGCCTTATTGGAAAGATAATCTTATTAGGCATAATCTTGATGTCATGCATATCGAAAAGAATGTGTTCGATAATGTCTTCAATACCGTTATGGATATTAAAGGAAAGACGAAGGACAATCCAAAAGCAAGACAAGACATGGCCGAGATATGCAAACGTCATAATCTAAACTTGATACAAAGGGGAGCTGGTGGACAAGTAACTAAGCCGATAGCGCCATACGCATTGAGCAAGGAAGATAGATTAATAATCTGCAAGTGGATATCTACTTTAAGATTTCCCGACGGCTATGTGTCGAATTTGTCTAGAAGCACCCAATATCTAGTCTCGAATCCTAGATATTGCTATATTTCAGTTGTATCTTGAAGCACCCAATGATTAAATATCGCTATATTTCCCGATGATTAAATATCGCTATATTTCAGTTGTATCTTGAAGCACCCAATATCTAGTCTCGAATCCTAAATTACCCTATTACATTTGGATTTACAATTACAAGTCTAGTGGAACACAAGATGCCCTTTCATCAAAAGTTACAAGAATTGTACTTTGTTGTATTGGTGCATGATTTTATCAGAGTTTGTGTATCTAGCTTTTATTCGTACTTCACTTCTGATTGTAATATTTATTTCAGTTTGGGATATTTGCGTATTATTGTATGAGTTTCTTTTTGCAGATGGCACTCCTAGGCCTACTCGTCTGGGCGGCACTCATCGCCCTGCTGCTGGTATGGATATGTTTAGGTTTATATTCATTTATAAATCTATGTTGTCGGTATTTTGTTTATGTGTTTTATTTACAGGGCATGGTTGCGAGCACCCGTACTGGTGGTGCTGGCCGTGGTCGTGGCGGTGGCGGCGACGGCGGCGGTGGTGGTGGTGGTCGTGGGCGTGGGCGTGGTGGTAGCGGTCGTGGTCGCCAGCCGCATTCCCCGGATGTGACCTCCGAGCCCGACTTGGAGAGCCCGATCACAGGCTCTTCCCGCCGTCATTCTTCCTCGGTGCCACCGACATCGTCGTCGAGGCCTGTGACTCCATCCGCTAGCGGATCCGTTCCGCCACCGGATGTACCAGCGGATGCAGCAGCAGATGCAGCAGGGGGCCCAGCAGTTACTGCAGGGTGGGCCTCAGAGTACCCCGGGATTCAGTTTCATCCTGATACCGGAGAGTACATTCGCGGACCCGCGGATCCCCCGACGCCACCAGAGAGGCTGGTGGGCGAGTTCCGACGAGAGCTATGGCCCGCTGGTGAATCGTAAGTAAATTTAAGTTAATTTATTAAATTTATTTCATTTATTCAAGTTAATAATCCAGTCGTTGCTTCTTTATAGGTTTTTCCCGTGGGATGCTGCCCGGATTCTAGGGCACATTATCCGGGATAACTACCATGGCCCCTACATCAATTTTTCTGAGGTGCCTCAGGACATGAAGTACGTCTGGCTCGACGAGATTAGGGTATAAATCCGTCGGTGAATTATTAATTATTCTTTAAATCATTAAATTTTTTATTACGTAATATTTGAATTTGTATGTCAGAGGACGTTCTGGTGGCCCCCCCATCGCGAGGAGGCGATCCGCAGGACCTACAAAGCCGCCGCCGGAAAGAAGATACGGGATGCGGTGTACGACCGTCGTGCGGCGCATACGAGAAAGGACTGGATCCGGGCGGAGTACTATGAGCAGATGTTGGAGAAGATGGATACTCCGCAGTTCAAGCTGAAATCGGAGAAAGCTAAGGCTAATCGACAGGGCGCGGGTCTGCATACGGGGGGATCAAGGCCCCACGCATCGACGCGTGCAGATTTGGTGAGATAGCGCAAATTCAAATTCATTCTATTATTTAATTTCGTACTGTTAATATACGAAGTTAATTAAATTCTACGTATGCAGGTCCGACGGGCGGTGAAGCAGGGGAAAGAGGCGGAGACGGTCACCGCTCATGATGTATTCGTGCATACGCACAAGAGGCGGAAGGACGGGAGCTTCGTCGACGCGAGGGCCGAGGAGACTGATGTAAGTACTTACATTTATGAGATTTATGTTAGAAATATAATTATTGTTAAGTTAATTAGATAAACTTAGGATTCAGACTATAACTTAGGGAAACATAGGATTTATATTATAACTTAGGAAAACTTATAGTACAAACACATTCATTGGATAGGCTGCGTATCGTGAGGCACTTAGTCGGCTTGAGATCGAGCCCCCTTCCGAGAATGTCGGCGAAACGACGCCCACCCAGACGCACTCTTCTATGGCCGCTCGCTACGACGACGTGTTCGTAGAATCCGTCGGCGGCATTAGGAAAGGGCGCGTCTACGGCTTAGGTTCCATGGCGCCCTCGTTGCAGCCGTCCCCGAGATATCCACCGCCTCTGCCTCCCCCAGCGCCCCCGGTTGACGATGTGAGGGCGCAGCTTGAGACTCTGACCTCCGCGGTGTCAGATTTGCGGGCGATAGTGTTGGGGCGCTATCCGTCTGCTCCCGGTCCGTCTACTGCTGCTGCCGGTGCTTCGGATCGACCTGGTCCTTCTTCCCCCGGACGGCTTTCGTTTAACCGCTCTGCGGACGCCCGCATCGTATCGGATAACACCATCTTGACGTTCCTTGACATGTTGTCGCCACAGCAGCTACGCGCGCTTCCAGACCATGTCTTGTCCCAAGTGCCGGCACACACGGTGGCGGAGTACATACGCAAAGCGGATGCGGCGGCACGAGCACGAGACGATCCGACGGACGGGGTTTGATTTTGTTTATGTTGTTGGTTTTGTAGACATTTGGATACATTGTATGATCGGATATTTTTTTTATGTTTGGATAATTTAATGTTGGATATTGGATGTATTGTGTTGGTAATATTTTGTTGGATATTGGATACGTTGGATATTGGTGTCGGATATGGATATTTTGCATATGGATATATGGTGTTCGATATTGGCTACGTTGGATATTCGTGTTGGATATGGATATATGGTGTTGTATATGGATATTTGGCATGTTTGATATTGTGTTGGATGTGTTGTATAAACAGGAAAGAGTCTGTTTGCTGTATTTTTTTTTCAAAAATTAGAAGTTAGCGACGGACAGGCGACCCCTCAGCGACGGATAGCCCGTCGCTAACTGGAGAAACTGAGGTTAGCGACGGATTGGCGACGTAAAAACCGTCGCTAACTGGAGAATTTTACATTGAGCGACGGTTTAGCGACGGAATATCCGTCGACCTGGTTCTGTTTGATATCAATAAATTTTGCAGTTAGCGACGGATTGGCGACTAACTTACGGCAGACTGGCGACAAAGTCCCGACGGACTATCCGTCGCTAACTGTAGGAATTCAATTTTTCGACGGATTGGCGACGGAACGTCCGTCGCTACCTGGAGAATTTTACCTTGAGCGACGGTTTAGCGATGGAATGTCCGTCGACCTGGTTCTGTTTTGATGTCCATAAATTTTATAGTTAGCGACGGATTTGGGACTAACTTACGGCGGACTGGCGACAAAGTCCCGACGGACTATCCGTCGCTAACTGTAGGAATTCAATTTTTCGACGGATTGGCGACGGAATATCCGTCGCTACCTGGAGAATTTTAAAGTTAGCGACGGTTTAGCGACGGAATATTCGTCGACATGGTTCTGTTTGATGTCCATAAATTTTGCAGTTAGCGACGGATGCTTTGTCGCTAATACGACGCTAATCCGTCGTACACCTCGGCGGATTAGCGACGGCATAACGACGACCTGCCGTATGGAAAAATCTCTGATACGCTTTTACCGACAAATTTACGACGGATTAGCGACGGAAATTGCGTATCAGAAAATCACTGATACGGTTTTGCCGACTCTTTAGCGACGGAGTTTTCCGTCGCTAACCCTACATCCTGATACATGTTTCGACGAAAGCTAGTCGGTAATCCGTCGCTATATATATTTAAATGCGCCGACGGTATTCCGTCGCGAAGTCGTCGCTGAGCGACGGAGTAGCGACGGATATGTTTTAGCGACGAGGTTATTCCCGACGGCTGTTTTACCAAAATATCCGTCGGTAATCCGTCGGTATTTATTTTTGGCGACGGAATACCGACGGATAAGGCCGTCGGTAAATCCATGTATTTTGGTAGTGTCAGTAATGTAGTATCACATGAACATGTCCTACGGTCATAGTGTACCCCGCTAAGATTTGTCACGATAGAATAAATATGAATATCTTGTATCGGTATCCGATGGCGCTAACATCCATCGGCACCCAAATGTGATTCAGAAGCGAAGTACCGTACACGGCCCTAGGTGTTGCACAATATAATCAAACTGGTATTTAAAAAACTAAATATTTTAAAACTGAAGTACAAGATTGGCAAGGTACACTTGCGTGGCTCCGGTTGCTGATGAGAAGAAATAGCTGATCCAACGTCCAGGTCCGAAGAGTCCAAGGTGACAAAAAGACCCAGGTCCGAAGAGTCCAAGGTGACAAAAAAACCTAAAGGATAATATTTAAAACTAATTAATTAACTAATCAGCCAAATTTCTAACTTAGGCAAGAAGAAAAAAAACTTAAGATTTTGGTTTACTAATTTATTTTAATACATACAGATAGAACTATTTATTCATTTAAGGATACTATAGAAAATCCTAGTGTATCTTATTTAAAATAGCTAAAAGGAAGTTGTTTATTTATAATTATTATATAAATAAAAAATAAAGAAAGAGGTTGCTCTGTATCTAATGATATAGTGTGAAAAAAAAATGAAAACTAGGAACAATTACAACCCTACTGCACACTCCAACAACAAGGTATTCAAGCCTTCAATCAAATGATCATCACTTTCCCAAAAAGCCACAAGTCAGCTTATTAATAACAACAATACTCATTTGTAGTTTCAACCATTTGTATACATTACTCTCAAGTTGGCTCATCTCATACTCTATTCAAATCATATTGTTGTTACATAGAAGTACATTTGTTTAATCCCCCAAACATTACACATGTAACCCAAAGTTTTAACTGAGCTTTCATGCAATATGCATTTCACTACATTAGTCCTCTATTAAAGTCCTCCTTCCCATAGGATTCCTACCTCTACCTCTTCAGTTTCTTTTGACAGGAGCTTCCCATGAGATTCCTACCTCTCTCTCTTCTGTTTCTTTTGACAGGAGAACACACATATGAATGAAATTAACTATACGGTTAGGAAGAAAATGCCAGGGCTATTCATATAATTGGTCAAAATTGGTAAGGAGCTCTCGATTAAAAGGACTGGGTTAACCTCCCTTACTAAGGCTATCTTAACCTAATAAGTATCCGAGTACAACAGCCTAGGACTACACTGGCTAACTATTAGCAACATGGTAGACAAAAGAACCACAACCATTTGTTTTTACTCTGAACCATACTCTCTTGGCCAGCATACTCATCTAAACAGGTGTTATGATATATCCCTAACATGTAGGATTAAGCCATCAAACCACAGGAATACTCTACAGTTGTCGTAAGGAAGAACCCACACCAACTATACTGCTAACTAAGCATACTACATATTATGAAGCGATTCAAAATAATGTGCTATCAGGAACTGCTACGAAGACAGGGAAAATGGATTTTCAATGTAAGAAGAAGAGAATGCTCACAGGAAGTAGTCGTCGGCCGCTGCTACGGGCACCCTCGACTGCGAACTACGGTAGAAAATGGTCGTCCGGCGTTGCACTCCCCGCAAGGTCGACGGGAAGGAACGTACGCATAGTCGTCATTGCCAGTCGCCAATGGCCGCTAGGACGAGCAGTGCTTGGTGGGCGACCACTGGCCGGCTTTGGCGCACCGTTGTCGATAGCGACGACGAGCCATGAGAGGTTGGGAAGAGTTGGAGGTAAAGTGACGGCGGCTAGGGTTTGCTCACGGCGGAATGAATGATGAGTATATTTATATATGGGAGAGACTTAGGATTTTTAAACAAATTGGAGATGGAGGACCGGTCGAACTGGCAGGGCTCGACGTGTCTGCAAACTCTGAAGAGCACAGGTTTGCATAGTGTACTCGCGCTGCCGCAAGGAAGAGAAATAATAACCAAGGATTTGAATTTTCGGGTACGGGTAGATGGGTATTGGGTTACTCTGCCGCCCGGATTCATTCCCTAACTCAGTGGTTCCAATCGGACTGAGTTGACTGCGGGCTTGGGCCTCTGGCTAACAAGGATCAAGGGAAAGGAGAATAAAATGTAACAGTACAATACTAAGCCCAGGAATTTTACATGGATAAGCTAATATCTATTTTTTTTTTGAAAACAATCCAATACTAGCAAAAATATAATTATACACTACATGTTCTTACGCTGGTAATTTAAAATAATTGAGGTTATAATAATCCTTAATTCCTTCTATAACCTGTAATCTAAAAGAATGCTAAATTATGTCACGACCCGCACCCTAGAGTAAGGGCACGAGACGTGGGTACGTCCAGCCTACGCCGCAGTGTCGGCGGTAGAACGCTGTCCTAGGTCACAACATCTAACAATATAATTCTAAGCATTTTATACTCCCCGAATGGGGGTGACATAGCAGAAGTAAACTCAATCACAACTAAGAAGAAAGCACGATATGATATAGAACTCAAAGAAAATACAGTTGATCAGAAGAGTCTAAGATAACATCTCAGCAAATATCCAGAATACAAGTCTCAGCTACTGAATATGAAAGAATATATACAACCCAGATCTCAAGACAGAAATAAAGTCTAACTACTAGTCTCAAGACATCGTAAGTAAGATAAAGCCTAACTAAGCTAGTCTAGGCAATGGGGTAATGTCCTTAGCTAGAGCTGGGTCCTCCTGAGAGTACAGCTCACAAGTGTCGTCTAGGGATGTCCCGTAGAAGTTATCCATACAGGCCTCCTCCTCGTCCTCTGTAATATTTTCAACAGGTCCAGTCAGGACAGGAGCGAGCACAATACATCTCAACAGATCATAGCAGGTTAGAAAATATAAACATGCAGTAGAGTAAGATACAGGAAACTGAAAGGAAGTACATGATGTAAAAGAAGGAGAACTGTAAGTAAATAGCTACTGTATAGAGAACTAATAGTGGCTAGTGATGTAGAGTACAGGATAGCACATGTGAACAGGACAGATTAGTACATGATCTACACTAAGGAGTTTCACATGATCTACACTACTATAGAATTTGTTCACATGACTATTAGCACTCCCCCGTTCCCCAATCAATACACAAGGATCTAAGCAGGTTATGTTATTATACAGGATATCACATGAAGGCCTATGAAGGGTACACATGATAGTATACATGAGGGCTCTATGAACATGAGAGTACGTGATTCACAAGAGTGTACATGTATGGTAAAAGCACAGGAGTACATGATGAAAGTGAAACGCACATGACACAATGTACCCGATGCTCCCGAGGGGGATAACATCGCATGAAGAGATCCATATAGTACTAATCCGTAATAATGTCGTGACAGCATCAAGTAAATAATCTAAAGCAGGAATATAATTCTAAGCAGGGTATGAAATGATCAGAGAATGTACTCGCCTGGTATCTGAGTGTCCGGATGAAATGTACTGTCCGAGGAGAGGTGTCTGGCTCCTAATCAGTACAGCACAAAGTCACAACAAGTCTAAAATGATAACAAGATGCAATTCAATGCATTCTAAATGAATCTAGGTCAATCTAGGCCAAAGTCAACTCTTGGTCAACTCTGGTCAACCCTAGAAGTCAAACCTAGGTCAACTATGGTCAAACTAGGTCTAATAAGTCTAAATTGGATCAAACTAGCCTATACTAGTCTATCAAGACTACCCAAGGCTGTACAACCCTATACTAGCACCACAATTCAAGCCAAGACACCACAAGTCATTACACACAATAGGGTAACCATATACACATATATATATATACATACACATATATGTGATACCATTACACTATACATTATATAGATATATATATATATACATTACACACACATACTTATATTACATATTTAGATATACTTATATTATATATATACATATATCCATACATATCTCTAATTATAATACACATATATATAATATAGAGGATACATATATGCATCTCCTATATATGTATATACATATATATACAAGAACATATAAATTAGGAAATGGGCAATGTGCATTGCTCATGTGTGTGTGTGTGTGAAGAAAACTGGAATTCAGTGACAGTTATATGGACTTGGGTGTGTGTACATATGAGTTGTGTGTGTTAGGGAGTGAGTAAAATAGTGTGGTGTACTTAGAGTTGTATGTGTGACAGGAAAATGATGAAAGGCATCACTGAAACAGTGTGTATGTGTGTGCAGTCCAATAATGGACTGTAAAACAGTGAACATGTGAGCTGGGAAATAGTCATGTGTACAGGAATGTGTAGGGACATCAATGTGTGTGTGGAGAGTGATAATGTGTCAAGTCTCAATAGGAATACCAGTTAATGAAAATCTGGAACATATCATCAGTTTGTATTATAAACTAAAACTCAGTTTTCAGTCCCTAACTTCAAAACCCCATTTCGAATTCAATTAACAACCAAACAACCCCAAAATTGAACCATAGTTAGATTACCAGTAGGAGAACTATATTAGGGACTTAAACCAATATTTAACAGCATTTTAATGGGTAAAATAGACTGCCAACTTCGATTATAAAAATTGGAAAAAAATAGGAATGTTCATGTATCAGAAATTTAGGGGAAATTAGATTTGATGGTTTAAAACATGCCAAGATGTAAATGTAATGGTTGGTAATAGGTGTCACATGTGTGAGTGTACTAGGAAAAGCCATTCGTGTCCACTAGAGTGGACAGGAAGTGTCCAAGCACAGAAAACAATGTATCAGGAACTGTGAAATATCAGGCCTCGTGCGGCCATGTCGAGCCATATTGGACTCAGTGCACAATACGAGAGACCATGTGCTCGAGTCTAATGTTAGACTAGGTCTAGGTGAGTGTGTCAGTATCCACGAAGTGTGTCTACGACGTGTCCAGAAGAGATACGAACAGCGTATCAGAGCCCAATAAAACCCGACTGAACCATCATTCGAGATCAGTGCAGAGTCTCGTGCGTGTCCGACACGACATGAGACGACTCGAGGCTTGGCGGCCCCCGTGTCAGTCACTGCCCCCACCCTCACGTCAAATCCTAGCTCACCACGTGGCCTGTGCAATGAGCACGAGGCCACGAGCAGCAGGGGAAACGCACAGCTCGCGCGCGCGTCTGCACCCGCGTGTGCACGTGTCCAAACCGACACGACACGAGACCAAATCCACTTCAGTCCATCAGAAACATGTAAGCCACAGTAAAATAAGATTTTCTATTCAGAAACTTTCCTAAAAATAATTCGAAATACCCTTTGGGGCATTTCATCAAACACCTAAACCCATGGCTGATACGTGTCCATTTAGGACACGAAATCCTACAGAAATCTAGGGTTAGCTAGGGGACCCTTAGATCTAGGTCATTATGCAATAAAAACATCATCTAACAAAGAGTTTTAGTGATTTACCTAATGGTGTCCAAATGCAAGAAAAGCTTCCAATAGGGAGGTTCCTCCTTGCTAGCAAACTTCTTCAAATTGCTCACAAACTGAGAAAAGCCTCCACAATCAGCAAGAACACACTAATTAGAACCTATTGCAATTTGTTTGGATTAAAAAGGAATTAAAATAGATTTTCTAAGAATTAAGGAAGTTGGGAAAATACCTCTTCCTAACACTTGCAAATAATTCCAATGGAGGCTAGCCCTAATTTCTCGGAGCATTAAATAGGTGGGGGAATCCCTATGTGGCCGGCCATGGCTGGATTGGGCTAGGGTTAGGGCTCCACTAGTGTTGGGTTGGGCCTCTAAGGCTTAAGTCACAAGTCATGACTTGTGAAATCACAAGCCATTTTCTATTCAAATCGAATCCTAATTCCTCCTAATAAATTCTAATGAGTTAATTGTCACTAACTTAGTTCAAACTAGGGTTCCATAACCTAACCAAATAGTCATGACCTAGGTTAGCCTCTAGGACAGTCTCCTAAGTCAACATTAGTCAAGGTCAAAAATAGCACCAAATCAAATATACTAAAAAATTACTGAAAATTTTAATAATTATAATTAATACTAATAAATCCCAATTAATTCCCAAAATTTTAAAAATGACCAAAATACCCTCAAGCTAGAAAAGTGGTAGTGACAAATCTACCCCCTTAAAATAATTTTGTCCTCGAAATTAAAGGCGAAACTCACTGCTGAGAAGGATAGAAAAGTATACCTCAAGGTCAAAAAAGATAGGGGTACCGCTAGCGCATCTCATCCTCCCGCTCCAAGGTAGACTCTCCTGGAGGACGATGCCTCAATGCGACGCGTACCAAAGGGTATCACCTGGTTCCCCAGAACCTTCTCTCGGCGATCCAGAATCTCCACAGGCTGCTCTGAAAAACTGAGAGTAGGTCCAACCTCAATCTCTGAATGATCGAGCACATGGCTAGGGTCAGCTACGTACCGTCTCAACTGTGATACGTGGAATACGTTATGGACCCCCACTAGTGCAGGTGGCAAGTCTAGCCTGTATGCCACATCACCGACTCTTCCGCTGATAACGAAAGGGCCGATGAAGCACGGGCTAAGCTTCTTGCCTCCACCAAAACGTATTGTACCATGAGTCGGAGATATCCTCAAGAAAACCTGGTCTCCAACCTAATCACAAGTAAGGTCTCAATTAGTTATGATAAACAAACATGATTAATAAAACACAACAATCAAACCTAAATCTAATCCTACCCTAATCTGTACCTCAAGCTCCAAGGGCCTCCGGTGGCTATCGGCCCAGTGCCGATGTCTGTCCTGCACCACGCGAAGTCTGTCCCTGATGAGCTTTACCTTCTCGGCTGTGTCAACAACCATCTCTGGCCCCAGTAAAGCTCGCTGACCAACATCATCCTAAGATAAGGGTGTACGACACCTACGCCCGTACAGAGCCTCGAAAGGTGACATCTTAATGCTGGCCTAGAAAATGTTGTTGTAAGCAAACTCCACCAAATGTAGATGATCCTCCCAGGAACCTCCAAAGTCCAGGACGCACGTTCACGACATATCCTCAAGCGTCTGAATAGTCCTCTCTGACTGTCCATCCGTCTGGGGGTGGTATGCAGTACTAAACTTGAGCTGAGTGTCCAAGCTAATCTGCAGACTCCTCCAGAAATGGAAAGTAAAGCGACTATCCCGATCTGAGACGATGCTGACCGAAATTTCGTGAATTCTGACTATCTGCCGCATATACATCTCTGCAAGCCTCTCTGTAGACGTACCCACCTTGAATGACAAGAAGTGGGCCGATTTGGTCAACCTGTCAACGATGACCTAAATTGCGTCTTTCTCTCCTGGTGTACGCGGCAATCCAGATACGAAATCCATAGTGATATGCTCCCATTTCCACTCGGAAATAGGCAGCGGCTGCAACAATCCACCAGGCCTCTGCCTCTCTGCCTTGACTTGCTAACAGACCAAGCACCTAGCTACGAAGCGAGCTACCTCCCACTTCATCCCGTACCACCAAACATGCTCCCTCAGATCTCGGTACATCTTGTTGGCACCAGGGTGTATAGAGTACTGAGATCTGTGGGCCTCTTGTAAAATCTGCTCCCTGAGCTCTCCGCTGGGCACAAATAACCTGGACCCGTGCCTCAAGGCACCATCCTCTGCAAGAGAAAACTCGTCCTCCACCAATCCTGCTCGAACCTGCTCTCGGAGACACCGCAGAGCAACATCCTCAAACTGTGCCGACTTGATCCTCTCCACCATGTCTGACTGAATCTGCATGACCCACATCTGCATCTGCACTCCGGACACGATCACCTCAATCCCAAGGCTCTCCAAATCAGCAAGCAAGTGACGGTCCATAGTCAAACACATTGCTGTCGGATACCTACTCAAGGCATCGACAACTACGTTGGCCTTCCTTGGGTGATACTGAAGTGATATATCAAAGTCCTTCATCAACTCTAGCCATATGCAATACCTTATGTTCAGCTCCTTCTGAGTGAACACATACTTTAAGCTCTTGTGATCTGTAAAAATCTTCACCCTCTCTCCATACAGATAGTACTTCCACAACTTCAGAGAAAATATCACTGCTGCCAGCTCCAGGTCATGGGTAGGGTAGTTCTTTTCATGAGGACGTAATTGCCTGGAAGCATAGGCAATCACCTTCCCATGCTGCTGTAAGACGCAACCCAGCCCCTTTCCTGAACTATAAATAGTTAATCCCCCTGATCCTGAAGGCAATGTCAGAATCGGAGCTGTCGTAAGCCGCTTCTTCAACTCATCAAAAGCTGCCTGACACTCCTCTGACCAAACAAACTCAGCATCCTTCCGGGTCAACCGAGTCAACGGCTCGACAACCCAGGAGAATCCTGTACAAATCTCCGATAATATACTGCCAGCCCCAGGAAACTCCTGATCTCTACCACTGAAGTTGGCGCTGCCCATGCCTCAACTGCTAAGATCTTCTTGGGGTCAACTGAGATACCATCTCCAGTCACCACATGCCCCAAGAAGTCCACCCGATCCAATAAGAACTCACACTTGGAGAGCTTCCCGTAAAGCTGCTCCTTCCTGAGAGTCTCCAGTGCGATCCTCAAATGCTCCTCGTGCTCCTCCTCAGTCTTGGAATATACCAAGATGTCGTCAATGAATACTACCACAAACTGATCCAGGTACTGGTGGAACACCTTGTTCATTAGGTTCATAAATACTGCTGGTGCATTGGTTAGCCCAAACGACATAACCAAAAACTAAAACTGCCCGTACCGCGTCCTGAAAGCGTTCTTGGGAATATCCTCCCTCTTCACCTTCACCTGGTGATACCCCGACCTCAGATCAATCTATAAAAATACCCGAGCTCCGCTCAACTGGTCAAAAAGATCATCGATCCGCGACAGTGGGTATCTGTTCTTGATCATGAGGTTGTTGAGTGTCCTATAGTCAATACACATCCGTACTGACCCATCCTTCTTCGGTACAAATAACACTGGTGTACCCTATGGCGACGAACTCGAACGGATAAAGCCCTTGTCCTGCAGCTCATCTACTTGCTTCTTCAGCTCCACCAAGTCACTGTTGTTCACCCGATAGACATGCTGAGAGATGGGTTCTGCTCCTGGAACCAAGTCTATCGAGAACTCAATGTCTCTGTCCGGTGGCAATCTAGGCAACTCCTCTGGAAAAACATCCATATACTCTGCTATCAAGGGGTGTAGAATCGCCTGCTCCTCAACCGAGACTCTGCAAAAAAACTCCGTTACGTTGCTCCATCTGACGTCTGGAGTACTCGAACTCTGGCTCCCATGGCACTTTGAAGAGAACTCTACCCCTTCTACAATAAATGCTGGCGTGGTGCCTGCTCAACCAATCCATACCGAGTACTATATCGTAGTTTGGCAATGGCATTACGAGCAGGCTCACCTCCAACTCACGGCCTCCCAAGACAACACTTCGACCCTTACAAACATCACTCACGAGGATAATGCCACCCCCGGTCGTGATCTTGTAAGTCCTAGGCAACGATTGAGCTATGATACTGTGTCTAATCGCAAATGATACTGATATGAAGCTATACGAAGCACTGGAATCGAATAATGCAAAAGCTGGACTGGAGTCGAGAAGAACTGAACCTGCGATCAGCTCTCCTATCGCCTCTGCATCCTCAGCAGCCATGGCGAAACTCACCCCTGCTGGCCTCTCCTGGCCTGCTGCTGATGCTGAACAAATCTCTGCTGCTGCGTTGGCAGGGCTGGTCCCCTCTGCTGGCCTGCTGGAGCTCTGACTGCTGCTCCCTGAGCTACTCGTCCCCTGGACCTAGCACAATCCCTCAGCTGGTGATCTGCCGCTCCGCAAAGAAGGCACTTCCCGAGCCTCTTCCTGCACACGTGCCATCCATGCCCTGGCTTCTTGCAGAATGTGCAACTGACTGTCTGCTGCCTAGGTGCCTGATGCTGAATCTGCTGCTAGTGAACTGGCCTCTGCTGGATCGGCTGCGGCTGGTACTGTCTTGGCTGTTGGTGCTGAAAGTGCAGCCTCTTGGCCTGGCCTCCGCTGCTGCTGCCCCCAACTGGGTCTCCTCCCCTCCTAAGCCTAAGCTCAAGATCATCCTCAGCCAATAAGGCTCCCATCAGAATCTCCTCAAAAGTGGCATCCATGTTGTCCTTGGTCAAGGACTTGACTTCCTTGACCAGACCCTTCCAGAACCTCTGGGCCTTCGCCGTCTCGCTCAAGCCCTCTACGAATTTGCAGAGGCAGCCAAACTCCCCAGCGTACTCCTCTACGGATATGCTCCCCTGAACTAAGCCCTCGAACTGTGACTCCAAGGCTCGGAGCGCTGAATCTGGAAAGAACTTCTTCTTGAAGAAGCCCTTGAACTCCTCCTAGGTCTGTCCAGCTACCCCCACCCTGGGGTCTGACTGATACCAGGTGCGAGCAAGATCCCGTATTCTGCTAACTACTGCCTCTATCTGGAGATCTGCAGGTTTCCGGGCCAGGCGGAAGATCTTCTCTATATGCTCGATCCACTCATCATCATATTGGATCCCCTCTGTCCCCAGGAAGTCTCTGGGCTCATATTCTGGAACTGCTCTATCCCCTGTGTCCTCGGCTGCTGAACCACTGGTCGGGCTGTGACTGTCGTAAGGGCCAACTCCATGCCCCTGTCCTGTCGGGCCTGCTGCCGGTCCATGAACTGCTGGAAATATGAGAACATTTGTGCCGCATCCATGTATCATGTTGGCGGCGGCTGATGGAGGGGCACCTCTGAGATGACTTGGCCCTGCCTCCGAGCCGGTGGAGGCATACCCCCTGCTGCTGCTGCTGGAGACTCAATACGAACAGAGGTGGCAGGAGCTGTAGTCTCCTGTCTCTGCTGACCTGGCTGATAGGTAGCAGACCCCTCTACAGCATCCCCATGAATGGTACGCTGCGACCGTGTCTCCACCATCCTGAAGACAGACCAACAAGAGTATCAATTTCTGAGAAAGAAGCGATATAACAAAGGCGGACAGTTGAAATTCAAAAGAATCAGTTGACAATAAGGATTTAGATGGCAATAAATAGAGTTTTTCCTAATGTGATTGAGTACCTTGAAAACTAATATCCTATTTCCTACTGCAGGCTGTAGTGATACTTTGGTTCGAATACCACTATACTTCTAGTCTAGACCTGCATGGGCCACCACTAAAAACGTGTCACGACCCGCATACTAGAGTAAGGGCACGAGACGTGGGTACGTCCAGCCTACGCCGCAGTGTCGACGGTAGAACGCTGTCCTAGGTCACAACATGTAACAATATAATTCTAAGCAGTTTATACTCCCCGAATGGGGGTGACATAGCAGAAGTAAACTCAATCACAACTAAGGAAGAAGAAAGCACGATATGATATAGAACTCAAAGAAAATACAGATGATCAGAAGAGTCTAAGATAACATGTCAGTAAATATCCAGAATACAAGTCTCAGCTACTGAATATGAAAGAATATATACAACCCAGATCTCAAGACAGAAATAAAGTCTAACTACTAGTCTCAAGACACCATAAGTAAGATAAAGCCTAACTAAGCTAGTCTAGGCAATGGGGTAATGTCCTCAGCTAGAGCTGGGTCCTCATGAGAGTACAGCTCACAAGTGTCGTCTAGGGCTGCCCCGTAGAAGGTATCCATACAGGCCTCCTCCTCGTCCTCTGTAATATTTTTAACATGTCCAGTCAGGACAAGAGCGAGAACAATACATCTCAACAGATCATAGGAGGTTAGAAATATAAATATGCAGTAGAGTAAGATACAGAAAACTGAAAGGAAGTACATGATGTAAAAGAAGAAGAACTGTAAGTAAATAGCTACTGTATATAAAGAACTAATAGTGGCTAGTGATGTAGAGTACAGGATAGCACATGTGAACAGGACATTTAGTACATGATCTACACTAAGAAGTGTAGAAGCATAAAAAATACTAAAGAAATATCCATGCGGCCAGGAAACTCCATGCGGCTCAGGAAGCCCATGCGGCTCACAGATTCATGCGGCACAAGGGACTATACGGCTCAAGACGTCCTATGCGGCTCAGAACAGAAGTCACGTGGCTTGTAAAACAGTTCTCCCCTCCTGCATTAATTACTTTGACGGCTGACAACTCTAAAAAAGTGGCAGCCCTGACACAAAATAGGTAATTATGACTGTCATAATGACAGACCCCTAGGAAAGTGAAGGAGATCTCTGACACAATCCCCCGAGATCCAGAAAATGCCACGTGGCCTGACACGTGGGCAGTCATATGCGGCTCGAGCGAAGACTCTCCATGCGGTTCAGGATGAAGCTGCCTTATGCGGCTCAGGCAGAAACAGTCTCATGCGGCTCAAGCAGAGGCCCCCCATGCGACTCGCAAGGATCATCTCCATGCGGCTCATTACCCATTATGCGGCTTAAATTATCATATGGTTCAAAGGTTCGGGGGGCCACTCTCCAAGCAGACCCGACACGTGGCCAGTCTTATGCGGCTCCATCCTTATACGGCTCAACCCTTATGCGACTCAATCCTCCTCAGCGGCTCTCAGGACACGTGTCATAAAGCCAATCAATTTCCCAGATTTATTGCAATCAAAGATTGGGTCAAATCCCAATAATCTGGGATACGTGGCAGGAGAATGAATTAAACTTATTCATCCAGATTCGCAGACATCAGCAAATCATCATCACGAGGATTCTTTCCAATTAGCATCAGTTACTGATGGGATTTGGTGCAATCTACATTAAGTGGCCCAGATTCATCACACTCAAGATTAATGGCCCAGATTGATCAATCAACAGGTCACCGCCACTCTAAGGGGTAATCACTACAAACCCTAATGATGGCATTCCCATTCTTATAAATAGCGTGGTGCCATTTCCTTGCAAAAGAACCCCTTTTTCGAGATCAGAGAGCATTAGAAGACTTGGAGAAAAAGAGTAGAGAGAGAAAGCAAAGTGAGCATTTCTTCAACGCCAAGCAATCTTCCAGAGCTAAGGCTGCATACCGATTGTCCAAGGAGTAAGGCAGAGCTACCGTAGCTTTTCCGAGCCTCTACCGTCACCCCCCAGAATCTAAAATAAACAATTGTACTTAGATTGTTGTACCTAGGTTTTCGTCCCTAGGCTTTCTTTGTACAAGCAAGTTTGTAACGTGAAGCAAAATTCCAGTCCTTCGATAATTGTTCTGCTCTTTTATATTTCATGGCAAACACGATGGCGACTCTACTAGGGACAAACTTCTCAACGGCTGAGGAGTTGGTGACGCAATCGGATGCAGCCAAACTTGGCTCCACGTAACAGAAGATGCTCGTACGCTTCGACCAACAGGCGTTCGAAGAAATGCTCTCCGAAGGAAGTGCTGGCCCGGTCCAGAAGCGCACCTGCACCACGAAGGCTCGCAAAGAGTGGAGGCCAAAATCGTTTGCTCCTTCCCAGGCCCTCGATGGAGTACTCTCTGCTACCCTTGACGATGAAGGCGATTCTCGCGCGGCCCCACTTCGAGCCATAGAAGACTCTGCTGTTCCTAAGTCCGGCAGAGGAAAGCACTACGATGCTGGACTTGCAGGGGCAAAGAGTGATTCTATGGGCTCCAGAAAGAAATCGAACAAGGGCACTAGCCGCAAAGCAAAGACTCATGCGGCTAAGATGGCCAGCCGCATGAATGATGACCATGCGGCTGAAACTGCTAGCAAAATGCATAGTACTCATGCGGCCAGGATTTTCAGCCGCATGGAGAACACTTATGCGGCCAGGGTTTCCAGCCGCATGTAGAAGACCCATACGGCTACGACTGCCAGCCGCATGAGGATTGATGATTCCAGCCACATGACGTCTACTCCACGAGGTTCTGTCTTCGACCGCCTCACCTATGGTCCTGATCTCCTGTGCTCCCAAGAAGACATGTCTGATTCTCTCCAGCACCACTTAGACTCTTACTACCATGTTCCCTCACCCACTAGAGTGAAGAAGTCTAGGGCAGCACGAGCTTGGCAAGCTCGGTCCGTTGATTCGACCTCTGACCATCCGAGCGTCCCGTGTACTGTTACGCGGGCCTCTGATGGGAAGTTGTACAGAGCCACTCGAGTTCAGCCCCCGGCGGCAAATGGACAGAGAGGTTCCCAAAAGTCTTTCGAAATCCAGGGAGCAAACATGGTCGATCCGGACCTGTCTGACTTGCGTGAGGCCATCCTCCACAAACGCAAGGAAAGAGAAGGTACCCCAGGATGCAAAGAGTCCTCCCACGGACATCACTGCACCCAAGTCATCGTCAACTGCTGTTTCAGCAATGCGACAGTACAAAAGGACCGGCGGTCCGTCTTCCGAAGACTGTAACGATCAAGCTCAGAAGACGAGGCGCCTCCCGTCATCTCCTGCAACTCTGCTCAGAAAGTCCCCGCCGATGGAAAGGGGAAGAAGACAAATGTTCCTAGCCCGAGGGTTTCAACCACTATAACTAAGAGACTTTCTTCTAAACGGTTGTCCACCACCGGAGTTTTCCAAGGTACCCGTTCTAAGACGAAATCTGCTACAGTGGGAGATTCGTCATCCACAACACTGGGGGTTGCTGGGACTAGGGGTAGTACTCCTCCGAACCTCCACGATAATTCGATGTTCCAAGAAGATGAGCCGGGGGAAACAACTCTTCCATCAGATACAACAAACTCCGACGTCCCCGAGGACATTCACAACTCCCAAGACGAGGTGAACTCGGAGATTGGGGATACTGTTCCTTCCGAGTCCGAACCAGAGGAGAACATTCCCACGTATCCCGATGACTTCTCACTGCAGGGGTATGATTCGGAGGGCGCTTCCTCCACCACTCCGTACATCTCTCCTCACGTAAGGACGGTATTCATGACGGACAGTAACCAAGGTGGTTCCAGTGATCGCCAACGCATCGACACTCTGGAGGCCATATTGCTTACCTTGGTCAAGTCTGTAGACGAGATCAAAACGGCTCTTCCAACTCTGCAAGGAGGAATGCCTGGCCAAACAAGCGCGGGTCCTGCGGTCAATGCGGACTCGAATTCAGCAGCACTGAACCCGGATAACAATCCTCCTAAAAGAACGGCCCTCACCGTCGTGGATGAAGCCCGCGAAGCGAGAAGAGAGGTCCAGGAGCTCCGGGCCATGTTTCTCACTCGAGAAAATTCCCAAGACCTCAGAATACGGCAACTGTACCCTGCGGCCTGGAGGGACGTTCCATTCCCACCAAGATATAAGCCGTTCAATATCAATCCTTATGATAGCAAGACCTCAACAAGTCGGTACATTACTTACTTCGAGGTCACCACCGACCATCTGCCCTATGATGATGCCATCCTCACACGATTATTCATCGGAGCATTGGAAGGAGTCGCCTTCGACTGGTATCGCAACCTGCCAGACAGCTGCATCCTTTCCTTCGCCGGCTTCAAGCGCATGTTCTTGGAGAGGTTCTATGAAGTAGGGCAGGACATCACAATGTCCACCCTCATGGACGTCGTCCAAGAGGAAAAAGAGCTGACAAGGAACTATATTGAGCGGTTTTGCCAAACCGCAATGAAGCTACCGTCTGGAAATCCGGATTCCTCCCTAATTAAAATTTGCCAAAAGAGATTGCTCCCAACAATCAGTCTCTGGATGGGCGAAAGTCAATTCAAGGACTGGAAGACGTTCATCATCGGTGCCACTAGCGCCGAAGAACGGTTGAAGAAGGCTCGCCAACTGGGATAGCACATCTCGGACGGAGAGAACAAAGGCAAGCGTCCCAACACCAACAACGACAATCGGGGTAGCCCCTCCAACAATCGGGACAGCAGGGGTAAGCAGGCTATGGTTGTCGATATAGCACAGAAACCTGAGCCAAAGCCGACAGACAAACAATGGCCGCAAATCACATACTCCTTCGAAGACGGTCACGTCAAGCCCATCCTGGACATGCTCATACAAGGAGACAGAATTCATCTTCCTCCACCAAGACGGGAACCTCGGCCGGCAGACATGGAGAATCCAAAGTACTACTATTACCACCACTACGTCCACCATGCCATACACGACTGCTACCAACTAAAATGGTACATCCAAAATCTCATCGATTCGAACGCTCTGGCCATCGATTTCGAAGAGGTGGCCGTGGCAGCCAACATGGTGTCCGTACAGTTTGGCAGCTTTCCTCCAACCGAAGCTCAAGACGGTATGGTACCCATCCCTCTGGCGATAATGGAGGTTGCTAATCTTCCACCTCCCCGAGATCAGGCTGCTGGGCTAGTGCCTCTCACCTCATCACGAAGGGAGATTATGTGGGTCCATCCAGACCTGATATCAGAAGTAACTCAGCCCACACCATCTTCCATAAGCAGAAAGAGTGGAAAAATCAGGTCCTACCGCACAATCTTGGCAGATATCGAAGAAGCTACAGCCGTCGTCACTCGGTCTGGGCACAGTCCCAACCTGTGGCTGATAACTCAACTGAAAATCATCAGCCCGCTACAACTGATGCTCCGGGACCGGCTCAGCCTCCGACGACCGACAAGCCTAGGCCGAAGGAGACTCGCTTCGACAAATCCTTCCGAAAAGAGGCACCGCAGGGGATGGAGAAGCCCTACAACTTCGACATCTTGGCGCAATTGGCTAACACACCGGCCAAGTTGTCATTATACGAACTTCTAAGACTCTCAAATGATGTTCGTGTGGCTTTGAGCGATGCACTCCAAAATGCCGACGCGTACCTGGCTCAGGTCAACCTCACGAGAGAAAACCTGCCTGTAGATCTCCAAGACAGTGCTTGCACAGGAGCGATGCCCAACATTATCTTCACTCCACAAGATATGCTCATCAAGACCAATCTGCATGATCGTCCGTCGGGGACGTGAAGGTGGACCGGATGCATATTGATCCAGGCTCTTCCATAAGCAACATTTCGAAGGGTCTGCTACATCATCTTCGTATTCCGATGCATCGCCTGAAGCCAACAAGCACCGCCATCAGTGGTTTCAATTCGGGCAGGAGCTACCTAATTGGGAAGATTCGTCTGAAGTATCAGATTGGCGATCTCCAATCAGAAGTTACCGGCTACGTCATAGATGCAGATACTTCTTACAACATCCTCTTGAGGCGCCCTTGGATATACGATTACATGATCGTGCCTTCCACGCTGCATCAGTGCTTCAAGTACGTCGACAAACACGGCTTCGTGAGGACAGAATTTACGGATATCGATCCCTTCAAAGGGGTCGAATCCTACTACTCAGACTCCTGTCTATATGAAAAGTCGAAGAAGCACCTTGGTGAAGGAGATGTGCAAGCTCGTACCGAGACAGCCACAGGATCAGAAGAACCACTGACGATCCACCTCTAAGCTCACAAATCTGGCAAGTCCGTACCCCTTACAGCTACTCTGCGTAAGGATGCAATCAGCCTCTCGGCGCAAGAAGAGAAGATGATAATCTGGCTACCAAGGTCTGGCCAAGTGCCAAGACCAAAAATGGAGCCACTGACAATCAGGCTGCCGAGAGTCGGTCAGCCACAGACGGAGAAGCTCAATCCCTCCGATAAGCCAATGACGATACGTCTTCCCAAGAAGAGTCATCATCCCGATGAAAGGTCTGGGACTTCTAGTGTACCAAACACTCTCCGTCCAATATCATGTACCAAGCTGGGGGTCGTTAGTCTGCCAAAAACTCCACGCTCTGCTCCACCAGCTGAACCTCTGACGATCAAGCTGCCCAGGTCGTCCTCTCAGTGGTTGTTTATGCAGGGGGTAGCCAAAGAGGAACCGGAGCTAGCCAAGTATGTGGCTGCCCATACTGATATTCCCTCCGCAGATGATGTAATCTCCCTAGAAAAGATACTTTACTTCATCAATAAAGGGCTATCTTTGAACTACCTCGAGCTCAATAAGCTATGTACAATGTATGCTATAGAACATTGTATAGGCACTCACCTACACACACAGGTGACAAATATGTACACCGCAATCCAGCTTACTCCAGTGGAAGACGCCTATCGCATAATCGAGGGAGGGGATCATCCAATCATCTTCGGCAGGAAGGAAGATTCGTACCCCTTCACCATAAAAGAAGTCGACCTTGGGTCAGATGCCGGGAGACTGCCTCTGTATCTTTATAGCCCCCAATCCAAATATCTCATACAAAAATAGGGGTATGATCTGGAGACTACGCCAGGCTTGAACTACGGCACCGGACGACGATTACCTTTGAAGCCACCAGTCCCGGCTGGCAAGCCACGAGACTACTATAGCAAAACTCGATGTGGATTAGGATATGTAATACCCACGACGACCCCTAAAATTTCAGATGAAGAATGTGACTGGCAGTCACATTCAACCGGGTCACCAACTTCTGACTCGGATACCAGCATCGAAGACATATTCAGACAAGTCATGTCCGTCAACATGGCATTCGCCGACGCTTATGAAGAAGATGAGGACATGCCTGAAATCCTCGAGCTAGAGCCGTGGGCCCAACAGTTGGATGCACAATGGGAAAAGTGGTTCGAACTAAAAGAACCCCCTACGGAAGATGGGGTTGTACAAGTGGATCTCGGTAGCGAATCTTCTCCAAAACCAATCTTCGTCAGTAAACGCTTAACAGACGAAGAGCGAGAATCGCTGCTGGAACTTGTCAAAGAATATATCGACGTATTCGCTTGGAGCTATAAAGACATGCCGGGGTTAGATCCCGATATTGCTATCCACAAACTCAATATTCGGCCAGATGCAAAGCCGGTCAAGCAACAACAGCGACGCTTCCATCCAGGCATCATGGATGCGATCGAAGCCGAAGTCAACAAACTAATAACCAGCGGCTTCATTCACGAAGAACAACATCCTGACTGGGTCGCCAACATAGTACCGGTCCTCAAGAAGAACGGAAAGATTCGAATCTGCATCGACTTCCGCAATCTGAACGAGGTATGTCCCAAAGATGAATTCCTCCTCCTTATCACAGACATCATGATTGACAACAATGCGGCTTCGAACGTATGTCATTCATGGATGGTTTCTCGGGGTACAACTAGATCAAGATGTCTCTCGACGATGAAAGGCACACATCATTCCGAACACCGATCGGCACGTACTGCTACACAGTCATGCCCTTCGGTTTAAAGAATGCTGGTGCCACATATCAAAGAGCCATGAGTATCATCTTCAGAGAACACTTGCACAAGACGGTGGAGTGCTACGTTGATGACATCACCATCAAGAGTCGCTGTAAGGGAGACCATCTACAGGATCTGAGAACAGTATTCGACCTGATGCGAGCACACAATTTGAAAATGAAGCCTACGAAGTCCTTCCTAGGCATATCCAGCGGGAAGTTCTTGGGTTTTATCATCACGGCCCAGGGTATCCATGTAGACCCTGAGAAGACGAAGGCAATTATGGAGATGGGTCCCCTGAGAAATATTTGCGAACTCAGAGGCCTCCAAGGGAGGCTAGCTTACATCAGGAGGTTCATTTCTAACCTCTCCGGGCGATGTCGACCATTCACCCATCTCATGAAGAAAGACATCTCATTCGTATGGGACGAGGAATGTTAGCGTGCCTTCAACAACATCAAAGAATATTTGTCGAACCCTCCAGTCCTGGTGGCTCCGGTTGCTGGAAAACCATTCCTGCTATATGTACGAGCAACGAAGCATTCCCTCGGTGCCCTGCTGGCACAAAATAATGATGCAGGCCATGAACAAGCCATATATTATCTCAGTCGAATGATGATTGGGCCAGAGCATCGATACACCGCTGTGGAGAAGGAATGCCTCGCCCTGGTGTTCGCCATTCAGAAGACACGACACTACGTTACTGGACAAACCATACATGTGATATCACGAGTCAACCCTCTCAGGGTCCTCATGACGAAACCAGGGGCACTCAGCTTTCGCCTCGCTATATGTGCAATATTGCTGTCCCCCTATTATATGATATTCGTCCCGTAGAAGGCTGTCAAAGGTCAAGCCCTGGCAGACTTTTTGGCAGCCCATCAGGGCTCGGAGTCGTCCAGAATATATAAAGAAATCCCAGATGAGGTCGCCGACTCGCATGCAACTGCTCACGATGATATATGGCGGATGTTCTTCGACGGTGCCTCAAGAACTGGACCCAAGGGCAACATCGTTGTCAGTCGGAGTGGTGCTGGTTTCTCCTTCTGGATTGGTGATCAATCGCGCTTTCTCTCTCACAGAACCCTGTTCTAACAATGTGGCCGAGTACAATGCTTTGGTTATTGGCCTCCAACTTACAAAAGAGTTGGGGGTAGAATATCTTGAAGCCTACGATGATTCTCAGTTAATCGTCAATCAGATCCGGGGCTTATACGAGGTCCGCCATGAAGACATGATCCCCTATCACCAAATAGCGATCGATATCATCTCATCGTTCGAAGGGTTCTTCATCGACCATGTTCCCAGACTCCCAAATATCGAAGCCGATGCCCTAGCTGGCCTTGCCGCTTCCCTAGCAGTGTTAAATCATGCTCATCAATCAGTAGACGTGATAGGCCACGAACTGGTCTATCCCAAGAACAACGTTCAATTTGTGGCGAGTTATTCTGCCCAGACGATTGACGATGTCCCAGATTAGAGACAGCCATTCATTGACTTCGTCGTCTACGACATCATGCCCGAGAACCCAAAGGAGGCTACTTCCATCAGAAGGCGTTCTCTCAGATTCTTCTATGATACAGAGACGAAAATGTTGTATCGGCGATCCTACGACGGGTTATTGCTTCGGTGTCTGTCAAATACAGAAGCCAAAGAAGTCGTATGCGAAGCTCATGACGGTGTCTGCGGGGCCCATCAGCCTGGCCCCAAATTACAGGACCATCTCCGCCGAATGGGCTACTATTGGCCCACGATGGTAGAAGATACGATAGATTATGCAAGAAAGTGCAAGGCTTGCCAAGTCCACGCAGACTTTATCCACCAACCATCCGAATTTCTACATCCGACAGTGGCATCCTGGTCATTCGAGGCATGGGGGATGGATATTATTGGTCCAATCACTCCACCTTCCTCCCGAGGACATTGCTTCATACTCGCGATCACGGATTACTTCTCCAAATGGGCGGAAGCTATCCCACTTGCAGAAGTGAAGACTTCAAACGTGATCTGCTTCTTCAAGCATCACGTTATCTATCGCTTTGGACTGCCCCAAAGGATCATCCACGATAATGGTCCGTAGTTTGCAAGCCACACCTTCTATCGATTTTGCGACAAGCACATAATTCAGAATGTTGCTTCAACACCATACAATCCAGCGACAAATAGATTGGCAGAAGCATTCAACAAAACCATCATCAAGTTGCTTAAAAAGTTCATATCCTCCAACAAACGTGACTGGAACCAGAAGCTTGGTGAATGCTTATGGGTATACCGTACCACGGTCCGAACGGCCACAGGGAATACGCCACTCTCCCTGGTGTACGGGAGTGAGGCAGTTCTCCCATTGGAGACTCAAATACCCTCACTCCGCGTTGCTCTTACTTACCAATTAACGATGGATGATAACTACCGTCGTCGACTACAAGAATTGGAGGCCTTAGATGAAAAGCGCCTCTTAGCTCAGCAACGAATCGAGCTATACCAAGCACGCATCTCTGGAGCCTTCAACAAGAAGGTCAAAATCAGAACATTCTAAGTAGGTGATCTTGTTCTGGCAGTCCGGAGGCCGATGGTCATGACTCACAAGACCGCCGGCAAGTTCCAGCCAAAGTGGGAAGACCCATTCATCGTCGAGGCTGTATTCTCTAACGGTGCTTACCGCCTCGTAAAACAAAATGGAGACTTGCTCATGTTGCCCGTCAACGGCAAGTCCCTGAAGAAATATTATGTCTGAACGACATTCCAGATCATCGAGTCATGTACCCGCTGGTACCGCTGAACTCACCCTCACATTTTCCAAATCATTGAGTCATGTACCCGCTGGTGCCGCTGAACTCATCCTCACAACCTTCTAGATTTTTGAGTCATGTACCCGCTGGTACCTCTGAACTCACCCTCATAACATTCCAGACTATCGAGTCATGTACCCGCTGGTACCTATGAACTCACCCTCACAACATTCCAAATTATTGAGTCATGTACCCGCTGGTGCCGCTGAACTCACATCCACAATATCCCAGATCATCGAGTCATGTACCCGCTGGTGCCTCTGAACTCACATCCCGGTCACTCTGTCAGATAGTAAGTCATGTATGATCATACTTCTGAACTTTCTTCCTGGAAGAGATCCTCCCTCATGATCCACTACTCGCACTCCCAGTGCACAAAAAGGGTAACAGATCCACAAATTTCTAAAATGGCCATGTCCTCATTACCTTTGAGTCGTTCCACTTCCGCCAAAAACAAATCATCTCTTACCTAGAACTTCCATGTCCTCATTACCTCTGAGTCGTTCTATGTACCCCCCCCGTCAAAGAAACCCTCATGCTCACCACGTCCTCAGTACCTCTGAGTAAGTATGTTGGTTTCTTTCTAACTCGTTGTCCGTATCCGAAACCAAGGTACGTTAGGGACAATAGGTCCACGAAAAATATCCCAATAAGATGACTATTACAAAGCAAAAGAGTGAAGCAAATATATTCTATTCATTCAGAAATTGGTTACATCCATACTACAACCAAGTCAAAAAGGTTCTTCATGCAGACAAAAAGAGATGTGAAATAAAGCAAAGACTACAGACAAAAAAATAGACATCTACGAGAAGCCCCTAAATCCTAGTTGCAGAAGCGCGTATACAACTCCTTCAACCACCTCACATATGAAGGATGCAAATGGGGGAGATCCTCGTCCAGAATAGGAGAGTTAGGATTTCCAGCGCTACCACCCTCAGCATTTTCGATATTTGGAGTGCTGCCATCCCCCTCAGACGCCGGTTCTTCTTTCATCGCTTCCTCCTTAACAGAAAAAGACCCCCGATTGATGACAGGAGGCTGCGGCTCCTCTGACACTGTAATCTCAGCATTCGGTGGAGATACTTCGAGAACCAAAGAAAATAAAAATAATCAGAAAACATTCAAAAATATTCATGCGGCTCGTTTAAGACAATTCTTATGCGGCTCGGACATGGGGTATACCCCCATGCGGCTCAGTCATGGGACGTGTATGCGGACCATATAGTTTGAGAAGTTCACGTCAAAGTCATATGCATGAAGTATGCAGCAAAGAAGGCTCTATTAGGGTTTCAAAGTAATCAATCGACTACATAATCCTTACCTTCGATGGCAACGTGAACGTCAAGACGAACGGAGGGCGTGATATTCGAGGATGAAGCCGATTTCTTACTCCTCGCCACAGCCTTCTTTACAGCCTTAGAAGCCCTGGGTGCCATTATTGTCTGATGATCAGAGGAGGAAAACATGACAGGAATCTGAGCCAAGAAGAGTCTAATAGAGAAGACCGTCCAAATGCCCTTCTATTTATAGACAGAAAAAAGGAGGACTACGGATTGACGCCTCGTACCATGTGATCGACTCTTCGGCTATCGAGCCAAACCAGCTAATTAAAGGCTAAAGCTCTTGGGATCCTGTCCCAAAAAAGATTTGCACGCATGGCATAATAACGTGGCAAAAAGTCTATGCGGTTCAAATGGCCATGCGGCAGAAAACAACTATGCGGCTCGAAAGTCCCTGCAGCTTAAATATCCCTGCGACTGAAACATCCATGCGGCTGAAACATCCATACGGCTAGGACTTCATATGCGGCCAGAAGAATACAACCATGCTTCTTATTCAATAATTTTGTAAATTGAAAACTTTGAAGGGGGTCTTGTAGAAGCATGAAAAATACTAAAGAAAGATCCATGCGGCCAGGAAACTCTATGCGGCTCAGGAATCCCATACGGCTCACAAATTCATGCGGCACAAGGGACTATGCGGCTCAAGACGTCCTATACGGCTAAGAACAGAAGACACGTGGCTTGCAAAACAGTTCTTTCCTCCTGCATTAATTACTTTGATGGCTGACAACTCTGAAAAAGTGGCAGCCCTGACAGAAAAGAGGTAATTATGACTCTGTCATAATGACAGACCCCTAGGAAAGTGAAGAAGATCTGTGACACAATCCCCGAGATCCAGAAAATGCCACGTGGCCCTGACACGTAGGCAGTCATATGCGGCTCGAGCGAAGACTCCCCATGCGGTTCAGGATGAAGCTGCCTTATGCGGCTCAGGCAGAAACAGTCTCATGCGGCTCAAGCAGTGGCCCTCCATGCATCTCGCAAGGATCATCTCCATACGGCTCATTATCCATTATGCGGCTCAAATTATCATATGGTTCGAAGGTTCGGGCGTCCACTCCCCAAGCAGACCCGACACGTGGCCAGTCTTATGCGGCTCCATCCTTATGCGGCTCAACCCTTATGCGGCTCAATCCTCCTCAGCGGCTCTCAGGATACGTGTCATAAAGCCAATCAATTTCCCAGATTTACTGTAATCAAAGATTGGGTCAAATCCCAATAATCTGGGATACGTGGCAGGAGAATGAATTAAACTTATTCATCCAGATTCGCAGACATCAGTAAATCATCATCACGAGGATTTATTCCAATCAGCATTAATTACTGATGGGATTTAGTGCAATCTACATTAAGTGGCCCAGATTCATCACACTCAAGATTAATGGCCCAGATTGATCAATCAACAGGCCGCTGCCACTCTAAGGGGTAATCACTGCAAACCCTAATGATGGCATTCCCATTCTTATAAATAGCGAGGTGCCATTCCCTTACAAAAGAACCCCTTTTTCGAGATCAGAGAGCATTAGAAGACTTGGAGAAAAAGAGCAGAGAGAGCAAAGAGAGCATTTCTTCAACGCCAAGCAATCTTTCGGAGCCAAGGCTGTATACCGATCGTCCAAAGAGTAAGGTAGAGCTGCCGTAGCTTTCCCGAGCCTCTACCGTCACCCCCCAGAATCTAAAATAAACAATTGTACTTAGATTGCTGTACCTAGGTTTTCGTCCCTAGGCTATCTTTGTACAAACGAGTTTGTAACGTGAAGTAAAAGTCCAGTCCTCCGATAATTGTTCTGCTCTTTTATATTTTATGGCAAACAAGAAGTTTCACATGATCTACACTACTATGGAATTTGTTCACATGACTATTAGCACTCCCCCGTTTCCCAATCAATACACAAGGATCTAAGCAGGTTATGTTATTATACAGGATATCACATGAAGGCCCATGAAGGGTGCACATAATAGTATACATGGGGGCTCTGTGAACATGAGAGTACATGATTCACAAGAGTGTACATGTATGGTGAAAGCACATGAGTACATGATGAAAGTGAAACACACATGACACAATGTACCCGATACTCCCGAGGGGGATAACATCACATGAAGAGATCCATATAGTACTAATCCGTGATAATATCGTGACAACATCAAGTAAAGTAATCTAAAGCAGGAATATAATTCTAAGCATGATATGAAATGATCAGAAAATGTACTCGCCTGGTATCTGAGTGTCCGAATGAAATGTACTGTCTGAGGAGAGGTGTCTGGCTCCTAATCAGAACAGCACAAGTCACAACAAGTCTAAAATGATAACAAGATGCAATTCAATGCATTCTAAATGAATCTAGGTCAATCTAGGCCACAGTCAACTCTTGGTCAACTCTGGTCAACCCTAGAAGTCAAACCTAGGTCAACTATGGTCAAACTAGGTCTAACAAGTCTAAATTGGATCCAACTAGCCTATACTAGTCTATCAAGACTGCCCAAGGCTGTACAACCCTATACTAGCACCACAACTCAAGCTAAGACACCACAAGTCATTACACACAATAGGGTAACCATATACACATATATATATAGATACATACACATATATGTGATACCATTACACTATACATTATATAGATATATATATATATATATATATATACATTACACACACATACTTATATTACATATTTAGATATACTTATATTATATATATACATATATCCATACATATCTCAAATTATAATACACATATATATAATATAGAGGATACATATATGCATCTCCTATACATGTATATACATATATATACAAGAACATAGAATTAGGAAATGGGCAATGTGCATTGCTCATGTGTGTGTGTGTGTGTGTGTGTGAAGAAACCTGGAATTCAGTGACAGTTATATGGACTTGGGTGTGTGTGCATATGAGTTGTGTGTGTTAAAGAGTGAGTAAAACGTTGTGGTGTTCTCAGAGTTATATGTGTGATAGGAAAATGATGGAAGGCATCACTGAAACAGTGTGTGTATGTGTGCAGTCCAATAATGGACTGTAAAACAGTGAACATGTGAGCTGGGAAATAGTCATGTGTACAGGAATGTATAAGGACATCAATGTATGTGTGGAGAGTGATAATGTGTCAAGTCTTAATAGGAATACCAGTTAATGAAAATCTGGAATATATCATCAGTTTGTATTGTAAACTAAAACTCAGTTTTCAGTTCCTAACTTCAAAACCCCATTTCGAATTCAATTAACAACCAAACAACCCCAAACTTGAACCATAGTTAGATTACCAGTAGGAGAAGTATATTAGGGACTTAAACCAATATATAACAGCATTTAAATGGGTAAAATAGACTGCCAAGTTCGATTATCAAAACTGGAAAAAAATAGGAATGTTCATGTATCAGAAATTTAGGAGAAATTGGATTTGATGGTTTAAAACATGCCAAGATGTAAATGTAATGGTTGCTAATAGGTGTCACATATGTGAGTGCACTAGGGAAAGCCATTCGTGTCCACAAGAGTGGACACGAAGTGTCCAAGCACAAAAAACAATGTATCAGGAACTGTGAAATATCAGGCCTCGTGCGGCCATGTCGAGCCGTATTGGACTCAGTGCACAACACGAGAGACCATGTGCTCGAGTCTAGTGTTAGACTAGGTCTAGGTGAGTGTGTCAGTGTCTACGAAGTGTGTCCACAACGTGTCCAGAAGACATACGAACAGCGTATCAGAGCCCAATAAAACCCGACTGAACTATCAGTCGAGACCAGTGCAGAGTCTCGTGCGTGTCCGACACGACACGAGACGACTCGAGGCTTGGGGGCCCTCATGTCAGTTACTGCCCCCACCCTCTCATCAAATCCTAGCTCGCCACGTGGCCTGTGCAATGAGCACGAGGCCACAAGCAGTAGGGAAAACGCACAGCTCGCGTGCGCGTCTGCACCCGCGTGTGCACGTGTCCAAACCGACACGACACGAGACCAAATCCCCCTCAGTCCATCAGAAACATGTAAGCCACAGTAAAATAAGATTTTCTATTAAAAAACTTTCCTAAAAATAATTTGAAATGCCCTTTGGGGCATTTCATCAAACACCTAAACCCATGGGCTGATACGTGTCCATTTAGGACACGAAAAGGACACGAAATCCTACAAAAATCTAGGGTTAGCTAGGGGACCCTTAGATCTAGGTCATTATGCAATAAAAATAGCATATAACAAAGAGTTTTAGTGATTTACCTAATGGTGTCCAAATGCAAGAAAAGCTTCCAATAGGGGGGTTCCTCCTTGCTAGCAAACTTCTTCAAATTGCTCACAAACTGAGAAAAGCCTCCACAATCAGCAAGAACACACTAATTAGAACCTATTGTAATTTGTTTGGATTAAAAAGGAATTAAAATAGTTTTTTTAGGAATTAAGCAAGTTGGGAAAATACCTCTTCCTAAAACTTGCAAATAATTCCAATGGAGGCTAGCCCTAATTTCTAGGAGCATTAAATAGGTGGGGGAATCCCTTTGTGGCTGGCAATGGCTGGATTGGGCTAGGGTTAGGGCTCCACTAGTGTTGGGTTGGGCCTCTAAGGCTTAAGTCACAAGTCATGACTTGTGAAATCACAAGCCATTTTCTATTCAAATCAAATCCTAATTCCTCCTAATAAATTCTAATGAGTTAAATTTCACTAACTTAGGTCAATCTAGGGTTCCATAACCTAACCAAATAGTCATGAACTAGGTTAGCCACTAGGACAGTCTCCTAAGTCAACATTAGTCAAGGTCAAAAATAGCACCAAATCAAATATACTAAAAATCACTGAAAATTCTAATAATTATAATTAATACTAATAAATCCCAATTAATTCCCAAAATTTTAAAAATGACCAAAATACCCTCAAGCTAGAAACGTGGTAGTGACAAATTATCCTTAACACTAGTTAATAAAAATAAAATATGACAACAATATTAATGGTAATATAAATATAACTAAAACACAGACACACACACACACACACAAACACACACACACACACACACACACACACACACACACACACACACACACACACACACACATATATATATATATATATATATATATATATAAGGATATCTTTATTTATAATAAATAATAAAATATAGGGGGCTTACAAGTATGAAAACGAGTACTTACACCTTTAGATACATCACCTATTACTAGCTCTTCTGAATGGTTTGTGGAAAATCGTAATCTCTTCGGCATAATCTCCAGGTATGTGGTTGATGTATCTTCAGACGTTTTACTTGAGGAAAATTTTTCATCTTCATGATCACTATCGTTTGCACCTTGACTATTTAGCTCGTCAAAAGTAACGTTTATTTTCTTCAACTATTAGTGATCTTTTGTCGAATACTCTAAATCATTTGCTCTTTGCAGCATATCTGAGAAATATTTCTTTATCAGCTATCTCATTCAAACACTTTAAAGTAGCTGATATTAGGAGTTCTATTAAACAATAATTCATAGGGAGTCTTTTTCGATATCGGTCGAATAAGAACCTTATTCAATACATGACATGCTGTATAAACTTCTTCTGTCCAAAAATATTTTAGAAGATTGTGCTGGTTAAGCATAACTCTGGACATATTGCCAAGAGTTCTATTCTTCCTCTCCACAACACCATTATGTTGAGAGTTCTGGGGCAAGAGAATTCATGAGATAAATCATTTGAATTACTAAAAGTTTTAAAAGATGATTGTTAAATTCACCACCATGGTCACTTCGAATACGAGTAATCAAGAAGCCTTTTTCATTTTAAACCTTTTTGCAAAAAGAACAAACTCATAAAAAGCCTCATTTTTATTTAAAAAAATAAAGGCATGTAATTTACTACCAAGACTGACGACTCTACTTGGTCCAAATAAGTCCATATGTAATAATTGAAGAGGTCTAGAGGTACTTACAACATTTATTAATTTAAAAGATGATCTGGATGCTTTGTTTTTTTTTCACAATTGGCACAGACCATAACTTTCTTGAAAGTAATATTAGGTAAGCCTCTTACCACTTTTTTGTGGACAATCATGCAATTGTGTCCTTGTTCGCATGTTCAAGACACATGTGCTATATCAGCTTTCATCTTGAGATGTGTATAGACACTTTGTACAGTTACTATTCTTTGAAAGATGTAAAACATATATATTATCTTCTCTTAATCCTCTAAAAGAAACTATACCAGAAGTTTTATCATAAATAAAGCATTTATCTTTCACAAAATTAATTCTATAACCACGATTAGTCAATTGACTTATACATAGAACACTACACCAAAACAAGCAATTTGCGACACTTTTTTTCAATTCATAACGGTTAATGGTATTAATCGTGACCTTACAAGAAAGAGTTACAGAAAATTTCGGTTTCCCTTCCTAAGTTCACATCCCTCATTTGGTTCTAACTGTCCCTCCCGAATCATCTCTTTCCTCCTCTATTTCACGGTGCTTCATCCTTCCTGAATCCTCTACTACCACCCTCACATCTCATTTATCCCGAGCAGGGCCCCCCACCACCACCCTGATCGTCGCCATCACCACTCCCACTATCACTCTCACCCGCACGCTATTTTTCTCTTCTCGATCCAAACTTTAACCCTAATGTTTTCGAAGAGCCGCATGCCCCAATCTTACACTTAATTCTGATCCTGCTCCAACGACGACGATAATGAGTTCCTAGAGTTCGAGTTTTGCCCCTACGGGAAGCTCCTCTATGCCAACAACTCCATCTACAGGTTAGGTTTTCTTCTTCGAGTTCTTTCTATTTATGTTTACGGTTTTCGATTTGGGGAAATTTATTCATTAGGTTTACCAATTTTTTTTTCTTCTATGGTATAATTTTAGATGATGGTTTAGAGGTACTTGTTGCTTTAGAGGTACTTGTTGAATGAGCAGTGGAAATGTCCCAAGTCGAAGGGAGACTTACCATCCTGCTCAGTCGTATCTCCTTGGCTTCAAGTTCGTTTGCTCCATAGTCAATAAGGTCACCATTATTTCCTTCACATATTTTTCATAATAGACACTGTTGGTTTTTTGGCCTTTTCTTTAGAAACTTTAGTCCCATATCGGATAGGCTAAAGAAGTTGTATCTCTATATATTAACTATGCTAGTTTAGAGATGCACATGTGGTGTGGAGGTGCACATAGGTGTACCATATGGGGTTATTTTTCTAATTGAAAAAATGCTAAATCAACAATTAAAAGCATTAATGCTTTTTGCTCTTGGGTAATTTATTTCCATGGGAGCTAAGCCCGGTAGGGGCTTAGCGACTCGGACTCGGACTCGGGCTCATGGACTCATGAGGCGTAATGTAGCGTTTTGTTGGTGCACTTTGCACTTAGCACGTCAGCATCATCGCTAGGCACATAGTGCGCTTTAGTTGCGCTCGTTACGCGAGCTACTTGTGCGGCCAAGTTGCGTGCCACATTGCGTGGCACAGGTTGCGTGGCCTAGGTTGTACGCCAGGGTGCGCGCCAGGTTGCGCGCCAGGTTGCACTTAGGTTGCGTATAAGTTGCGCATAGGTTGTGCCACGTGTTTCTAAAAACAAAAATTTGTTTTATTCCAAACTTGTAAAAGAGTACAAAGTACAATAAATTCTGGAAAAGTACAACTTTAGGAATCTGATCAGGAGACGATTACTTTATCCCTTGGACTATGTGAACATGAAGACTGTAGCCTCTAGAGAACGCAGCAGCAATTTTGTAGGAGTTCTTGATCTCTGTCCCTCTGATGATGATTTGGAAACTCTATTTATAGAGTTCAGAAAATAACTGTTTTAGCAGTTATTCTGATGTGCATGAGGCTGGATTGTACCATACTGGATTGCGCTAACCTCCTGTTGCTCCAACTATCATTCAGTTGTCAATCGTGTACTAACTGTATTTAGACGTGTGGCATCATATGATTGAGATGCGCGTGGTCGTGTACAGGATAGTAAACATGTCTTGAGAGATTAGTGGCATGTGCGCTATGTCATTCTGCTTTAGAATGTAAGTTGTCTCAACTTTATCAGGTTGTGCGAGCTTCAGTCAACAAGTCAAACTATGCTTGATTTGAGCTGCACCTACACACGTGGCAGCTTCTGAGCAAAAGTCGTTCGGGTTGTACCCAGGTGCAACTAAGGATTTTGTTTAGATTGTACCTGTACGCAACTCACGAAGTGTATAGGACAGCTGTCCACCAACTTCTCTAGAGCGGCACAATTCACGAGATTTAAAGAGATTTTCCTCGTTCACTGTTGTGTCAGCCGTCAGTATTTGTTAGGTAATGATGACCATTAAGTGTCAGATGCCACGTAGGTTTTGGCGCAAAAAGACTAGGCGCAGTCTGATATCGGGCGCAACCTGATCAGTGGCGCAGTCTGTTCTCTGAGCTTTATATCAGTGGTGCAACTTGATTTTTGGGGCGCAACTTGATCACTGATCAGTATATTGAAGGCCCAACTTGATTTTTAGGCTCTACAAGACCTCCTTCAAAGTTTGCAAAACTTAAAAAATATTATAAAGTTTTGGAATACTTTGAATTTATAAAAGTTTTGACTAAGTCAGGTTGCGCCGGTCAATGCTCGGTCATCATGATTAAATACCTAATCTTCTCTTCGCCTTCCGAAGTTTTATTGATTTCTTTCAGTTTTCCATGAGGAATATGAAGAGTCAATTTGTTGATATATATATGTAGTTGATCACTGTACTTTGGTCTTCACTTCTGTTTTTCAATGGCCCCCAAGAAGAAAGAGATGGAGACCAATGCTGACACCACAACCAAGTCTCCTGAAGCGAGACAGGATATTACGCCTATAACTTTTTTGTTGGAGGCTGACCCAGCTTTGAGGGCAGTGAACTTTTTGAACTGTTTCGGTTTAACCTTGTCAGTCGTTAATCGCTCGAGTGGCGGATCATCCTCTGAGGAGCACGCCAATTCAGAGGGATTTCTCAACCTGATGCGTCGCTCGGGGATCTGTACCATGCAAGAGTTGGACGCCGTCCTTCGTCAGACTGATGAAGGCAATGACAAAAAATAATGTTCTGGGCAGAACAACTTTTTATTTTTTGTCCTTGACTGTAGGGGTCCACCCGTCTTTATGCAATGAAAACCTAGAATTTTTATTTTGTGTGGCTGTGATTTCGAATGGTGCTCATGGATATATTCTTTTAACTAATTCTTCGTTTTACTGTTTCTTCTGAAGAGCACGTGGCAATCGTTACACGGTTTTAGATGCCCATTTTTAATTCTTTTCTAAAATAGGATCTGAGAACGACGCACCCATCTCTTCTTTAACATCTTTAAAAAGGACATCCAGAAATGAAAGAACCATTCATACTCTCTAAAAACCAATGTATTCCCATAAGTTTTTACTTGCGCCACTTTATTCTGATATTATTTGCTTGTATGCTGTGTCTTCAAAAATTGGTAAGTCTTGACAAAGAATCAATAGCATGAGTATTTTTCTTTCACACCACTTCTGGAGACAAGTATTAATCTGCATGTTGTAGACACTATTGATATGGCGCACACTGTGGTCCAGTGTTTAGCTCTGATCAGAGGTGTGTACTGCTGTCATATGCTTGTTTGATTAGTGTTCAGTGCTGATATGCGCCTGCTTGTAGGCGCAATACTGATGTGCGCCTATTTGTAGATGCATTGTTGATGTGCACCTGTTTATAGGCGTATTGCTAATGTGTGCCTGTCTGTAGGCGCATTGCTGATATGCGCCTGTTTGTAGGTGCGTTGCTGATGTGCACCTTTTTGTAGGCGCGTTGCTGATAGATTTCTGCTAACTTCTCCTGTTTCATTGATATTTGTAGGGACTTGGTTAGCGAGCTTCTTCAGAACTGGTATTGGTGATTTGGATGTTGCAGAGAACATTCTTCTGACACCCACAGCAGACAAGTCATATGGTTCTGACACTCAAATCAGACAGCTCAGGACTCTTCATGTTAAGAAGGGTCTTCCTTAGATGGTAGGAAGGGCCTTTATATATGAGAGTTGGATGGTGAAGCCGCGGAACTAGGAATTGTATCACAAGGGTGATCTCGTTCCTAGTTCCCCTTGGCGGGCTATCTTTTCTCCACCAGTTGTATTGATAGCAGCTCATCTTTGGGCTGCTGCACTCTGTGGTTCTCCTCTAGTCTTTCTCAGAGAGAAGACCAGAGTTAATTCCATTGTCTGGCTCGTTGCTTCAGATCGAGATGACAAGGAATTGCCACCAACAAATAAGAAGATCCAAAGATGTAATAGACCTTCATTATCGATGAGAATATCCAAAGATGTAATAGACCTTCATTAGAATGAAAATCAGAGATGTAATAGATTTTCATCAAGATGTATCTATGCTTTTTAAAGAAGGAATAAAGAAATGATTGTCTCATTATTCTCATTTTTATAATTTAATTTTGATATGCTGACATAGATAACAGAGTGCGGATAGAATGCGAATGTGGCAAGTTGTTTGATGTGGCTATTTGGAATTCAGAGACATGGATTCTCATTATGATAAATGAATGAATAATCGGTCACTTCGATTTAAGGGAGAGACATTGAATGAATGAATAGTCGTTCAAACTCTCGAAGAAAAGAAAAAATAAGTGAATAGTCATGTCAGTTTCAGAGAAGGGACAATGAATGGTCAATTATATGTGAATGAACAGTTATAAATGAACGAATAGTTGTGCCTCTTTTCAGCAGTTGCATTAGTTCTCGAGGCTGATTAACTATTTGCTTTGCCTATAAAAAGAACAAAACTTTTGTAGATATTATCAATCGCTTTTCCTCCTGTACGAGAATGTCTTACATAGATTTACATGCTCCGAAGATCGAAAAAGAAACCGAGATACTCCCTACTGAGCCTCCCATGCCTTCTCGAAAAGAAAGAGGCGAAGGCTCAACTATTCCTCCTGCGCTAGGATACGATTTTATCTCCAAGTTAGTGGAGCCTGGAAAAACTACCGAAGAAGAGGCATTGAGGACGGCTGTTTGTGAGTTCCTGGTTTGTTCAGACAATGAGATGTTTGAACGGTTGGCGAACTTTGTTTTCAATCAGAAAGGGTCAGGGCCTCCTTCCCGTCCATAATATTATGTAATTCCATTCTGTTTTTGAATAAAAATGAACTTTTATTTACATCATGTATCTAAAAATAAAGTATATTTTCTTGAAAAATTTGCTATTGATGGGCATCATAGCAACTCTGCCATCCATATCTGTTAATTGATAGGCTCCATTAGAGAAGACTTTATTTATCACATACGGACCTTCCCATTTTGCCTCGAACTTGCCTTTGCTCATATGTGTCATAGTCATAGGACGTCTGACTGTAAGAACCAACTCGCCTTCTTGAAATGTTCGCACTCTGACTTTGCGATTGAAAGCTTTTGAAATCTGAGCCTGATAAAGTTTAATATGCTGTTGAGCTAATAACCTTTTCTCATCGAGTGCTTCTAATTCCTGAAGCCGAAGACGATCATTATTATCTGTCGTAAGCTCATTAGCAATGGCGATTCTCAATGATGGAATTTGAATTTCCAAAGGTAGAACAGCTTCACATCCATATACCAGAGAAAAAGGTGTGCAACCTGTGGGGTTACGGACAGTAGTACGATATGCCCATAGACATTCTCCAAGTTTATCACTCCAACTGTGTTTGTTAATAGAGACAAACTTTTTAAGGAGTTTGATAATGGTCTTGTTGAATGCTTCAGCCAACCCATTAGCCGTAGGATTATAGGCTGTAGAAGCGACATTATTGATTCTGTTGTCATCACAAAACCTATTAAACTTCTGGCTGATAAATTGTGGCCCATTATCATGGATAATTCGGCAAGGGACACCAAATCTGTATATCACATGATGTTTGATAAAATTGATAACGCTACTAGTTTTTACTTCTGCCAAAGGTATAGCTTCGACCTACTTGGAAAAATAATTGGTTATAGCTAAGATGAACCGATGTCCTTTAGAAGAAGGAGGATTGATAGGGCCAATTATATCCATGTCCCAAGCTTCAAAAGGCCTTGAGGCTGCAGTTGGATGAAGAAATTCCGACGGTTGGTGAATGGAATCTGTATGAATTTGACATGCACGGCATTTCCTTGCATAATCAATAGCATCTGATAACATAGAGGGCCAGTAGTAGCCCATACGTCGGATACAATCCTGTAGTTTAGGACCAGGTTGATGTGCTCCACAAATGCCATCATGAGCTTCACGTAATATCTATTTTGCTTCATCACCAGCGAGACACCTCAAGAGTAATCCATCAAAAGTTCTTCGATATAGTGTCTTAGTAGTATGATTATAATAGAATCGAAGTGATCGACGGCGGATACTTGTAGCTTCTTTAGGATCTTCTGGTAAAATGTCATGTGCTGCAAAATCGATGAAAGGTACTCTCCAATCCTCGCTAAGGATATTGACTTCAGTTAGGTTGCTGAATTCAATGTTGTGGTTGTTTTCAACATAGAATAGTTCTCTATTAGAGATAACAACCATCTGTTGTCTTTTGACTAGAACTGCCAATACTGCAGCTAGGTTAGCTAAGGCATCAGCTTCTGTATTGCATGCCCTACGTACATGTTCGATAAAGAATCCTTTAAATGAAGAAGCTATCTAGGTTGCTGCTTCATGGTATGGTACTAGATCCTGATGTCGGACTTCATATATGCCTCTAACCTGATTAACAATCAGCTTAGAGTCACCATATACTTCGAGATATTCAATACTCAATTGTTTGGCTAATTGAAGTCCGATGAGCAAAGCATTGTATTCTGCCATAGTGTTGGAGCATGATTCGTCTAAAGAATAGGCCATTTGAATAGTTAATCCATCGGGTGAAACAAAAACAATTCCTACTCCAGCAATAAGAGTACCTCCAGGTCCAATTCTAGAAGCTCTATCAAAGAACAACCTCCAAGTAGAAAATTCTTCTGAGATCATATTTGATTCTAATGTTTCGTCCAAAATCTCATCATAGAGTTTAGATGTCTCAGGGACAGGATGAGCTGCTAAGAAGTCAGCAAGTGCTTGGCCTTTCACAGACTTTTGAAGAACATAAACCATATCATATTGTGCTAGCAATATGGCCCATGTGATAAGTTTAGAATTGAGTGTGCTTGGCTTCTTCATTAAAACTTGAAGAGGATTAACCCGGGATATGACATGAATAGTTTGGCCTATGATGCAATGTCTTGTAATCTGAACAGCAAACATTAAGGCTAAATATTCCTTCACCACTGGACTATAACGATGTTCAGCTCCAATCATCGTTCGGCTGAGATAGTAGATGGCTTGTTCATGACCTTCCTTGTTCTTCTGAGCTAGCAAAGCTCCCAATGAATGATCCATTGCTCGGACATACATTAAGAAGGGTATTCCTGAGATCAGTGGTACAAGAACCGGTGGACTTATTAAATACTGCTTTATGTCGTCAAATGCTCGTTGACATTATGTACGCAAGTCAACCTTGGAATCATCGTAGCTCTTTTAGGTTGCGTGGAGGATGCATCTCTTGAATGGCTTTGATCTTCTTGGGATCAATATGTATACCCTTAGAGGTAATGACGAAGCCGAGAAACTTACCACTAGAGACACCCAAGAAATACTTGGTGGGGTTCATCTTGAGTTGATGCTGGCGCATAAGATTAAAGATAGTTCTTAAATCTTGAATGTGATCTTCTTTGAGACGACTTTTGACAGCAATATCATCAACATTGCATTCGACAGTCTTTCGTAAATGATCTCGAAAGATAGTGCTCATAGCCCACTAGTAAGTTGCACCTGCGTTCTTAAGACCAAACGGCATGACCGTATAACAGTACACACCTCGATGAGTACGAAATGAAGTATGTTTTTCATCTTCAGGATCCATCCGGATTTGATTATATCTAGAAAACCCATCTATGAATGAAATTCGTTCGAGTCCACATGTATTGTCGATCATAACATCAGTAATTGGGAGAGGAAATTCGTCTTTAGGGCAAGGATAATTGAGATCCCGAAAGTCTATGCAAACTCGAACCTTTTCGGTCTTCTTCAGAACAGGGACGACATTGGCCACCCAGTCAGGATTTTGTTCTTCTCTGATAAAGCCACAAGCTATAAGCTTTTTGACTTCATCATCAATTGCATCCATCATTTCAGGCTTGAATCGCCGTTGTTGTTGTTTGACCGTTTTGACATTCGGTAAAATGTTAAGCTTGTGAGTTGCAATTTGAGGATCTAATCCCGGCATATCTTCGTAACTCCAGGTGAAGACGTCAATATATTCACGAATAAGGTAAATTAATTCTTTTTTATCATCTTCTGGGAGAGTCTTGCTAATGAAGATTGGTCGTGATACACCTTTCTCTCCATTATCGATTTGGACCAGTTGATCTTCATTAGGTGGTTCTCGTTGTTCAAAACAAAGTTCCCACTGATTGTCCATCCTTTGTGCCCAAGGGTCAATTTCAATAGCTTCTTCAATGTCACTTTCGTCATCTTCTAAGAATTTGGCGGACACCATGTTAGAAGATACTATAACCTTATGAACATGACCGATGCCGGTATTAGAGTCCCATGAGATAGAATCAGAAGAGTTTGAACGTTCTTCTTTATCAGATTGAGAAGGTTCTGGAGTTGGAAGTGGTGACATATAACCTAGTCCTTGCTTCATTTTACTATGGTATTGTTGTGATTTTTCTTTTGGAACAGCAATACGAAGAGGGGTTCGCCTTCCTTTACCATTGTTGAGACCTGTTCTGAAATCATAGCCCATTTTACGGATGATAGCTTTAGATTGTGGACTATAGCGTCGTAATTGTAGCCTTCCTGTATCATCTCTATTATCATTATAGAGCATGATTTTTGGTTCTTCTCTTTTGTTGAAGAATATAGGCTTTTCATCTTTCTTTCGAGATGGTACTAAGAAGTACGACTCTTGTATTAAATCCGGTGATACCATATTTCGTCGAGATGATACGACTTCTAATATAAGTAGCTTAAAGCTATCCAGCATATCCAGATAACACTGAGTATAGTAAAAGACATTAATATATTGCAAAGGAGATGCTTTATTAATTTTTACACCATCATTTACAATAGGGACTTTAGCCTTAGCAGGCTTAGTCAGATTGATGACAAGAGGGGAGAGGAAGAACGAGAAGGAGGAGGAAGCTTCTTGCGATGAAGATCGATTATAAGCGGCTCAGAAGAGGTGAGCTCTCTGTGTTCCTGACTATCACCTTTAGGTCGCTTCTCATGGGAAGGTAGATAGATAGTCAGTGGTTGGGAAGACTAAGGACAGGAGGTACATCCTTTGACTGGAATCATCAGAGTATTATTAGGTATACTCTTCTGTTCTTCATCTGTATCCATTGCTAGTACTACCTTCATGAATTCCTCTTTGTACATACGAAAATCGCTGCAATACGCTTCAACTCCTTTGAAAGGATTCAGATCTGCAATCTCTTTTTGGACTTCTCCATTACCATCCACATATTTGAAACATTGGTAGAGTGTAGAGGGTACAATATTGTGTTCATGGAGGAATGGCCTTCCCAACAAAGCATTGTATGAGCCATGATTTTCAATAACATAGAAAGTTACCTTTGTACGAAGATTGCCAATTTGAAGTTTTAGGCGTATCTTCTCCAAAGGTTCACTTCTTCCTTGATTGAGTCCCAGTATGGTGGTGATAGTTGTAGAAAGATTATGAACTAGGATTTTTAAAGCGTCCAATAAGGACTTTGGCATGATGCTAAGTGCAGACCCAGGATCAATCAGAATACGGTCGACTTTTATGGTATCCACATATCCCGTGAAATAGAGGGGACGGTCATGACGATTGTCTTCTAATAACATGTCATCTTATGTAAAAGTGGTATTGGGCATCAATTCAAATACACTATGACAATGTGCACAGCTGACTGGCTCCTTTTTAGGCTTCTTGAAAAGAGTTAAACAAGTGTCAGCCTGCATCAAGGCTTTACTTGACGTCTCACGAGTTTCTTTTGAGAGACATAAAAGTTCAAAGATTGACAATCTTGCTGGAGTATTAGCCAATTGAGCCAATATGTCAAAATTGTAAGGCTTTTCAAGTCCAAGAGATGATGACTTCTTCAACGCTTTATCAAAGCGAACCGGTTGCTTTCCCTTGTCTGCTGATGTTGGTTTAGGAGAAGATGGTTCAACCACTGGCAAGGATGTAGATGGTGTATCTTCCGCAGGAGAAGATGATGGAGGAAGAGCATCCGGGGATGGAGCAGGGTTCTCTTGATTTTCGGAATACTTCCGAAGATAGGGTTTCCCAGATCTATTGCCCATTAGGATTTCTTCTTCTGTTAATGGTTCAAAGGATACCACATTACAGTTCTTGGATTTAGACTTGGAATGCTTCTTTTGCTTAGAAGAGGAAGGTGTTTCAAATTCTGCAACCAGATCTGGATGAATCCATATAATCTCTCCTCTGTCAGTTGACATCGAAACAAGACCTTCATTTTGAGGAGGCGAGATATTCACAATTTCTAGAGTAGTCCTTGGAATGGGGACAGCACCATCTTGTACGAGTTGTGGTGGAAAATCACCAAATTAGAGAGAAACCACATTAGCCGTCACCGTTTTTTTCGTCCTGTTGTAGAGTAATTGCTCCAGAGTTGACCAACTCCTGGATTTTGCCCTTGAGTACATAACATGCTCTGGTTGGATGCCCTATGAATCTGTGATAAACACAGTATTTAGGGTGATCAGTTTTATCGACTTCTTCTGGTTGCTTTGCCTCTGGAAGCTGAAGCTTATTGATTTTGATCAAGCAATCGAAGATGCTTAAAGTATCATCTTCGTTGAAAGAATACTCTTCTTTTGGACGAGTTGACTTTTGCAGTGGTGCTGATGGGGTGGATGCCATCTGAGTAACATTGACAGCCAAAGACTCTTTGCCTTTAAGATTGATGGCCAATGTTTCTTTATTCTTGCGGTTATTCTGGCGATTACTACCCCCAGATGTAGAATGTTCATCTTGGTTAGGGTGAGTCATCTGGACTCCTAACTGCTTGAACTTTTCGGCACTTACTTCTGCCACTTTTGCATTAATAATGAAAGAAGGCCAATCCTGGAATTGTGTAGATCCTGTCACCTCCAGTTTTCAAAAATAGGAGTATTTTAGTCATTTTTCATTTTAGAATATTTTTGAAATTATTTATTTATTTATAATATTATTTTGGGGATATTTGAGTCGGGTTCGAATTTCAGCTCAATCCGACTTGAAACGGGGACCCGGGGTAGTGTTGACTCTAGTAGGACCCACACACTAGTTAGCCGTGGCCCACATGTAAATTATTTTAGTTAGTGGCTAGGCTAAATTATTTTGGATAGGGTTAGTGTGATTAGTGTTTTAGAAATGACTAAACTAGCCACCAACTTAAACCCTTCCCAATATATTAATTAATAGATTAGAGGGGGGGTATTTTTGACATTGCCAAAATAGAACACCTAGCTCTAAGGGGGCCGACCTTATTAGGAATGGATAGACTCTAGCCATTTGACATTTTCTATTTCCACTTTCTCTCTCTTGTTCTTCCCCAAATTTCTAGAGAGCAACCTCCATTGATTTCATCTCCAAATCCATCATTTCTTCTACCAAATCTTCTTATTTCCTTCTCTACTCAAGCCAAGGAGGAAGCTCGCCATGTTTGGGAGGATTCGGAGCTCATTCGTGTCCTTTTGGAATCTCTACGTGTCGGTGTCGTGTCGGAAGGCTTTTCCTTTGAATCTCTCTCCCGGAATGTATAATCTCTCCTCTAAACCATCCCTACAAGCATATAGGTTGATTTTGACCCATAGGAATGACCTCCATGGTTATGTCTCCATTTGTGTCCATTTCGTGTCTATTTGGAGACTTTTAGGAGTGTCCTATGTGTAAGCTTGTGTCCTAGTAGGAAAGTCTCTATTTGGACACTTGTATTTATTATGCATATTGTTTAAATGTTGTTTTAATATTTAATCTCAGATTTCTAATAGTTTAGAGGTGAGTTTTATAAGTATCATATTGTACCATATTTATTTACCTATATATTGTATATATATGTGGGTTATATATATGTTATTCTCTCTCTCTCTCTCTCTCTCTCTCTCTCTCTATATATATATATATATATATATATATATATATATATATATATATATATATATATATATATATATATATTATATATATATATATACAATTTGGCTTATATATATATATATATATATATATATATATATATATATATATATATATATATATATATATATATATATATATATATATATAAGCCAAATTGTATATATATATATATATATATATATATATATATATATATATATATATATATATATATATATATATATATATATGTATATATATTATGGTGTGTAATGTGTGTATTTCTCTATGTTGTGGGTATGGTGTAGGTTCGGCCAAGGGGGGAGAAAGATTGGATGTGTGTTTGTTGTGTTGGTGATGTATGTATTTGTGTTAGTTTATAGAGGAATTTGTGTTGCTAGGGTGTTTGATAGAATGGAAGGTATTTGAGAGTTTGTTTGTGAGAGAGTTAGAGAGGGGATTGAGTGTTAGATTGGAAGTGGAGAGTAGAGTTGAGGGGGGTACTGCTGCTGCAAACATCAGTAGGTACAACAGCAAATAGCAGGGCATTAGCTTCCCATACCAGTCTATTTCATGCTCTTAAACACCCCATAACAGCCCCCCCCTAAACCCAGCTGATAGCCCTTCATTTCAGTCCACAAGACTACTCCTTAACCACTCCTTGCTGTCCTTAAACAGTCCTTAACCACCCTTCAAACACAGCCCCAAACATGTCCAATTCAGTCCCCATTTCTACCCCCAAATATCAGTCACATGGCTGTCCCCTTTGCTGTCCAAATTTTAGTCCTAAACATACCCCCAAAACCTGTCATTAGCTGCTAAATATAAGTCCATTTTAGCTCCCTATATGTTGTCCTAAATGACAGTCCCAAGTAGCCATTTATCAGTCCACTCCTGCCCCAAAAATCAGTCCTATTTGATGTCCATTGACAGCCCCAAACATATACAAATTAGTCCCTACATTCAGCTATGTGTGTGTGTTTATGAGCCCTGTGTATGTGTGTGTGTTTGTTAGCCTATAGGAGTGAACCAAAACCATATGTGTGTGAGCCTATATATATATTTGTGTGCGTGAGTTTATATATGTATTTGTGAGTGTGAGTTATATATGAGTATAGCTAATAGCCTATAGGAGAGCCTATATGTAAACCTATAGGAAAGCCTATATGGGTGTTATATGTGAGTGAGTGTGTGAGTGAGTTGTTTGGGTGAGTGTTAGGATAATGTGAGGATGGTATATGATATATGGTAAGGTAATGGGTAGGGTAAACCAACATATGTTCTAAGATAGGCTAGATACCTATATTTTCTGGTAGGTAAACCTTAGATAGGATAGTATCTAGCTGCCCTAAGGAGCCTAGGCTAGTATCTTGGGTATTAGCGGGGTTTTCTTTGTATTGGGCAAGGTATCGAGATTACCTTGGTAAGGGTAATGTAGGTTTTACCTAGAACTAAGGTATTTGAGTTTAGAGTTTAAGATATGGTTAGAACTTGGTTCTCTTGGTTGGTAATGATCAAATATAGTGCTCCTAGACTAGTTTTGACTTCGGTTGACCATTTTGACCAAAAGTCAACAAAAGTCAACCGATAGTCAACCTTAGCCTATAAGTGACTAGATTTGATCGAAGCCAAACCAGAGTTGACCAGTTGACTGAAAGTCAATAGTTGGTCAACATTAGACTAGTTTGACCTAGGGTTGACCTAGAGTTGACCAGGGTTGACCAGTTGACCAAAAGTCAACTGTAAGTCAACCTTTGACCCCGTTTGACCTAGTTTGACTTGGATTGACTCCCAGTGACCTAGTATGACCTAGTATGACTCAGTTTGACCTAGATTGACCTAGTTTGACTTAGACTTGCATTCATGACTTAAATTAGTTTCTTTTTCATTATAAAACCCTGTTTGGACTTATGGCATCTCATCTATAGGTCTGTGATTACTCTGAGCGTCTGTTCGCCTTATCAGCTCAGGACCACAGGCGAGTACATTCACTGATAGTTTTTATTGTCTTCATATCTACTATATCCGATTCAGTTGTAGTGTCTTACATGATTCCCAACACGACGGTTCACGGACTAGTATACGTCGGATCCTGTCATGAGATGTTATTCCCGGATTTTATTGGTATATTGGTGTGTGATATCCATGTTTCATGTACTTATATAGACATCAATTTGGGAGTGGGCTGATCACCTGCTTTTGAATCCCGTGTCATAACGTGCCATGTCCGGATCCTTGATACTATTAGGGGATGGGGGAATTATTAGGGGTTATGTAATGAAAGCCCCATGTCACTATTTTCCTAGCGCCACCCTCACCTCACGTAGAGTGTAGAAGATACCCCATGTCCATGTTATCCAGGTTGGCCGGCATGACTTTTCATTGAGGTCACCGCGGATTGTCGGGCCAAGTGGATAACCCTTCCATGACTCCCTAGCCGATCACATAGCGCTCTAATAATCCAAGTCACATTTTTATATTTATTTATCCTGGAAGGCTAAGTTCTGTTCGGGAGAAGAGTTACAACCCCGGTCCTTGTTTGGTTTAAGGGTTGTAACTCGGCTTCCGAATAGTTCCTAAGTCACCCTATATATATACATCTTGTCGTCCTATTCAGTACTCACATCTATTATACATTTCCTGCTGATTTTACCCTATATTTCACATATCTTTGTCTTGTATTTCATTATACTGTCTCTTATAGTATTTGTCAATTCACATGGAACTGTTGTTGGTGTTTGTACTTGCTCATTTTCCTGACAGGATACCATTGACAATTTTATAGATGTTTCTGAGACAGGCTGCTCGACCTATTATGGGGTCGAGACAGATGGAGACTCAGGCCAAGGCTGTGGCCTGATAGTTTGGCCACTAGATTTTATACTCCCTGAGTAGTTAGCTTAGTTAGGCTTGTTCGGACTGCTATCCAACTTTTGTTTTAGACTGTAGTATTTCATATTATATTCTGTGACTCTGTGGTATTGTGTATAGCTTTGGGCTTGTGTGGATCTCGAACTTATTTTCTGTTTTTATCTATCATATTTTCTTTCGTGCTATCTATCCTAGTTTGCTTTTGTGATTGAGACTGTATTGCTATGTCACCTCCATTCGGAGTATATATACTGTACATGTACCTTCATCTGTTTAGTTGTAGTATTTATAGATGACCTAGACAGCGTTCTACCGCCGATGCTGCGGCGTAGGCTGGACGTAACCACGTACTCCTGCCCCTAATCAGGGTACGGGTCGTGACACATTTTTTGTGGCAGCCCATGCAGGTCTGTGTCGCAATTAGTACGATCCCGTAATAGTGCTCGACTTAGAGTACTAATTACGAGCATGCGACTAGGACATAGGATCTAGGATATGATAGGAGTTACTCAATCACTTTTTAGAAATTTTTTGATCTTTTGATTACCATGACAACTCTTCTTGCATTTGAATTCAATTGTCCTCCTTTGATAATATCTTATCTTGTGCCATATTGATCTCTTGGGTTCAATTCGTCTTCAGGATGACAGTGACTCGTTCTCAGGCAGCAGGGCCTAGTACAGTTCCAGAAAGGTCAGATCCAGGAGGTCTTCCACCTCCGGCTGCGGGAGCTACAGCTGAGGGAGCTGCCACCTCAGTCACTGTCCTTCAGGCGGGAGCTGCAGCGACGGTTCTGGGAGGTCTTCCACCTCCAGCAGCGAGACCGTCCATGGTCATTCCTGATATTCTTCCATAGCAGCCTCTGCTACCAATAGATACTCAGAAGATGTTGGCCCTTCTGCAGCAGATGTTGCAGACCCAGAGAGCACAGGCCGAGGCACAGCACCGCCAGGCAGAGGTAATGCGACAGAGCATGGAGAACTCCACCGGCTGGTGATGGCAGCAATTGAGAGGGTTATACCGGGTACAGTTCAGGATACCCCAGTTCAGCACCAGGGACAGGACCAGAGGCAGACTACTCCGTACGGTTTCTGCAGGAAGCCGGGGCACGCCTGGGGTGTTTGTAGGATGAGGTTGGGTGTGTGTCTATTCTGTGGGGCGTCCGACCACCAGCTGAAGGATTGCCACACTCGTGGAGTCCGAGGAGGCCAGGACAGGGTACATCAGGCACCAGCATGTGTCGACCAGCAGCAGGGTCCGAGCAAGAGACATGCCATCCAGTGTGCCTTCTGCAAGAAGATGGGGCACACTCGGGAGGTTTGTAGGATGAAGCTGGGATTTTGTTTATTCTGTGGAGCTCCAGACCACTAGATGAAGAACTGTGCTGCCCGTGCAACCAGACAGGCAGGCCAGGACAGAGTCCAGCAAGGCTAGAGGAGGCCAGCAGGGACGTACTTTTGCTATGACAGTTGAGCCACTCAGGCAGTAGCAGAGAAGATAGCAGGTTCCAATATTTCGAATCTCCTTTCCGTATTTGCCTTCTTATAAGCTGTCTTGAAATTCGATTCTATCTGTTCTTTGATCGTTGGATGAAAATTGTTCTTGTGATATGATTTTCTTCTGAGATAAGTCGTATGGGCTAGGTCGCCTCGATTATGAGATTTTAGAATACTCTAGGGTCATGTTAGCAGGCATAGTGAGAGCATATAGTCGGATTATGGTCGTATTTCTCGGGTGTAGAAATTTATGGTTTTCGCTGCCAAGCATGCGACAATGCAAAAATTTTAAATACCATAATTCTAGAGGTATGTACCGTACTTGAGGACTCTGTGATTATCGTAGCCTTGCTCACTGGCATGACGGAGATTCTGAGTATTATGATGATTGGACAGACGCATACGATTATCGATTTGTATAATTTTTATGTGTTTACTTTGTTTTAATTTTTGAGGATGATTCTTTCAAGGTGGATAGACTTATAGCACCCAGTTTCTATTTGAGAGTAATTTTAAACTTTGTAATTTTAGTCATTTAATTCATGTTTTGATTTTGAGATTTTAATCATTTTAAATTTTAAGCCATGACTTGTGATTTTGATATTTTACTATTGTTTGGTTTTAATTTCGAGGACAAAAGTTTTTTAAGGTGGATAGATTTGTCACCCCCAGTTTTCAGAAACAAGGGTATTTTTTGTCATTTTTCATTTTAGAATATTTTTGAAATTATTTATTTATTATAATATTATTTTGGGGATATTTGAGTCGGATTCGAATTTCAGCTCAATCCGACTTGAAACGGGGACTCGGGGTAGTGTTGACTCTAGTGGGACCCACACACTAGTTAGCCATGGCCCACATGTAAATTATTTTAGTTAGTGGCTAGGCTAAATTATTTTGGATAGGGTTAGTGTGATTAGTGTTTTAGAAATGACTAAACTAGCCCCCGACTTAAACCCTTCCCAATATATTAATTAATAGATTAGAGGGGGGTATTTTTGACATTGCCAAAATAGGACACCTAGCTCTAAGAGGGCCGGCCACATTAGGAATGGATAGACTCTAGCCATTTGTCATTTTCCATTTCCACTTTCTCTCTCTTGCTCTTCCCCAAATTTCTAGAGAGCAACCTCCCTTGATTTTATCTCCAAATCCATCATTTCTTCCACCAAATCTTCTTCTTTCCTTCTCTACTCAAGTCAAGGAGGAAGCTAGCCAAGTTTGGGAGAATTCAGAGCTCGTTCGTGTCCTTTTGGAATCTCTACGTGTCGGTGTCGTGTCGGAAGACTTTTTCTTTGAATCTCTCTCCCGGAAGGTATAATCTCTCCTCTAAACCATCCCTACATGCATATAGGTTGATTTTGACCCATAGGAATGGCCCCCATGGTTGTGTCTCCATTTCGTGTCCATTTGGAGATTTTTAGGAGTGTCCTATGTGTAGGCTTGTGTCCTAGTGGGAAAGTCTCTATTTGGACACTTGTATTTATTATGCATATTGTTTAAATGTTGTTTTAATATTTAATCTCAGATTTCTAATAGTTTAGAGGTGAGTTTTCTAAGTATCATATTGTACCATATTTATTTACCTATATATTGTATATATATGTGGGTCATATATATGTTATTCTCTCTCTCTCTCTCTCTCTATATATATATATATAAGCCAAATTATATTTTATATTTACATATATATATATATATATATATATATATGTAAATATAATTTGGCTTATATATATATATATATATATATATATATATATATATATATATAATATATAATATATATATATATATATATATATATATATATATATATATATATATATATATATATATATATACATATAAAAAAAAAATATATATATATATATATATATATATGTATATGTATATATATTATGGTGTGTAAAAATATATAGATATATATATATATATATATATATATATATATATATATATATATATATATATATTATGGTGTGTAATGTGTGTATTTCTCTATGTTGTGGGTATGGTGTAGGTTCGGCCAAGGGGGGAGAAAGATTGGATATGTGTTTGTTGTGTTGGTGATGTATGTGTTTGTGTTAGTTTAGAGAGGAATTTGTGTTGGTAGGGTGTTTGATAGAATGGAAGGTATTTGAGAGTTTGTTTGTGAGAGAGTTAGAGAGGGGATTGAGTGTTAGATTGGGAGTGGAGAGTGGAGTTGAGGGGGGGGGGGTACTGCTGCTGCAAACAACAGTAGGTACAACAGCAAATAGCAGGGCATTAGCTGCCCATACCAGTCCATTTCATGCTCTTAAACACCCCATAACAGCCCCCCCTAAACCCAGCTGATAGCCCTTCATTTCAGTCCACAAGACCACTCCTTAACCACTCCTTGCTGTCCTTAAATAGTCCTTAACCACCCCTCAAACACAGCCCCAAACATGTCAAATTCAGTCCCCATTTCCACCCCCAAATATCAGTCACATGGCTGTCCCAAAATAGTCCATGGCTGTCCCCTTTGCTGTCCAAATTTTAGTCCTAAACATACCCCAAAAACATGTCATTAGCTGCTAAATATCAGTCCATTTTAGCCTCCTATATGCTGTCCTAAATGACAGTCCCAAGTAGCCATTTATCAGTCCACTCCTGCCCCAAAAATCAGTCCCATTTGATGCCCATTGACAGCCCCAAATATGTACAAATCAGTCCCTACATTCAGCTATGTGTGTGTGTGTGTTTGTGAGCCCTATGTGTGTGTGTTTGTAAGCCTATAGGAGTGAACCAAAACCATATGTGTGTGAGCCTATATATATTTGTGTGTGTGAGTTTATATATGTATTTGTGAGTGTGAGTTATATATGAGTATAGCTAATAGCCTATAGGAGAGCCTATATGTAAACCTGTAGGAAAGCCTATATTGGTGTTATATGTGAGTGAGTGTGTGAGTGAGTTGTGTGGGTGAGTGTTAGGATAATGTGAGGATGGTATATGATATATGGTAAGGTAATGGGTAGGGTAAACCAACATATGTTCTAAGATAGGCTAGATACCTAGGATACCTATATTTCTTGGTAGGTAAACCTTAGATAGGATAGTATCTAGCTACCCTAAGGAGCCTAGGCTAGTATCTTGGGTATTAGCGGGGTTTCCTTTGTATTGGACAAGGTATCGAGATTACCTTGGTAAGGGTAATGTAGGTTTTACCTAGAACTAAGGTATTTGAGTTTAGAGTTTAAGATATGGTTAGAACTTGGTTCTCTTGGTTGGTAATGATCAAATATAGTGCTCCTAGACTAGTTTTGACTTCGGTTGACCATTTTGACCAAAAGTCAACAAAAGTCAACCGAGAGTCAACCTTAGCCTATAAGTGACTAGATTTGACCGAAATCAATCCAGAGTTGACCTGTTGACTGAAAGTCAATAGTTGGTCAACATTACCTAGGGTTGACCTAGAGTTGACCAGGGTTGACCAGTTGACCAAAAGTCAACTGTAAGTCAACCTTTGACCCCGTTTGACCTAGTTTGACTTGGATTGACTCCCAGTGACCTGGTATGACCTAGTATGACTCAGTTTGACCTAGATTGACCTAGTTTAACTTAGACTTGCATTCATGACTTAAATTAGTTTCCTTTTCATTATAAAACCCTGTTTGGACTCATGGCATCTCATCTATAGGTCTGTGATTACTCTGAGCGTCTGTTCACCTTATCAGCTCAGGACCGCAGGCGAGTACATTCACTGATAGTTTTCATTGTCTTGATATCTACTATATCCGATTCAGTTGTAGTGTCTTACATGATTCCCGACACGACGGTTTACGGACTAGTATACGTCGGATCCTGTCATGAGATGTTATTCCCGGATTTTGAGATGTCATTCCCGAATTTTATTGGTATATTGGTGTGTGATATCCATGTTTTATGTACTCATATAGACATCGATTTGGGAGTGGACTGATCACCTGCTTTTGAATCACGTGTCATGACGTGCCATGTCCGGATCCATGATACTATTCGGAGATGGGGAAATTATTATGGTTTATGTGATCAAAGCTCCATGTTACTATTTTGCTAGTGCCACCCTCACCTCACGTAGGGTGTAGCAGATACCCCATGGCCATGTTATCCAGGTTGGCCGGCATGACTTTCTGTTGAGGTCATCGCGGATTGCCGGGCCAAGTGGATAACCCTTCCATGACTCCCTAGCCGATCACATAGCACTCTAATAATCCAAGTCACATTTTTATATTTATTTATCCTGGGAGGCTAAGTTCTGTTCGAGAGAAGAGTTACAACCCCGGTCCTTATTTGGTTTAAGGGTTGTAACTCGGTTTCTGAATAGTTCCTAAGTCACCCTATATATATACATCTTGTCGTCCTATCAGTACTCACATCTATTATATATTTTCTACTGATTTTACCGTGTATTTCACATATCTTTGTCTTGTATTTCATTATACTGTTTCTTATAGTATTTGTCAATTCACATGGAACTACTGTTGGTGTTTGTACTTGCTCATTTTTCTGACAGGATACCGTTGACAATTTTATAAATGTTTCTGAGGCAGGCTGCTCGACCTATTATGGGGTCGAGGCAGATGGAGACTCAGGCCAGGGCTGTGGCCTGATAGTTTGGCCACTATATTTTATACTCCCTGAGTAGTTAGCTTAGTTAGGCTTGCTTGGACTGTGATCCAGCTTTTGTTTTAGACTGTAGTATTTCATATTATATTCTGTGACTCTGTGGTGTTGCGTATAGCTTTGGGCTTGTGTGGATCTCGAACTTATTTCTTGCTTTTATCTATCATATTTCCTTTCGTGCTATCTATCCTAGTTTGCTTTTGTGATTGAGACTGTATTGCTATGTCACCTCCATTCGGAGTGTATATACTGTACAGGTACCTTTATCTGTTTAGTCGTAGTATTTATAGATGACCTAGACAGCGTTCTACCGCCGATGCTGCGGCGTAGGCTGGACGTAACCACGTACTCGTGCCCTTAATCAGGGTGCGGGTCGTGACAGATCCCGTCCATATACTGATAATAGGCAACAAGTTTGATTTGCAAGTGTCTATTGTTATAGCAGATGGAGTACCTAAAGGCATTTTGAGTGCCTTTCGGTGGAATCTTTCAATGAAACTCTCTGTGGATTCATTGTGCCTCTATTTAATTTTAATAAGGGCAGACATTGTCATGTTGTTGACTCCCTCATAAAATCGTTCCAAGAACATTTGCTTGAAACCAGCAAAAGAAGTGATACAACCATCAGGCAGGCTACGATACCAGTCATATGCTGCACCGGCTAAAGAACCGACAAACAATCTGGTAAGGAGAGCATCATTTGGCTGTAATTGATCAGTCATCACTTCGAAATGATTGATGTACTGACTTGGAGAAGTGCTACCATCAAACAGCATAATGGTTGGAAGTTTATACTTAGGAGGAAATGGAACTTCCTTTCACTCTGTAGGATATGGTTGCTTTATGCCCAATCTTTGTAGGCCATCCTTCTGCTTGAAAGCCTCAAACTGAGTGCGCTGAAGTTTCACAGCCTCATTTGCATCCCCTGATGTTTGAGAATTGATGGGCTGGTTAGAAGTGTTAGGAGGAGGAACAACGTGGTAATTATCACCCCCAGCACCAGACTGACTTGGATTAGCTTGAATTGGCACAGAAGCAACCGGAGGGGCTGGTACCCCCAGATTAACATGTACATAAGATGCTATAAGCTCAGGATTTGTAACAGGATTTACAATCAGAGGTACTGTATGTTGAGCCACCATTATGGTGTGTATGCTTGCAACCATTTCTGCTATGGTTTTCAATTTTTCTTCTAATGCAACAATTCGTTGCTCTTGGCTGGTTGACGTAGAGGCATCTTGATCTTCTGTAATGGTATATGATGTCACTTCTCTTGCTGCTATTTATGAGATAGTTTGTTCAGAACTTTTACTATCTGCATCAAACTCCGAAAGAGGGTCCTCTCCCACATGAGTGATAGGGATATCTTCTTGATTAAGGACACCTTGGATCAAATGACGATTTTTCGATCTAGTGTATTGAAAGACATCTTCATTGGATGCATGGATCCGGTCTAAGTATTGTTGACTAGGATTACGGGATGTATTACGTCTTGGACGTTTCCTACCCCCAGTGCCTTGAGAAGTCATGTTAACAGAAGCATATAATAGTTCATCTTCGTCTTCTATTATATGTTTAGGAGTTGAAGCATAGTTCAGACGATCGAAGACAGATCGTCGAGCCGATTGGCAACAACAATTGATGACAACTTAATGTAGGTGATTTGAAGCGCGATTTGGAGGTAAGAAAAACATTTTCGTAGTCTCCCGCCTTTGTGTAAGACGTTGTCGGAGGTCAGTTACAACCACAGGACGAGAAGAAGTTGGAGGAACATATTCCTTAATGATGTTAGGAACATGTCTCCTATTCTTCAGGTGTTTAGTTCCTCGAGTGTACAAAATATACTCAACTCATTAGCATAAGTAGATGGGTCTTTCTTTTCAAACTTTGACTTTTGGTGTACATTGGCCTTTGGCATAGGGTTCTTGCATTTTGCCAAAGTTGATATTGGTTGACGCCTATTGAGATAAGCACGTAAATCTGAAAATTTCTTTCCCGGTGTCTCTGTTTGTGAAACTTTCAATTTTTTTTGCTTGGATCTTGAAGTTTGCAAGGTAGGAAGGCCTTGACCAGACCCCATAGGGGTAGGTAAGATACCTCTCTGATCAGTATTCTTTCCGGTATTAGAGATTCGAGGACCTCTGTTTACAGGAATAGAATCTGATACATCTTCCTCTGAGTCATAGAACAGGAAAGTTTGAGGAAAGACCAAAGGGTGCTTTCCTTTATTTTGAACAGGGTTAGCTAAGAAGCGTTTCCCTTTGTTCTGTTGTGTGAACATTTTTGGCATAGATTGTGCCAATTGAGAAAATGCTATAGGACTTTTTTTTTCTGTCTAGTGTTAGCACTAGGACATGAATTCTCTAAGTTCAGAACTTGAGAATTGGAAGAGGGTATAGCCAAAAGACTAGTTCCCTTAAGTTCCACCGGAGTAGCAGATTGTGCCTGGGTTACCGATTGCTTGGGTTACGCCATAGTCCTAAGGACTACTGGTGGCTCCTTGGCAGCAACATTGGTAGACTGTGCCTTGACAGTAGTTTGAACTGACTGTGTCTTGGCAACAAAGATTGTAGTAGGCGCATGGGCAACAGAGTGAGCAGATTGCGCCCTAGCAACAGAAACAGGCTGTACCGGAACCACTGAGGCAGATTGTGCCTCGGTCATTGAACACTCAAGTTGCGCCTGGGCAACAGTGACCGTGGAAGATTTAGGAGTCCACACAGTCCTGTTCTTGGCGATAGCCACCGTGCGCTTGTTGCTCTTGGTGTTGATCATATTCTCGTAGGCTGTCTGGTTGACTTGAACAACAAGAGTCTTCTCCGTCTTGCCGATCGATGCAATGTCACATTGAGTTGTCACTTTCTCCTCGGAGGAGAAAGTCGTCCCCAGCAGAGTCACCATTTTGTTTAGAAAAACAAAATTTTGTTTTATTCCAAACTTGTAAAAGAGTACAAAGTACAATAAATTCTGGGGAAGTACAACTTTAGGAATCTGATCAGGAGACGATCACTTTATCCCTTGGTCTATGTGAACTTGAAGACTGTAGCCTCTAGAGAACGCAGCAGCAATTTTGCAGGAGTTCTTGATCTCTGTCCCTCTGATGATGGTTTGGAAACTCTATTTATAGAGTTCAGGAAATAGTTGTTTTAGCAGTTATTCTGATGTGCGCGAGGCTGGATTGCTCCATACTGGATTGCGCCAACCTCTTGTTGTGCCAACTTTTATTTAGTTGTCAATCGTGTACTAACTATATTTAGATGCATGGCATCATATGATTGAGATGCGCGTGGTCGTGTACAGGATAGTAGACACGTCTTGAGAGATTAGTGGCATGTGCGCCACGTCATCCTACTTTAGAATGTAAGTTGTCTCAACTTTATCAGGTTGCGCGAGCTTCAGTCAACAAGTCAAGCTGCGCTTGATTTGAGCTGCGCCTACACACGTAGCAGCTTTTGAGCAAAAGTCGTTCGGGTTGCGCCCAGGCGCAACTAAGGATTTTGTTTAGATTGCGCCTGGGCGCAACTCACGAAGTGTATAGGACAGCTATCCACCAACTTCTCTAGAACAACACAATTCACGGGATTTGAAGAGATTTTCCTCGTTCACTATTGTGTCAGTCGTCAGTATTTGTCAGATAATGATGACTATTAAGTATCAGATGCCATGAAGGTTTTAGCGCAAAAAGACTGGGCGCAGTTTGATATCGGGCGCAACCTGATCAGTGGCGCAGTCTGTTCTCTGAGCTTCATATCAGTGGCACAACTTGATTTTTGGGCGCAACTTGATCACTGATCAGTATATTGAAGGCACAACTTGATATTTAGGCTCTACACTAGGTTGCGCACAGGTTGCGCCAGGTTGCGTGCAGGCTGTGCACAGGTTGCGCCAGGTTGCGCACAGTTTGCGCAAGTGGTGCAATGAACACGTTGTGCATGTGGCACAAGGTGTGCAAGGCACGCAAGGCTTGTGGCGCAGTATGGCACAAGTGGCTCTGTGTGCAAGGTACAAGGTGCGCGGGTTGCTAGAGTGGCACAACTTGCTTCAGATCGTGCCTGTGCATGATCTGAGCGGTTACTGCACGTTCGGAGTGGTTATTACCACGTTTCGAATGTTGTGCTAACCGGACAGTTGCTACTCGGGCCTATATAAGGTCTCTTCTCTCTCACAGGCACAGAACACAGAACATATTCACAGAGTTACGAAAGTTTACAAGTGTTTCTTAACACGAGCAAACAGAGCCTGTTAGAGAGAAGAGAACCTTTGCACCAGCGTTGCTTTTGCACGGGAGTCCGTACGATCCGAGGAGTCAGAATAGCAGAAGTTGAAGAACAGATGGCAACTCTAGAGGGGGGTGAATAGAGTTGTAGTAATAATAACCAATTAAAAATCAACTCTTTCACAATCTAAGATTAATCAGAGTAAATGCGGAAGATAAATAAGGAGCAAGAGAGCATACGCAAATACAGCCGATTTTAACCTGGTTTCCCTCGTGGAGGACTAGTCCAGGCCTGAGAACTCTAGCTCAGGATTAAATATTTGTGAAATAGTAGTTACACCCCGAGCCTTTACTTCAAAAGAGTACGTCAACTTCTTACAATGGATCGCAGTGGCGATGCTTGGAATTTTCCAGGCTACTTCTTGAACTCTTGCACAAGACTCCTAACTGAGAGATGCTGAGCACTCGAGACTTAGGAAACTTGTGGCTAGTAGATGAAGAAGGGTATGGCTTATATTGAGCTTAAGTGAGAAGAGAAGATTGGATGAATGAAAATGAGAGAATTCTTGGCCTATTTATAGGTTTTTATCAGGCAGAATTCTGCCAGAATTCTGGTAGGAATTTTCAAAAAATTGGTCGTTGGACAACTAGCAACCACCAAGCCCTAAAAATTAGGGTACTAATTTTTAGGGGACAGAGTTCGACCCGAACTCTGTGTGGAGGCAGAGTTCGGCCCGAACTATGTCTCCTGAGCACAGAATGGGTCCAAGGGTCCAGTGGGCTGATTTTGGATGTGGAGCTTTATGGATTTGGATAGGTTATGGGTTGAGTTTCAAGAGCCCAGCATAACTCAGCTTACAATCATTCTAGACTCAATAAACTATAAAAGTACAGACTCGAAAAACGACTCGCATCTTCAAAAATGAGCTGTCGTCTGGCTTGAACTGGATGTAGTAGTCGTGTGTCGTATTGAATTATCACAAGTATTATTTAGTCAATGTTATCAACATTTGGTTGACTGTGACTTTGTGTCAACAATCTCCCCCATATTGATAATTGACAAAATAATAATTGTATATTCAATATCCATACCTGGACACATATAACGACATAGCTCCCCCATAATTTGTGCCGAGCTTAAGAATTGCTCCCCCATAAACAATACTGTGAATCTTGTTGGCCTGTTAATAACATTCTTTCAAAAGCACATATAAACCAAACAGAACAGAAATATTCACATATCTCCCCCTTTTGGCATTTAGCAATATGAGATATATAAATGATAACTAGCAGACACACCAAAAAGAGAAATAACTGCATATAAACTATGATAATAACCAAGAGTCATGATAACATAAAAACTGATAATAGTACTGCCAAAGTCTCAAAAGCACAACTCATAAGAAGTCTACTATAAATCAAGTACATAAAAGTAACTAAAGCAAAATGCATAAACATAATCTAAGATCAGCAGTAGCAGCATCACAAGTGGTGCATATCCATCATCGAGCATGAGAGGGCCCGGCATCGTCCGAAGCATCAGTAAAGGAGCGACGTGGGTCCACAAAAGCCGCATCCGGATCCATGTAGCGACGAACCCAAGGGTTATCGATACGGAATCCCTCACGACCTGGGTCTCGCTCCATAGGAATGGGCATGGAAGGATGACGAGACATTGAATACCGAATATCATACAGCGAGTTGCTGATAGCACTCATCTGCAAGGTAGTCCGATAGTCCAGTTGAGTCCATCGATCGTCCTCCAAAGTGAAGCGATCTCGGAGGATGGCCTAAAGAGACTCAAGAGTGGCAGGAGGAGGAGGAGGATCCTGTCCGAGAGGAGGGGCCTCTGGCTCATCATCAGAATGCTCAGACACTACCGGTGAGCCGATGGCCGCCTGAAGCCTCCTTGCCTTAGATAGAAAGGCAGGGGCAGGTAAGAATGGACACTCATCAAGGGGTACATGGAACGCACGAAAGATCGTAGGAAGGTATAATGCATAAACCAAAGATCTTGGTTTCTCCTACAGTTGATCATCCAATCTATCATTGTGCGTGAAAGGTTAAAGGGAACATAGAAGTGGAGATGGTACAATGCTGAAATCTCAAAATAAGTGACTTCATCGGTAGAACCCGCTTTGGGTAGAATGGTGTTGAAAATGATCCGATGAAGCTCATAGAAGTAAGGATTGAGGAATTTTGCCAAGAGCTTGCGAGGACGTGTGTTAGGGCTACACAGGTCGTCCTTGAAGCTCTCTAGTGAAATCCCTTCGGGAAAGATAAAGGATCTAGCTTCAACAAGATTTTCCCAAGAATTACGCTCTTGAAGCTCAAGATATTCGGCCAATTCAAAATCATCAAAGAAAATATCAATTCCCGCAACTCGTGAATAAATATGAGTGTCATCATGGGTCAAGTTGCAGTAAAACATTTGAATGGCACTACGATAAATGACCAAATTAGAAGTAACGAGTTCATCAAGACAAAGGTCACGAAAAAGTGCATCATATTGTGAGAATATGGTAAAGTTGATGGGGTGTCCCGGAAATACTGGACGTGTTCGAAAATTACTAAAACAATCATTTGAGGCGTCTAGTGATACAAAAATTCGGTCGTCGTAAGTGTTTGGATCATTGGGACGAGGAGGATTGAACAAAGGATTGTTGTTCAATGGCCGGTACAACGGGTGATACAACGGGCGGCTCAACGGAAGGAGGAGCATTCGACGAGGATGCGCCCTCAGTCCGAAGTCTCTTCACGCGGTTGAGCAAACAATGGGCCATAACACAATAGATAATCAAAGAAATTGAGATATAGAAAAGTAAGGAATTATACCTCAAACTAGTGATGAACTATGGAAGAGAATTGAAAAATAAGCCTTCTCCTTGAGTTTGGGGAAGAATGGAGCACAAAAGAGGAGAAAGTAGGGTTAGGGTTTTGATAGAATTGTGTTTGAGAGATGGAAAGGTGGTAAGAAGGAAGGAGATGAAAGAGAAACCAAATATAGGGGAAGGGTTTCTCTTGGTCGGGTCAAATGATGACCATTGGATCAACATTTTGATCAACGGCTGGGGCTGTTCCCGGTTCTGGAACAGTCGGGCCGAATTCGGCCCGAACTCTGCTAGGAGCAGAATTTGGCCCAAATTCCGGATCCTGGTCACAGAATGGGAATCAGGCAGAAACAGGAAAAATATTGGTTAAGTAATAGACAAACCAATATAAGATATGAGTATAAAGTTAGAAAAGGCCCAAGAATTGATTCTGAAGCAGCAATATGAAATTGAAATAATAGTATTTCAGCATGTGATAAATAAAATGAACCATATAATAAACAAGGAATTATATCATAATTCAATATTTTGAAGCTGCCATGGGTTAGCTGCAGGGGCCGGATCCCAGCTAGCGGTAGTCTTGAGGACTAGTGCACCGTGTCGCTTAGGCTTTTACGCCTTGTTGTCAAAAGAACCCTTTCGGCTTGTACCCATAGCAAGTTCATCATAATAGAATCAAGATATACTAGATATTTACACAGGTTTATCTTAATTTACAACAGCTTCATCTAAGATTTCAAGTTCACGACAAAGAAAATTGAAGATCTCTTCGGATAATGGTTTTATGAAGAAGTCTGCTAACTGATGATCAGTGTCAATAAATTCTAAGTTAATCGTGCCATCTTGCTGATGATCACGCAAAAAGTGGTGATGAATTTTAATGTGCTTTGTGCGTGAGTGACAAATGGGGTTCTTAGTCAAGTTTATAGCACTGGTGTCGTCACAAAAGATTGGAATATACATGAAAGACAAATTATAGTCTTCAAGGGTTTGCTTCATCCACAGAATTTGTGCACAACAACGCCCAGCTGCGATGTATTCAGCTTCTGTTGTGGATAGTGCGATAGAATTCTGCTTCTTGCTAAACCAAGAGACTAAAGCTTTTCCTAATAAATGACACGTACCGCTCGTACTTTTATGGTCGACCTTGCATCGGTCGAAGTCAGCATCAGAATAACCAATGAGGTCAAATGATGTTGACTTGGGATACCATAGGCCCACTATAACCGTACCCTAAAGGTATCGAAAGATACGCTTAACCGCGGTCATGTGTGATTCCTTAGGATTTGCTTGATATCTAGCACACAGGCAAATGCTAAACATAATATCAGGGTGACTTGCAGTAAGATAGAGTAGACTGCCTATCATGCCTCGATACTTACGTTGATCTACGGGTTTGCCACTATCATCTGGTTCAAGTTTGGTTGAAGTAGCCATAGGAGTGCTGATTGGTTTGACATTGTCAAGGTCAAATTTCTTCAGCATGTCCTTTGTATACTTCGACTGACAGATGAAAGTTCCATTTGACATTTGTTTGACTTGCAGCCCGAGAAAGTAGTTGAGTTCTCCCATCATGCTCATCTCAAACTCGGTCTGCATACACTTGGCAAAATCTTGACAAAAAGTTTCATCAGTAGAACCAAAAATAATATCATCTACATATATTTGTACTAAAAGAATAGTGTCTTTGAAAGATTTTACGAAAAGTGTAGTGTCAATTTTCCCTTTTGAAAAACCTTTCTCAAGCAAGAAATTGCTTAGCCGTTCATACCAAGCTCTAGGGGCTTGTTTGAGGCCATACAACGCTTTCTTTAGCTTGAACACATGGTCGGGAAATTTGTGATTTTCAAAGCCAGGGGGTTGTTTTACATAAACTTCCTCCTTAATAAAACCATTCAAGAAAGTACTTTTAACATCCATTTGAAATAATTTAAAATTTTGAAAATTTGCAAATGCACAAAGCATCCGAATGGATTCTAATCTAGCAACAGGAGCATACGTCTCATTGTAGTCGATACCTTTCTCTTGGTTGTATTCTTGGGCTACTAGACGAGCTTTGTTGCGTGTGACTGAACCATCTTCATTCACTTTGTTTCTAAAAACCCATTTAGTACCAATAATCGAGTGATCAGCCGGTCTAGGAACAAGTTCCCATACTTGGCTCCTCTCGAATTGGTTGAGTTCCTCTTGCATAGCAGAAATCCAAAATTTATCATTGAAAGCTTCTAAAATGTTTTTAGGCTCAATTTGTGAAATAAAGGGAGTGCTAGCAATAGAGTCTCTTAATGATGATCTAGTAGTTACTCCACGTGAAACCTTGCCGATTACCAAATTTTCTGGATGTGATGGCTTGAAAGAGAATTTCTTAGGCAAGCTTTCCAGAGAATTTGTTTCGGTTGTGGTGTTCATTGGAGTAGACGTTGATGGCTCAACATCATCATCAAGAGTAGCTGCTGCACTGTTATCTTCATCAAAAGTCACATTTGTAGACTCTTCTACAATTAATGAGCGTTTGTTAAAAACTCTATATCCCTTACTCTTGGCAGCATAGCCAAGGAAAATACCATCGTCAGCTTTGGCATCAAATTTGCCTAAGTTGTCTTTGGTGTTAAGGATAAAACATCTACAGCCAAAAACTCTAAAATAAGAAACATTTGGGGTTCTCCCGAACCAAAGCTCATAGGGTGTTTTCTTCGTAATAGGACGGATAATTACCCTATTTAAAATCTGGCATGCTGTACTGACAGCCTCAGCCCAAAAATATTTTGGAAGTGAAAACTTGTTCAACATGACTCTAGCCATATCGCCAAGAGTCCTATTCTTCCGCTCCACAACACCATTTTGTTGGGGAGTTCTTGGACAAGAAAACTCATGATCAAAACCATTGGAATCATAAAACTTTTCAAAATCAGAATTTTCGAACTCGCCCCTATGATCACTTCGGATTCGAGTAATCATGTAGCCTTTTTCGTATTGAACTTTCTTGACAAAAATCATGAGAACCGAAATAGCATCACTTTTATAAGTAAGAAAGAAAACCCAAGTAAATCTTGAAAAGTCATCAACAATAACAAAGGCATAGAGTTTTCTACCAAGACTGGCTACTCTACTAGGGCCAAATAAATCCATATGGAGTAGTTGCAGGGGTCTAGTAGTGCTTACAGAGTCTATGGAATGAAAAGATGACTTGGTTGCCTTATTCAACTCACATTCGGCACATACGGTATCCTTTTTGAATGTGATGTCGGGCAAGCCTCTAACTAGCTTCTTGGTCGATAGCCTGGATATAGTATCCATATTGACATGACCAAGACGCTGGTGCCATAGTAACCGTTCATCTTTATGAGCATATAAGCATCTAACTGCATTGTTAGTATCTATAGACAAATAAAAAATATAAATATTGTCCTCTCTTACCCCTTCAAAAGCAATGTCTCCTGTTGACCTATCATAAATAAGGCATTTGTTTTGTCCAAAGTTAATGTCATAACCATGGTCAGCAAGATGACTGATGCTGAGCAGATTATGCTTTAACTCGGTTACTAGGCAGACATCCTTTATTACGGGAGAGGGAGGATAACCAATAATACCATTACCTATAATATAACCTTTTAGGTTGTTGCCGAAGGATACATATCCTTCTCTCTTCATCGATAGTGATACGAAAAGATTTGCGTCTCCCATCATATGCCGCGAGTATCCACTATCGAGAATCCACTTACTCTTAGTTGAGGAGGAAAGGTCCACCTACGTCAAGAGTAGATGTGACCTTTGGTACCCAAGTTCTTGAGGGTCCTGAAGAGTTAGTTTTTGGAAACCATGCATATATCTTTCTATCTACTAATATTCTAATTCTATATTATGGTGAAATGTGTCCATGTAAACCACAATAAGTACATGTAGCATTCCTATTTATATTAGGAGCATGCTGATGATGTCCATGAGCAGAATAATGAGGAGAAGTGTGATGATATGTAGATTCAGCATGGTGATGATGACTATGTGGAGTGGCATGGTGATATTGTTTATATGGTATGGCATGATGATATTGTCTATATGGCATGGCATGATGATATTGTCTATATATAGAGTGATGTTGATTGTGTCTTTGTGCAACATGGTGATGATTGTATCTATGTGTAGAATGATGTTTTTGTGACATATGATGATTATTTCTACGTGCATGTGGTTTGTGTCCTTTGTGAAAGTGTGTGTATATATAAGCATGATTGTGAGCAGCATGAGGATGACGTGGTTGACTAGTATGAGTGGTGTCATGCTTTGTGTGTGTCTCATGTGATTGGGTTTGAGGTTGAGCAACCTGTTTTCCCAATTTAGTCTCTAGTTTCTTAGAGACAGCTTGCAATTCAGTAATCTTAGCATTCAAACCATGCATCTTAGTAATAGAAATCTTGTGTCTGCTCTTTTCTTCTACAAGCTCCATGTTGAGGGTTGTGATTTCTTGTGTTTGTTGCTCAATACGTGCCTCGGCATCATGTAAGCTTATTTTAAGCTTAGATACCTCATCAGTGACATCCGTGGGTGTAGTGTCTCTAATATTATCAAGTAATAGAGAAAGTCTTTGTATTTCGACTTCATGACTTTTGATTTTGTCCTTGGCATGTTTGTATTTACCAATGACCTTTTTGTGATCACTAAGTAAATCGGTGAAAGCATCGCCAAGTTCATCAAAAGTAAAGTCGTCAAGAGTTTCGTTTGATACCTTGTCGGACGTCGCCATTAGGCACACATTAGCCGTATCTTGAGGAGAGTTCTTTTCTTCCTCGGAGTCACTATCTTCGCTTTCATGCCAAATGCTTGTGTTGGCATATTTCTTTGAGGAGGTATTCTTGTGTGGCTTCTCATAGCGGTTGCTCTTCTTTAAGAATGGACAGTCTTTTCGGATGTGTCTCGTCTCCTTGCAACCATAGCAAGTTGGCTCTTCTTCTTCATCTTCTTGTGGTTCCTTCTTTCTTCGATTGAAGCGAAGGAATCTCTTGAAGTTGCGAACCATGAGGGCTTGATCATCATCTTCTGAGTTGTCGTCATCCGTCTCTTCGGGTTCAGCCCTCCGTCGGTGAGCTTTGAGTGCGATCTCCTTAGCCTTAGGAGCAGGCTCTTCGAAGTCCTTGAGGTCAAGCTCATGAGTCATTAGCTTTCCCATCAAGGTCTCCATAGACATGGTTGTGAGATTATTTCCTTCTATGATGGCAGTCACCTTAGGGTTCCAAACTTTTGGTAGCCCCCTAAGTAGCTTACGAATCTTCTCGTGATTTGAATATTGCTTCCCAAGCGAGGACAGGGGGTTGATGATGTCGAGAAATCTTGTGAACATTTGCGTGATCGTCTCGTTTGGCTTCATCTTGAAAGCCTCGTATTCTTGAATGAGACGGCTTATCTTTGATTCCTTGATTTGGGTGGTTCCTTCATGCGTCACTTCTAGAAGTTTCCATACTTCGTGGGATGTGGTGCATGTAGATACCCTGTTGAACTTATTCCTGTCTATAGCACAAAATAAAGCATTAATAGCTCTCGCGTCTAGACTTGCCTGTTTCTTTTCCTCATCAGAATATTTGTCATGTGATTTCTCAACGAGATCGCCAATAACAACTATTCTGGCGGGCTTTTTGTAACCGTCAGTGACGATAGTCCACAGGTCAAAGTCTAACGACTTGAGATAAAAACTCATCCTTGTTTTCCAATACGTGTAGTTAGTTCAATCAAATAGGGGAGGCCTATGAGTGGACTGTCCTTCACCGTGATTGGAAATCAAAGATTGTGTGGTTGCCATGGATCAGCTCTAGGATGTAAGTCCTGGTAAAGAGAACAGTGCTATGATACCAATTGAAGAACAGATGGCAACTCTAGAGGGGGGTGAATAGAGTTATAGTAATAATATCCAATTAAAAATCAACTCTTTCACAATCTAAGATTAATCAGAGTAAATACGAAAAATAAATAAGGAGCAAGAGAGCATACGCAAACACAACCGATTTTAACCGGGTTTTCCTCGTAGAGGACTAGTCCAGGCCTGAGAACTCTAGCTCAGGATTAAATCCACTATCTGTGAAATAGTAGTTACACCCCGTGCCTTTACTTCAGAAGAGCACGTCAACTTCTTACAATGGATCGCAGTGGCGATGCTTGGAATTTTCCAAGCTACTTCTTGAACTCTTGCACAAGACTCCTAACTGAGAGATGTTGAGCACTCGAGACTTAGGAAACTTGTGGCTAGTAGATGAAGAAGGGTATGGCTTATATTGAGCTTAAGAGAGAAGAGAAGAGAAGATTGGATGAATCAAAATGAGAGAATTCTTGGCCTATTTATAGGTTTTTATCAGGCAGAATTCGGCCAGAATTCTGGTAGGAATTTTCAAAAAATTGGCCTTTGGACAACTAGCAACCAGCAAGCCCTAAAAATTAGGGTGCTGATTTTTAGGGGACAGAGTTCGGCCCGAACTCTGTGTGGAGGCAGAGTTCGGCCATAACTCTGTCTCCAGAGCACAGAATGGGTCCAAGGGTCCAGTAGGCTGATTTTGGATGTGGAGCTTTATGGATTTGGATAGGTTATGGGTTGAGTCTTAAGAGCCCAGCATAACTCAGCTTACACTCATTCTAGACTCAATAAACTATAATAGTACAGACTCGAAAAATGACTCGCATCTGTTAAAATGAGCTGTCGTCTGGCTTGAACTGGATATAGTCGTCGTGTGTTGTATTGAATTATCACAAGTATTATTTAGTCAATATTATCAATATTTGGTTGGCTGTGACTTTGTGTCAACAGAAGTGTTCCAAAGTTCTCCGACGAACTTGCTGGTTCCTGGAAGCTATTCGTGTGGGGCGAATATAGCTTTGAGCAACGGTGGTCATTCACCCCAGCAGGCCATCTTTCATCTTTCGCCTGTCATCTTCTTCGCTGCTGTGATTACAAAATCTTCTTAGATTCTCGTATATCATATGCTGCTGCGGATTACGAAATCTTTTTAGATTCTCGTAATATAATAACGAGATCTTCTTAGATCTTCGTTATACTCGCGCAACCTTCCTAGAAGTGTTGCGTTGGAACAATATTGTTTCATTTTCTCAATTTTCCATCGAAAAATTGTGCCCCGGTACTAACAATCTCAAAGCTTTATCGCTACGATGGAAAACTTTAATGCTTCACTCCTCAATACCGACTTCTGTAAGTTAGAAAAGTTTGATGAAGAGAATTATCAAGTCTGGAAGAGGAAGGTTTATCTAACTCTTCAACTCAAAGACGTTGATCACGTGCTTCTTGAAAAGGAACCTACTGTTCCAGATACTGGGTCTGCTGCTGCAATCGTTGCGGCTACTAAATTTCAGGCCAAGTGGAGAAGGAAAATAGCATTTGGAGGCTGCTTATCCTGAATGCTATGGAGGACTCTCTAGCAGAATCTTACATAAGAAACCAATTGCCAGAGACATATGGGAGTCTTTGGAGAAACTGTACGAAGAAGACAAGAATATAAGCAAGATATTTGTGGTTAAAAAATATCATAAATGGCTTTTTGAGGATGAGAAGTCCATGTTGCCACGGGTAAAAGAATTTCTGAAGCTGCGACAGAAGTTAGAAGACGAGGCGATGCCCCTCCCTGACAAGTTTGTTGTTGGAGGTATTGTCTCAAAGCTCCCCACTGGGTGGAGTAAGTTCTATGCAAACATGCATAGGAAGAAGCTTGAGATCAGCCTTGAAGATCTCTTGCAGAAAATCTATGTTGAGGACCAGATGCGGGCTCAACTCAAGGTGGACTCACTATTCAAGCAATTGGCAAATGCCAATATGGTTCATACCAAGGAACCAAGGGGAAAGCAGGCAGCTTCCCACAGCAAGAAGAAGGACCCTGACAATCTGAAAGTTAAAAGAACTTCTTTCAAGCAAAAGAAGTCGAAGTCGAAGTCTCAGATGCCTTACTTCAAGTGTGGCAAGAAGGGCCACTTCAAAAGTGAATACAAAGCAAAGACCAAGCAATCAGAGCAAGGAGAGCCTAGTAAGGTATCTATGATCACTGACGTTGTTGCTATGATTGCACAGGTTGATGCGGTAGGGACTGACTCTGACTGGTGGGTAGACATTAGAGCCTTCTGCTATGTCTGCTCCAGTAAGGAGCGGTTCACCACCTACACACCTGCTTCTGAAGTAGTTATGATGGCGAACCAGGCAAAAGCTGAAGTGCTCGGGATCGGGACGGTGGTGTTGAAGCTGACTTTGGGAAAGTCTCTGACGCTTCAAGGCGTGAAGCACGTACCTGCTATCGCCAAGAACCTGATCTCAGGAGGCCTACTCTGTAACGCAGGCCTCAGGATGGACATCAATGCTGGCCATATGGTGATGTCTATCAAGAAAACGTATTTCGGGAAAGCTTTTTATACCGAAGGAATGTTCAAAATTCAGCTTGTAAATCAGTCCAATGTAATTAATGTAATTAATGCAATCACTCCTTCTGCTTATACTCTTGAGTTGTGGCATAATAGGCTAGGACATGTTCATTGTAAATGAATAAACATAATGTCTAGTCTATGACTTATCTCCAAGTGTGGGGGTAAGGTAGAAAAATGTGAAGTTTGTGCTCAAACAAAGATCACAAGGAAACCCTTTCCTCGGGTTAATCGAAGTAGAGATCTTTTGGAGTTGGTACACTCCGATATCTGTGACTTCAAACAGTTCTCTACAAAGGCCGGGATGAAGTATTTCCTAACCTTCACCGATGACTTCTCTAAATATGCGTTCGTCAACTTGCTGAAGGCTAAAGATGAAACATTCGAGAAGTTCAAGGAGTTCAGAGCCGAAGCAGAGCGGCAAACTGGATAACAACTCAAAAGAATAAGAAGTGATCGAGGTGTGGAGTACAGGTCTCATGAATTCGTATCATTCTACAAAGAACATAGAATTTTCAATGAGACTACGGCTCCGTACTCTCCTCAATCAAACGGAGTAGCAGAGAGGAAGAACAGAATGTTAACAAAAATGATTAACTCAATGTTGTTGACTGCTGGCCTTCCTAAGTGCTACTGAGGAGAAGCTGTATTGACGGCCACTTTTATTCTAAATAGAGTGCCTCATGCAACTTCAGACGTTACTCCTCATGAACTCTGGTTCAAGGTCAGACCTAACTTGAATGTCATTCGAGTGTGGGGGTGTCTGGCATATGTCAAGCTTCCAGATCTGAAGATTCAGAAGCTTGGGACAAGGACTACTAAGACGATCTTCTTGGGGTATGCCGAGAAGAGTGATGCTCGGAGATTTTTTGATATTGAATCAAATCATATTATTGAATCTCGCGACGCAGAATACTTTGAAGACAAATTTGCAAGGCACGAGAATATTGTTCTTGCGGATGTACCAGAGAATATTGAGGGTGCAAAGGAAACTGAAGTCTTCAATGAAGATGTGGTCCAAGAAGATATTGTTGTTGAAACAACGATTGAACCAGAACAAGCTGAGCCGTCAGCTAAGCGTATGAGGAGGCCGAAGGACTTCGGAAGTGACTTTGTCACCTACCATGTAGAAGCAGATCCGCTTACCTACGATGAGGCGATGAAGACCAGAGACGTAGTTTTCTAGAAGGAGGCGATTAATAATAAAATTGATTCTATCACCTCAAATAACACTTGGGTATTGGTTGATCTTCCTGAAGGAGCGAAACCCATCAGATGCAAATGGATCTTCAAGAAGAAGATGAAAGTAGACGGAACTATTGACAAGTTCAAGGCTAGGTTGGTAGCCAAGGGGTTTTCTCAGAAGCAGAGGATTGACTACTTTGACACGTATGCTCCAGTAGCCCGGATGACCACCATCAGAATGTTGATTGCTCTCGCAGCAATACATAAGATGGTGATACATCAGATGGATGTGAAAACGGCTTTCCTAAATGGCGAGCTGACCGAAGAGATTTACATGCAACAGCCAGAAGGATTTGTCGTCAGGGGTCTTGAAGACAAAGTCTGTAAGTTGGTAAAATCTTTGTACGGTCTTAAACAGGCTCCCAAGATGTGGCATGAGAAATTTGACAAAGTTATAAGGTCAAATGGCTACATGGTCAGCGAGACGGACAAGTATGTTTACACGAAGTTCGCTAATGGAAGAGGTGTGATCGTTTGTCTGTATGTGGACGACATGCTTATCCTAGGTACGGATATGTGTTGTGTCACTGAGACAAAGAAATTCATCTCGAGCAAGTTCAGTATGAAGGACTTGGGGGAAACTGATGTGATCTTAGGGATCAAGATCATCCAGACAGACACTTGACTAGCGTTGTCAAAGTCACATTATATTGAAAAAATGATCACTCGTTATGGGTATCGGGATCTTCTAGGGATCGATACGTCGTATAGGTTTGGTCTGAAGCTGAAGCCTAATTCAGGAGAAAGTGTCAGGCAGCTGGAGTATGCAAGCATCATCGGGAGTTTGATGTATGCTACTACTGCCACAAGGCCTGACATAGCTTTCGTCGTGGGAATGCTGAGTCGTTTCACGAGCAACCCAGGTGTTGAACACTGGAAAGCTGTAAAACGGGTTATGAGATATCTCAAGAAGACTCAGACATATGTACTGTACTACAGCGGAGATCCGCTGGTAGTGGAAGGCTTCAGTGAGCCAGCTGGTGCTCAGAGGTGGAGAGCGAGAGGTCCACAGGTAGATTCATTTTTACAATGGGTGGAGCTGCTATATCGTAAAAGTCGAAGAAGCAGACTATGCTCTCGTGGTCATCCATAGAATCTGAGTTCTTTGCACTTGATACCGCAGTCGAGGAAGCAGATTGGCTTCGGAAGCTCATATATGATCTTCCTATGGTTGGGGCACAAATATCGACGATACCGATATACTGCGACAATCAGGCGACTGCGGCGGTGGCATCAAATGACCTCTTCAACGGGAAGAAGAGGACTGTGCAGTTGAAGCACAGGGCTGTACATGATCTTATCAAGAGAGGTGTTATTGTAGTGATTGATGTTCGGAGTCAGGAGAACCTGGCAGATCCGATGACCAAGGGCCTCAAGTGCCAGCTGGTCGATAACACAGCTTGTAAAATGGGTTTGAAGGCATTCTGATATTGTATTATTGTATTCCTATCATAATATTTCATGCTAATAGTTTGAAGAGAAATCTACTAGGCATCTAGATTTTGGTTCAAGGAAGGACCACTAATCGGAAGAATATCAGGAACGGTGGGTACATGTTCTATTGGGCATGGAGAGGTTACGGACCTATAACCACTGTTGTCTATTGTTGTTTTCTACGAAAAATGGATCCTGTGGGAAGGTTGGCTTAAATGCCTTAATGAGTTCACATGCAGAGTGAATGCCTGGTGTGCTTTACAGCAAGCACGGTAGAACAACACTACAAGGAGTGAAACTCCATGTTACTGTGGGGTAACTCCACCATGAGGTTCCCAGGTATGGGGTAATGCCTCGGCTTTGCTAGCCAAGTCACAGCGGCGTAGCACCGCAAATAGGTAGTTAGCCTAATGCTGTATGTTAAAATAAAGAGGAAAGTAGTCAGCACTACAAAGAGGAGGAGTTTCTCATGTTACAGTGGCACGACACCACGATGAGGTACCCGGTTAGGAATAAAGCCTCGGCCTTGTAAGCCATTTCGTTGCAGCGTAACACCGCAAGGGAGCCTAAGGCTTCATGCTGGGTAGTTTGGCACTACAAAGAGGCAGTTGCCTCATGCTACAGTAGTATGACACTACGATGAGTTTTCCGATACGGGGTAAGGCCTCGGCTTTAAGCCATGTCATAGCGGCGTAGCACCGCAAGGGAAGTGCAAAGCACTTCATGCCATGTCTCTTTATAATGAACTCACCTATAGTATATGGACAAAGAGATATCATGCTGTCTCTTGAGGGTAAACTTGTAGACGCCCAAAATTATACACTGAAACTAGGCTGGCACAGGGCCTTTAATGTGTAGCCAGAAGCACATGTAACTACATTATGTGAGTGGAAAGAATTTCAGCTATGATGCAGAATTTAAGGCTTAGTCCATTCTTGTATTATAGTCTGTTGTTTGACCCATACGAGAAGATTCAAGTCGTCAGCAACATCTCTCCTAATGTATGATGGACAGTTACTGTGGAGAACACTTATACCCATATATAGAGATATATGGGGGATTGTTGGGGTTTTTTGGCCTTTTCTTTAGAAACTTTAGTCCCACATCGGATAGGCCAAAGAAGTTGTATCTCTATATATTAGCTATGCTAGTTTAGAGATGCATATGTGGTGTGGAGGTGCACATGGGTGTGCCATGTAGGATTATTTTTCTAATAAAAAAAAGCCTAAATCAATAATTAAAAGCATTAATGCTTTTTGCTCTTGGAAAATTTATTTCCATGGGAGCTAAGCCCCGTAGGGGCTTAGCGACTCGGACTAGGAATCGGGCTCATGGGCTCATGAGGCATAATGTGGCATTTTGTTGGCACACTTTGCACTTAGCACGTCAGCATCGTCGCTAGACGCATAGTGCACTTTAGTTGCGCTCGTTGCGCGAGCCACTTGCGCGGCCAAGTTACGTGCCACATTATGCGGCACATATTGCGCGCCAGGTTGCACGCAGGTTGCGCATAGGTTGTGCCAGGTTGTGCACAGTTTGTGCACAGGTTGCGCCAGGTTGTGCGCAGGATACGCACAAGTTACGCCAGGTTGTGCGCAGGATACGCACAATGTACGCGTTGTGCGTGTGGCGCAAGGTGTACAAGGCGTACAAGACGTGTGGCGCAGTGTGGCGCAAGTGGCTCTGTGCGCAAGGTGTAAGGCGCGCGGGTTGCTAGAGTGGCACAACTTGCTTCAGATCGTGCCTGTGCATGATCTGAGCGGTTACTGCACATTCGGAGTGGTTATTACCACGTCCCGAATGTTGTGCTAACCGGGCAGTTGCTACTCGGGCCTATATAAGGTCTCTTCTCTCTCACAGGCACAGAACACAGAACATATTCAGAGAGTTACGAAAGTTTACAAGTGTTTTTTAACACGAGTAAATAGAGCCTGTCGGAGAGAAGAGATGCTTTGCACCAGCGTTGCTTTTGCACGGGAGTTCGTGTACGATCCGAGGAGTCAGAAGAGAAGAAGTGTTCCAAAGTTCTCCGACGAACTTGCTGTTCCTGGAAGCTATTCGTGTGGGGCGAATATAGCTTTGAGCAACGGTGATCATTCACCCCAGCAGGCCATCTTCCATCTTTTGTCTGTCATCTTCTTCGGTGCTGTGATTACAAAATCTTCTTAGATTCTCGTACATCATATGCTGTTGTGGATTACGAAATTTTTTTAGATTGTCGTAATATAATAACGAGATCTTCGTTATACTCGCGCAACCTTCCTAAAAGTGTTGCGTTGGAACATTATTCTTACAATTGTTTCATTTTATCAGTTTTCCATCAAAAAATTGTACCCCGGCACTAACAGACACGTCACATATGTTATTGTTCTAGTGTATTTTGGAGTATTTATATCGTGCCAAAATGTGTAACAATATATTTTCCAATGGACACACTGGCCTCGTAAAGCTCAAATGACTTACTAGATAAACTATTGTCCAAGAGAGCTCTTTGTTACAGTACTTTAATTATCTAGTTCTATTATAACATGATGATTAGTCTTTTATCGACAAAAATGTTTTCTGCTTTGTTTCCTTCTTATCACATGTCTGTGCTATTTATTTTCTTTCTTTTCTACTTTCTTCTTTTAGTCTATAAACTTCTTCTTGTTAATTTTATTATTATTATTTTATTTTTATTGATCTATATTTTAGGAATTGTTTTCCAACTCAATGATGGGCATGTATGGTAGAAATTCAATGCTAGGCTAGAGAACCTGATTGGAGTTGAGGATATTTTGATGTCTGTATTACGAGAAAGATGACGATGATACATAGTAGTTTAGGTGAGGATAAAATGTATGTTGCTTTCATATTGTTGATTCGCACGCTAGTAGGCCGAGGCAATTATTTGATAAGATATTGTTGGTGTAGAAGCTTCGTGGAACAGAACTCAGAATCGTTGAGGCGTGTGAATCACTGTCCTCAAGAAAAGATTCGCCCCTTATCGTAACTATAAGGCTCGAACGACAACTTTCCTCCAGGATACAACAACGAGTTACAGATAGCAGTACCTATCTGCAACCTACAATCGAACAGGGAAGAAGACGAACGACATCGTTTCTGATCTCTCTCTATTTGGTGGTTTTGGATCTCAGTGGTGTGTTCTTTCTGTGAAGAACGAATGAATAAATAGAGTTGCAAAACTCTAAAACTGTTAGATCGTGAACCAAATCTCAGGAGGAGAATCAGGAACGTGTATGAGACGTGTTGAATGAGTAGTAGCGGTTAAATAATGGACCGCATAAATTACGGGCTTACTACCAAGAGAAAATACAAACAGTAGGGTCGTGTCCCGCCTACGCGCGAGGCTAAACGGCCTGGATTTTCACCACCCCTGCGCGTGCGACGTGCCCGCACATGCTCATTAAGGTTTTCTGGAACTTTCCTCCAAACCGGGTACATTCTAGCACAATGCCCCACGGGCGCGCGAGCACCCCTCTTACTACCCACTCATCACAACTATGTAGAAGGTGTAAACATATATATACCCACTCACAAGTGTGGGTTTTAAGCGATGTGGGACTAAACAAAAGTCTCTTTCCTTTTGTCTATGGTGTATTTGAAATACTTACAAAGTGGAACTAAAACAAGAGTTCCAACAATCCTCCACTATTTTAAAATACACTACACATGCTATGTCTATACCGACTACACCTCCCCCATATATTTTGAAATATGTGGTTGTCTCATCTGCTAGCCGTAGCACGAACACAATGCTTTAGTACTGGTGCCTTTCAGCTATGAACCAGCCATTAGGATAGCAAGACTTGTTCACAGGAGGTTGGTGAAACAAGTTTCTATGAACCAACAACCTTAAATGTGAACAGAGGACTTGCATCCACATTGTAATTCTTAGTACTTCACTGTTCTACGGTTTTGCGCTTTTTGGCCCTGCACTGATTCCTGGTTTTTCATGAATGCTCTAGAAAGCCTGCCAAAATCTCTCATAGGAACCGACCCAGTTCCTCACTCGTATAGGTAGATTTCCATCAAGTGTGTACTGCAGTTTAGACATACCACCTCAAGATTTGGGATATGGATTCTATTAAGAGCAAAGCTCAACCTTCTCACTGCAGTAGTTGTATTCATAAATACAGTACTATCTCGTCATAAGAATGGGACATCTCAAATACAATAGTCGATAGTACACAAAAACAACCAGTGACTTGTTCTTACCCCTATGAACCTAAGTCATGGGATCACCAATCAAATAGGTGGGGTTACCATCACTCTTGTCTTTTGTTTTAGGCATAAGTCCCATTCCCCTCGACGTATCTTCCACTTGCCTCCTATTAAGTGGTTTGGTCAGAGGATCGGCCAAATTCAACTCTGACCTCACATAATCTAAGGATATAACTTCGGATTTTAACAGTTGTTTTACCAGTATATGTCTTAGACGTATATGTCTACTTTTCCCATTGTAAATATTGGTCTTTGTCTTTACAATAGCAGCTTGACAATCACAATGCACAGGCACAGGAGGAGGAGCATTTACACTAATGGGAAGATCCGCTAAGAGGTTTCTAAGCCACTCAGCCTCAGAACATGCCTTCTCTAAGGCGATTAGCTCGGACTCCATGGTTGAACGAGCTATACATGTTTGCTTGGTAGATTTCCATGACACTGCACCCCCACCGAGGGTAAACACATAACCACTAGTGGATTTGATCTCATCTGAATCTGAGATCCAATTAGCATCACAATAACCCTCTAGCACAGGTGGGGACCCTTTGAAAGATATCCCATGATTAATGGTACCTTTTAAGTACTTGGCTAATCTCTCAATGGCAACCCAGTGTTCCTTACTAGGACTCTGAGTACATCTGCTCAGTCTGCCAACAGCATAAGCTATGTCAGGCCTCGTGCAGTTCATCAAGTACATTAAGCTACCAATAATTTGAGCATATTCTTTCTGAGAGACATTATGTCCTTTGTTTTTCTTGAGATGGATATTAGCATCATATGGTGTCGACACCCTCTTATAGTCATAATATCCAAATCTTTTCAAAAACTTCTCGACATAGTATTCTTGACACAATGTAAGACCATCTTTTGTCTTTACAACTTTAATACCTAAGATTACATCAGCTTCACCAAGGTCTTTCATATCAAAATTTGAAGCTAAAAATCTTTTGGTCTCATTTATAATATCAAGGTTAGGTCCCAAAGTAAGCATGTCATCCACATAGAGACAAAGCATAATATAAGAATTATTAAAAGACTTATAGTATGCGCATTTGTCTACATCATTGATCAGGTATCCATTAGACACCATCACAGAATCAAATTTCTCATGCCATTGGTTAGGTGCCGGTTTCAACCCATATAAAGACTTAACTAGTTTGCATACTTTCTTCTCACTACCCGGTACATTAGTACCTTCTGGCTGTGACATATAAATCAACTCCTCTAAATCACCATTTAAGAAAGCAGTTTTCACATCCATTTGATGGATAATTAACTTATGAACTGCTGCCAAAGCAATTAAGATCCTAATAGAAGAGATTCGTGTCACATGGGCGAAAGTGTCAAAATAGTCTATGTCTTTCTTCTGGGAGAATCCCTTCGCAACCAATCTAGCCTTGTATTTCTTAATAGAGCCATCTGCTCTTAGTTTCTTCTTGAAGATCCATTTGCAACCTATAGCTCTAGCACCAGGAGGTAAATCAACAACTTTCCAAGTATGATTAGACATAATTGAGGTTAACTCACTGTTGATTGCTTCTATCCAGAAAGGTGCGTCTCTAGAATGCATAGCATTATCATAGGTTATCGGATCATCATGCACAAGAAACATGTGAAAATCATCACCAAAATTGGTGGATATCCTCGCTCTTTTACTCCTTCTCAATTCAAATTCTGAATTTTTGGGAGTCTCAGAGATACGTTCGGTATGGTTAACAGTTCTTTCGAGACTAGTCTTCCAAGGAAAAATAGTTTCGAAGAAATCAGCATTTTTGGTTTCTAGAGTAGTATTGACAGCAACCTGGTCAGAGTCACTCTTAACCACCAAAAATCTATAAGCAGCACTGTTATTAGCATAACCAATAAACGCACAATCAACAATTTTAAAACCTAATTTTGTTTTTTTAGGTCCTACTAACATAACTTTGGCGAGGCACCCCCACTTTCTGATATATTTTAGGTTAGGCGTATAGCCTTTCCATAACTCATAGGGTGTCTTTCCAGTTTCTTTATAAGGTATTTTGTTCTGAACAAAACAAGCAGATGGGATGGCTTTCCCCCACAAGTTCAGGGGTGCACCTGAATTAACCAGCATAGCATTCATCATCTCTTTCAAGGTTCTATTCTTTCTTTCAGCTACCTCATTCGATTCAGGTGAATATGGAGGGGTAGTCTCATGAATTATGCCAAGTTGTTCACAATGATCAGCAAAGGGATTAGACTCATATTCACCTCCCCTATCTGACCTAAGCCTTTTAATTTTCCTATCTAGTTGATTCTCAACTTCAGCTTTATATTTCAGAAATATCTCACCTGCTTCATGCTTGTTTCTAAGGAGATATACTTTTGTGTATCTAGAGTAATCATCTATAAAGGTAATATAATAATATTTTTCTCCTCTAGACATTAAGCTTCTAAATTCAGCAAGATCGGTGTGAACTAAGGAAAGCAAATCAGTATTATCTCTAGAAACAACAGGTAAACAACCCTTTTTGATGGCTTTAACTTCAGCACATACTTCGCACTTATCATTCGTTGGTTTAGTGATGTTAGGCAATAAACCAGTTTTTCTCATTTCCTTAATATAAGGTGCAGAAACATGTCCTAGTCTACCATGCCACAAATCAAAAGAGTCAACCATGTAAGCAGAAGAAGCAGAATTTTCATTAATAATAATTTTGAGTACATTCAAAAGAAATAAACCCTGGTTACAATACCCTTTCCCTATGAATGTCTCATTCTTAGAAAGCACTACCTTGTTGCATTCCATATTCACTTTGATTCCAGCTTGAACCAAAAGTGACACAGAGATCAGATTACAGCGAATGTCAGGAACATGCAGTACATTACCCAGTGAAAGGATTTTCCCAGAAGTCAAGTTGAGAAGAACTGTGCCTTTTCCCAGGACGGGTACAGGCCTAGAGTCACCCATATAGACTCGTTCTTCTTCATCCTTTACTTGGGTGTACTCTAAGAAAGACTTTAAGTCACCACAGATGTGACGGGTTGCTCCAGAATCAATAACCAGTCTTTTTTCAGCCACCATGTTCACAACAGAGACAACAGCAGCAAAGACATCATCCATCACTATATTAGCTTTCGGAGTGACATCTTTGTTGTCTCCATCCTTCTTGTGTCTGCACTGAAAAGCATGATGTCCGGGTTTTCCACAAACGTAATAATTTCCTTTATTCTTCTTAAGGACGAAAATTGTTAGTCTTCGAAATAGAAGATTTTCTATCGATTTTCTTAGGATTTCTCCTAAACCGATTAGAACTAGAACTGGGATTACCTTCCACAATATTAGCCTTAGAGTCAAACTCCGTAGCTAATCTTGCATCAAGTTTCCTATTTTTCTCTTCAATCCGGACATGAATAATCACGTCTTTCAGACTCATCTGCCTCCTTTTGTGCTTCACCTTGTCCTTGTAGTCTTTCCATGATTCGGGTAGTTTCTCAACCAAACAACTAGAGACGAAAGCATCAGGAAGTTCAATATCCTCAATTTTTAAATCATTTAAAAGAACTTGAAATTCAATGATTTGAGAAGAGATATCTCTAGAGTCAACAAAATAAAATTTAAGATAATTCCCAATAGCGTATTTTTGAGTACCATCATCTTCGATTATATACTTCTTATTCATATTTTCCCAGATTTCGTAAGCTGATTTATATAAATAGTATATATCGAAGATCTCATTCGACAAGGTGTTTAGAATAGTGTATCGGCATACCTTGTTTCCTTGCTACCACTCATCGTGCAGTTTTTGGAAATCATCGTAAGTATTGGCAGCATCTTCTATGTTAGTTGAATCGAACTCCATAGCCGCCGGTTTTTCTGGTTCAGGTTCAGTCAGGTACTTCGCATAGTTCAGCACGTCTAGGCAGACGTAGATCCTCTCCCTCCAGCGTTTGAAGTGGGTACCGTTGAAAACTTCAATCTTCGAAACGTCAGGAAGCCTTGAACGAGATTGGACGGATCCAGCAACAGTAGCGAGATCATTGTTCTGAGAAGTCATCTTTTCTTGAGATTGTTGGTGTAGAAGCTTAGTGGAACAGAACTCAGAATCGTTGAGGGGTGTCAATCACTGTCCTCAAGAAAAGATTCGCCCCTTATCGTAACTGTAAGGCTCGAACGGCGACTTTCCTCCAGGATACAACAACGAGTTACAGATAGCAGTACCTATCTGCAACCTACAATCGAACAGGGAAGAAGACGAACGGCAGCGTTTCTGATCTCTCTCTATTTGGTGGTTTTGGATCTCAGCGGTGTGTTCTTTCTATGAAGAACGAATGAATAAGTAGAGTTGCAAAACTATAAAACTGTTAGATCGTGAACCAAATCTCAGGAGGAGAATCAGGAACGTGTCCCGCCTACGCGCGAGGCTAAACGGCCCGGATTTGCACCCTCCTCCTGCGCGTGCGACGTGCCCGCACATGCGCATTAAGGTTTTCTGGAGCTTCCCTCCAAACCGGGTGTATTCTAGCCCAATGCGCCCCGGGTGCGCGAGCACCCCTCTTACTACCCACTCATTACAACCATGTAGAAGGTGTAAACATATATATACCCACTCACAAGTGTGGGTTTTAAGCGATGTGGGACTACAAAAGTCTCTTTCCTTTTGTCTATGGTGTATTTGAAATACTTACAAAGTTGAACTAAAACAAGAGTTCCAACAGATATCAATATCTAATTCACAATATGTGATTATCTAATCTACTATAGTGTGGAGTTATATTGACTTGAAGTAGTTGTTATTGTGGAATATGGTACTGTCATATGGAATTAAGATGGGTAACTATCAGTTATATCCAAGGATAGGCATGGGAGTATCGATACATACCATACCTGGCTCCTAATTTTTTCAACTTAGCATGTCACTTAATAACTTACTGAAAATATCAGTTCGGGAATATGCCAATATTATCGTGATTCCATATCTTTCCCTTATATGACTTAATGTAATTGACTCCGGTGTCTCACACATAAATACTCACTTGTTTATCATTTATAACTGTTTTTCTATATTTTGAGCTTTTTGATTATGTGTACATATGATGAAGGAAGCTCGCTGCATGACAAAAGATAGACGGCTTGTTGTGCCAGTACTATATTTTGTTGATCCATTGTTGCATTCACTTACTTTTGAGTATGACAGTGAAAGAAGTACGTTTGGAATTTAGGGCTAATGGCATTATTGAGGAGTGCATGGATGACATTGCATCACAAATAGAAGGTGCAGTTGGAAAACTACATAATATGGGCCTCATTCATGGTGACTTGACCGCATCTAACATGTTAATTAAGAGCGAAAAACCTGTTGGTACTATATATGGCACTCTTTTTTGTGTTTGTAGTCATTAAAGTTGTATGAAATCCAAGTTGTGTTTTTTTATACACCTAGTATGTGAATATACTTCTGAAATCTAGGAATTTTGTTTGAAATCTTGCTAAGGAATTTCGTATCCAAACAGAATAGGACTTGTAGAGGTGTGTTAACAAATTCAAATTTAGGATCATGTGCATATGGAACAATCAAACTCATGGATTAATATATTATTACTAAAGTAAGGTGACTTATTCCTGAATTCAACGGACATTATTACTGAATTCATAAATGAATTATATTCATTCTCTCATATCCTAATCGACTTTGGTCTCGGCTTCACCTCGACCCTTTCGGAGGATAAAGCTGTAGACTTTGTAGACTTGCATGTGCTGGTGAGGGCCTTGTTATCTATGCATTTATTATGCGGGAATGTGGTAAGCCAAATGTTTTTCAGAAGTTTGTTTAAGCATCACTAAATAACTTTTCATTTTGTTATGCTCTTCGCCATGCAGTTTCATATTGTTATTTTCAATAAGATTGTACAAAGTTTTACTTGATTTTCTGTTTTTATCTGCTCATACAAGTTTGTTTTTCTACTTTTCTTAGCAGTAAAGATATACTTTCAACTTTTCTTAGTATACACTGTCTTTGACATTAGCAATGAGATATTTTAATAAATGAGGATGAATTACCTCAGATTCCATAAAAGAGTGCCCGATGGTTTATGAGTATTTTTGTGTCTGGAAAACTTTTGGTTGATGAGCCTGGTAACTCAAAATATGCATATATTAGTCCCGGGGCTTGACCAAAGATGAAAAACTGATGCAATCGAGATCTAAGATGTCATACAAAAGACTTTGCAGTGATCAAACTCAAGATCTACGATGATGCAAAAAACCAAATAGCCAGATTACTGTTGACACAAAGTCACAGTCAACCAAATATTGACTACATTGACTAAATAATGTCTGTATTAATTCAATACGACACACGACGTCTGCATTCCATTCAAGACAGACGACAGCTCAGTCTCCGGTTCTCAGTGTGTTTTCGAGTCTGTATTTTATATTTTCATTGAGTCTAGACTTGTGTACTCTGAGTCATGCTGAGCTCTTGACACTTAGTCTACAGCCTACCCAAAATCCCAAGCTCCACTGAACCAAACACTGCCCAAAAATCCCCTTTGAACCACTCTGTGCTCTGGAGACAGAGTTCGGGCCGAACTCTGCCTCCACACAGAGTTCGGGCCGAACTCTGTCCCTAGAAATCAGGAACCCTAATTTTAGGGTTAGCTGGTTGCTAGTTGTCCAACGGCCAAATATTTGAATTTTCCTACCCGAATTCTGGCCGAATTCTGCCTATAAAAACACTATAAATAGGGCATGAATTTTCTCATTCTAAACCATCCAATCTTCTCTTCTCTTCTCTCTTATAGCTGAAATAAGCCATACCCTTTCCATCTACTAGCCACAAGCCTCCTAAGTCTCGAGTGCTCAGCATCTCTCAGTTAGGATTCTTGTGCAAGAGTCGAAGAAGTCGCTTGGACAATTCCAAGCAAATCGCCACTGCGATCCTCTGTTAGAAGTTGACGTGCTCTTCTGAAGTAAAGGCACGGTTGTAAACTACTATTTCACAAATAGTGAATTTGAATCCTGAGCTAGAGTTCTCAGGCCTGGACTAGTCCTCCACGAGGAAAACCAGGTTAAAATTGCTGTGTTTGCGTATGCTCTTTTAATCTCCTTTTATTTTCTGCACTTTACTCTGATTAATTTTTATTGGTGAAAGAGTTATTTTTAATTGGTCATTTTTCTATATATACTCTATTCACCCCCCTCTAGAGTTGCCAAACTGTTCTTCAATTGGTATCAGAGCTCTGTTCTCTTTTTAAGGACTAACATCCTAAGAGCTGATCCATGGCAACCACACAATCCTTGATTTCCAATCATGGTGAAGGTCAGTCCACTCATAGGCCTCCCCTATTTGATGGAACTAACTATACATATTGGAAAACAAGGATGAGCTTCTATCTTAAGTCTCTAGACTTTGACCTGTGGACTGTCGTCACTGACGGTTACAAAAAGCCCGTCAGGATAGTTGTCGATGGTGACCTCATTGAGAAACCACACGACAAATATTCTGTCGAGGAGAAGAAACAGGCAAGTCTAGATGCTAGGGCTATTAATGCTTTATTCTGTGCTATAGACAGGAATGAATTCAATAGGGTCTCCACATGCACCACTGCTCATGAAGTATGGAGACTTCTAGAAGTGACGCATGAGGGAACCACACAAGTCAAGGAATCTAAAATAAGCCGTCTCACTCAAGAATACGAAGCCTTCAAGATGAAGCCAAATGAGACGATCACTCAAATGTTTACAAGATTCCTCGATATCATCAATCCTCTATCCTCGCTTGGTAAGCAGTACTCAAACCACGAGAAGATTCGTAAGTTACTCAGAGGGTTGCCAAAGATTTGGAACCCTAAGGTGACAGCCATCATAGAAGGAAACGATCTCACGTCAATGTCAATGGAGACCTTGATGGGTAAGCTCATGACTCACGAGCTTGACCTCAAGGACTTCGAAGAGCCTGCTCCGAAGACCAGGGAGATCGCACTCAAAGCTCATCGACGAAGGGCTGATCACGATGAGACCGAAGACGATAACTCGGATGATGAAGACCAAGCTCTCATGGTTCGCAACTTCAGAAAATTCCTTTGCTTCAATCGAAGGAAGAAGGATTCACAAGAAGATGATGAAGAAGAGCAAACCTGTTACGGTTGCAAGAAGACTGGACATGTCCGAAAAGACTGCCCATTCTTGAAGAAGAGCAACCGCTATGAGAAGCCATACAAAAAGAACTCATCAAAGAAATATGCCAACACAGGAATTTGGCATGAAAGTGAAGCGAGTGACTCCGAGGAAGAAAAAGGATCTCCTCAAGATACAGCAAATGTGTGCCTAATGGCAACTTCCAACAAGGTATCTAACAAAACTCTTGATGACTTCTCTTTTGATGAACTTGGCGATGCTTTCACTGATTTACTCGATGATCACAAAAAGGTCATCGGTAAATACAAACATGCCAAGGACAAAATCAAAAGTCTTGAAGATGAGATACAAAGAATTTCCTTACTTCTTGATAATGTTAGAAATACGACACCCACTAATGACCCTGATGAAGTATCCAAGCTTAAATTAAGCTTACATGATGCTGAAGCACGTATTGAGCAACAAACTCAAGAAATCACTACACTCAACACGTTGCTTGCTGAAGAAAAGAGTAGACACAAGATTTCCATGACTAAGATATATGGCTTAAATATTAAGGTTGATGAACTGCAAGCTATTTCTAAAAGATTAGAAACCAAATTGGGTAAACAGGTTGTTCAACCTCAAACCCAATCACATGGGCACAACACCACTCATGCTAGTCAACCACGTCATTCTCATGCAGCACATAACCATGCATTTATATACACAAACTTTCACAAACCACGTGCACGAAAGAATAATTCTCACTCAGTACACAATCATCATGCACAAAGATACAATCAACATCACTCCACACATAGGAATCATCATGCTATGCCATATAGACAACATCATCATGCCATGCCATATAGACAATATCAGTATGTCACACATCATAGACAATACCATCATGATATGCCTCATAGACATCATCACCATGCCACTCATTCTATGCATAATCATCATCACCATGCTAACTCTTCACATCATGACCATCCTCATCCTGTTGCTTATAGATATTATTCTCATGCTCCTAGTATAAATAAGAATGCTATCTGTACTTACTGTGGATTACATGGACACATCTCTCCACAGTGCAAATTTAGAAGACTTGTAGATAAAAAGATATATACTTGGTTTCCAAAGACTAACTTTTCAGGACCCTCAAGAACTCGGGTACCAAAGGTCACATCTACTCTTGATGTAGGTGGACCTTCCCTCTTCAACTGAAAGTAAGTGGATTCTCGATAGTGGATGCTCGCGACATATGACGGGAGACGCAAATCTTTTTGCATCACTATCGATGAAGAGAGAAGGATATGTATCCTTCGGTAACAATCTCAAAGGGCACATAATAGGTAATGGTATCATTGGTCATCCTCCTTCTCCTGTAATAAAGGATGTCTGCCTAGTGACCGAGTTAAAGCATAACCTGCTCAGCATTAGTCATCTTGCTGATCATGGATATGATATTAACTTTAGACAAAACAGTTGCTACATCTATGATAGGTCAACAGGAGACATTGCTTTTGAAGGGAAAAGAGAGGACAACATATATATTTTCTATCTTTCTATAAATACTAACAATGCAGGTAGATGTCTATATGCCCACAAAGACGAACGACTACTTTGGCACCAGCGTCTTGGTCATGCAAACATGGATGCTATATCCAGGCTGCCTACCAAGAAGCTAGTGAGAGGATTGCCTGATATCATATTCAAAAAGGACACGGTATGTGCCGAATGTGAACTAAACAAGGCAACTAAATCCTCATTTCATTCCATCAACTCTGTAAGTACTACTAGACCCTTGCAACTACTTCATATGGATTTATTTGGTCCTAGTAGAATAGCTAGCCTTGGTGGCAAACTTTATGCATTTGTTATTGTTGATGATTTTTCGAGATTTACTTGGGTTTTCTTTCTCGCTAATAAGAGCGATGCTATTTCGGTTTTCAAAGTTTTTGTAAAGAAAGTTCAAAACGAAAAAGGCTACATGATTACTCGAATCCGAAGTGATTATGGAGGCAAATTCGTAAATTATGATTTTGAAAATTTTTGTAATGCAAATGGTTTTGATCATGAATTTTCTTGTCCTAGAACTCCTCAACAAAATGGTGTTGTGGAGCGGAAGAATAGAACTCTCGGCGATATGGCCAGAGTCATGTTGAATAAATTTTCACTTCTGAAATACTTTTGGGCAGAAGCTGTCAGTACAGCATGCCACATTTTGAATAGGGTGCTGATTCGTCCCATTACGAAGAAAACACCCTATGAGCTTTGGTTTGGGAGAACCCCCAATGTTTCTTATTTTAAAGTTTTTGGTTGTAGATGTTTTATCCTTAACACCAAAGACAACTTAGGCAAATTTGATGCCAAAGCTGACGATGGTATCTTTCTTGGTTATGCCGCCAAGAGTAAGGGATATAGAGTTTTTAATAAACGCTCACTTATTGTGGAAGAGTCAACAAATATGACTTTTGATGAAGATAACAGTGCAGTAAGTACTCTTGATGATGACGTTGAGCCATCAACTTCTACTCCAATGAATACTTCAACCGAAACTGATTCTCTGGAGGGTTTGCCTAAGAAATTCTCTTTCAAACCTTCTCATCCAGAAAATTTAGTAATAGGAGAAGTTTCACGTGGAGTAACTACTAGATCATCACTAAGAGACTCCGTTGCTAGCACTGCCTTCATTTCACAAGTAGAGCCTAAAAACATTTCTGAAGCCTTTAATGATGAATTTTGGATTTCTGCTATGCAAGAAGAACTCAACCAATTCGAGAGAAGCCAAGTATGGGAACTCGTTCCTAAACCGGTTAATCACTCGATAGTTGGTACTAAATGGGTTTTTAGAAACAAAGTAAATAAAGATGGTTCAGTCACACGTAACAAAGCTCGTCTAGTAGCTCAAGGATACAACCAAGAGGAAGGTATCGACTACGATGAGACGTACGCTCCTGTTGCTAGACTAGAATCCATTCGGATGCTTTGTGCTTTTGCTAATTTTCAAAACTTTAAATTATTTCAAATGGATGTGAAAAGTGCTTTCTTGAATGGTTTTATTAAGGAGGAAGTTTATGTAAAACAACCTCCTGGCTTTGAAAATCACAAATTTCCCGACCACGTGTTCAAGCTAAAGAAAGCACTTTATGGCCTCAAACAAGCCCCCAGAGCTTGGTATGAAAGGCTAAGTAGCTTCTTACTTGAGAAAGGTTTTTCAAAAGGGAAAATTGACACTACACTGTTTATAAAATCTTTTAAAGACACTATTCTGTTGATTCAAATCTATGTTGATGATATCATTTTTGGGTCTACTGATGAAACCCTCTGTCAAGAATTTGCCAAGTGTATGCAGACGGAATTTGAGATGAGCATGATGGGAGAGCTCAACTACTTTCTTGGCCTGCAAGTGAAACAAATGGCAAATGGAACTTTCATCTATCAATCGAAGTATACCAAGGACATGCTGAAGAAGTTCGATCTTGACAACGTCAAACCAATCAGCACTCCAATGGCTACTTCAACCAAACTCGAACCAGATGAGAGCGGCAAACCTGTTGATCAACGTAAGTATCGAGGTATGATAGGCAGCTTACTTTATTTAACTGCTAGTCGTCCCGATATCATGTTCAGTGTTTGCCTATGTGCTAGATATCAAGCTAATCCTAAGGAATCACACATGACCGCGGTTAAGCGTATCTTTCGATACCTTAAGGGTACGGTTACAGTGGGCCTATGGTATCCCGAGTCCACATCATTTGACCTTATTGGTTACTCTGATGCTGACTTCGCTGGATACAAGGTCGACCGTAAAAGTACGAGCGGCACGTGTCATTTATTAGGAAAGGCTTTAGTCTCCTGGTTTAGCAAGAAACAGAACTCTGTCGCACTATCCACAATAGAAGTTGAATACATAGCAGCTGGGCGTTGTTGTGCACAAATTCTGTGGATGAAGCAAACCCTTGAAGACTATAAGTTATCTTTCATGCATATTTCTATATTTTGTGACAACACTAGTGCCATTAATTTGACTAAGAACCCTGTCTGTCACTCACGCACTAAACATATTGAGATCAGACACCACTTTTTGCGTGATCATCAGTAAAATGGCACGATTAACTTAGAGTTTATTGACACTGATCATCAGCTAGCAGATTTCTTTACTAAGCCATTATCCGAAGAGCGCTTCAATTTCCTTTGTCGTGAACTCGGAATTTTGGATGAAGCAGTTATAAGTTGAGACTCACCTGCGTAAATATCGAGTATATTTTGATTCTTTTACGACGAATTTGGTATGGGTACAAGCCGAAAGGGTCCTTCTGACAACAAGGCGTAAAAGCCTAAGCGACACGGTGCACTAGTCCTCAGGACTACCGCTAGCTGGGATCCGGCCCCTGCAGCTAACCTATGGCAAATTCGAAATATTGAATTACAATATATTTCCTTGTTTATTATATGGGTTGTTTCGATTTAATATTGCCTAATTTATTTTTCTAAAGTTCATTCTGACTTTTGTGTACCTCTCTATGTACTTCATTGAATTCTTCAAACTTTTTATCCTCTATTTTTCTTCAACACTTAACCAATTTTTCATCTTTTCAGCCTGTTTTCTGTTCTGGACCACTTAACCAGAACTCGGGCTGAACTCTGCCCCTAACAGAGTTCGGGCCGAGTTCGGTACCTATTGGTCCAGCATCGGGATCAGCCTCTGCCGTTGGATCAATTTAGATCATACGGTCAGAATTTCTTCCGACCAACGAAAACCCTCTCTTATATTTCGGGTTTTCATCTCTCTCCTTCACTAGTACCTTCTTCCTCACCTCTCCAAACTCTTTCCTTCAAACCCTAACCCTAGTTTTTGATCTAGAGTGCTCCATTGCTCCTCAAAATCAAGGGAAAGGGGTTTATCATCATTCTCTTCCACTGTTTATCATTTGAGGTATCATTCTTGTGTTCTATACTTCAAATTATTTTTTATGGCTCCTCGCTTGTTCAATCGTGGAAAGAGGATTCGAACTGAGAGTGTTTCCTCTTCGGATTCTCCTCCGTCAATTGAACAAATCATTGAACAACTTCAACCCCCTCATCCGTTGTTCAACCCACCTCGTCCTCAAAATCCTTATACCTATGACAACCGATTATTTGTCTCACTAGATGCATCAAACAACTGGTTTAGTGACTTTCGGAATCGTCAGGTATTCGCAGGTCATCCTATTAATTTTTCTATATTCTCTCAATATGATTCTTTATTTCATGACCTCTGTTTTGATGAACTACTCACTACCACTTCGGCTATCTATCGTCTTGCTGTCCAAATGTTCTACTGCAACATGACCTTTGATGACCTCTATATTTATTCACGAGTTGCAGGTATCAATATATCATTTGACGACTTTGACTTAGCAGAATTTCTTGATCTTCCAGAGCCCACTTCTTGGGAAAAGCTTGTTGACGCTCGATCATTCCGTTTTCCCGACGGGTTTTCCTTTGAGAGCTTCAAGGACGATTTGTGTACTCCATACACACGTCCTCGCAAGCTCATGGCTAAATATCTCAATCCATATTTTTCTGACCTTCATTGGATAATCTCTAACACCATTCTACCCAAAACAGGTTCTCCTGATGACATCACTTATCTTGAAATATCTGCTCTTTATCATCTTCACTTTGGAATTTCTTTCAATCTTCCACGTTCCATGATGGACTGGATGATTCACTGTAGGAAGAAACCTCGAGCTCTGGTTTATCCTTTGTACCTTCCTATGATCTTTCGTGCATTTCACATACCACTTGACATCTGTCCGTTTTTGCCTGCTCCTGCCTTTCTGTCCAAGGCACGACGCCTTCAGGCAGTCGTCGCCTCTCCTGAGACTTCTGAGCAGTCTGCTGATGAGGAGCCTGACGCCCCTCCGCTCGGTCAGGATGCACCACTTCTACCTGCCACTCTTGAGTCTATTCAGACTATGCTCCGGGAGCGTTTTGACCTTGAGGACGAGCGGTGGACCCAGCTGGATTATCGTACTACTCTACAGATGAGTGCCCTCGGTAACTCCCTGCATGATATACGGTACTCCATATCTCATCATCTGCACATTCCCATGGAGCGGGATCCTGAGCGCGCGGGCCATCGCATTGATGATCCATGGGTCATGCGTTACATGGATCCGGATGCTGCATTTCTGGACACCCGTCGCTCCTTCCCTGGTCCTTCAGACCCTCCAGGACCTTCTCGTGCTCCGTGATGGAGATTGGCTCGATCTGCTGCTGCTACTGCTGATGATCTTAGTTCATGCTTTTTGATTTCAGTTATTTAGTTTCTTATGGTTTTATGTCCTTGGTTTTATGTACTCAAAACTCTGGTTGTGTGTTTGACACTTGGTTTTGTGGATGACATTTTACTTTATGCTAGTGACTCATTTTGTTTAGTCATACACTGTTTCTTCTCTGCTTGGTGTGGTTGCATCACTCATAATTGTCTATACTACAGTTTCTATGTTCTATCATTCATATGCAGTCTATATTGCTAACTGCCAAAAGGGGGAGAACTATGTATATTTTCGTGTATCTGTTTCATATATCTGTACTTGTTTTTGCTTTTGGGAGATATTATCTATCAGGCCACAGGTTCCATGCATTATTTACGGGGGAGAGCTATTACTTCTAGCTCGGCACCGTTCACTGATCACGGGGGAGCTCTTCTTTCTAGCTCGGTATCGATTATGGGGGAGCTGTGTTACAATCAACTGTGTCCAGGTATAAATATTGACATATACATATATTATTTTGTCAATTATCAATATGGGGGAGATTGTTGACACAAAGTCACAGTTAACCAAATATTGACTACATTGACTAAATAATGTCTGTATTAATTCAATACGACACACGACGTCTGCATTCCGTTCAAGACAGACGACAGCTCAGTCTCCGGTTCTCAGTGTGTTTTCGAGTCTGTATTTTATATTTTCATTGAGTCTAGACTTGTGTACTCTGAGTCATGCTGAGCTCTTGACACTTTAGTCTACAGCCTACCCAAAATCCCAAGCTCCACTGAACCAAACACTGCCCAAAAATCCCCTTTGAACCACTCTGTGCTCTGGAGACAGAGTTCGGGCCGAACTCTGCCTCCACACAGAGTTCGGGCCGAACTCTGTCCCCTAGAAATCAGGAACCCTAATTTTAGGGTTAGCTGGTTGCTAGTTGTCCAACGGCCAAATATTTGAATTTTTCTACCCGAATTCTGGCCGAATTCTGCCTATAAAAACACTATAAATAGGGCATGAATTTTCTCATTCTAAACCATCCAATCTTCTCTTCTCTTCTCTCTTATAGCTGAAATAAGCCATACGCTTCCCATCTACTAGCCACAAGCCTCCTAAGTCTCGAGTGCTCAGCATCTCTCAGTTAGGATTCTTGTGCAAGATTCGAAGAAGTCGCTTGGACAATTCCAAGCAAATCGCCACTGCGATCCTCTGTTAGAAGTTGACGTGCTCTTCTGAAGTAAAGGCACGGTTGTAAACTACTATTTCACAAATAGTGGATTTGAATCCTGAGCTAGAGTTCTCAGGCCTGGACTAGTCCTCCACGAGGAAAACCAGGTTAAAATTGCTGTGTTTGCGTATGCTCTTTTAATCTCCTTTTATTTTCTGCACTTTACTCTGATTAATTTTTATTGGTGAAAGAGTTATTTTTAATTGGTTATTTTTCTATATACTCTATTCACCCCCTCTAGAGTTGCCAAACTGTTCTTCAATTACAATATAAAGGAGAGAAATAGAGAAGAGAAGATCTCTCGTTCTTCCTTGCAAACATGTTGCAATTGGGGCAGAACGAGTTACAACAATCTAGAAAAAGATGAGAAGAAAAAAAATTGCTGGAGTGTCAAAACACCGTTGCTCAAAGCAAGATTCGCCCTACACGAATTGCTTCCAGGAACCAGCAAGTTGAAGAACTTGTGGAAAGCTCGAAGTCACCTCTGTTCTGACTCCTCGGATGGACTTACAATGGCGGCAGCAGCTCCTCTCTCTCTCTCTTTTCTGACTTACAAGATTCGTATTGCCTCACAAAGGAGGCCAGAAGAGAGTATCTATAGAGAGAGGGTGGAAATCCTAACCGCCTTTTCAGTTATGGAAAGATTGAATTAAATCCCACAAATATAGCAATGAAATTAATTCAAATCTTATGGAAAGATTGAATTAAGTCCCACAAAGATGGCAACGAAATTAATTCAAATCTTATGGAAAGATTGAATCAAATCCCACAAAGATGGCAACGAAATTAATTTAAATCCCACAAAGATAGCAACGAAATTAATTCAAATCTTATGGAAAGATTGAATTAAATCCCACAAAGATGGCAACGAAATTAATTCAAATCTTATGGAATGATTGAATTAAATCCCACAAAAAGTGGATCTGAATTAATCGCATTGAATCTGTCTTTCCATAACTGACTTGTAGTCTGCACAGTCAGCCTGGTACGAGTCCATGAGCCAATGAGCCCGAGTTCGAGTCCGAGTCCGATTCCGAGTCGCTATGCCCCTTTGGGGCTTAGCTCCAAATGGAATTAATCCAAGAGAATGACAAAAGCATTAATGCTTAATCCTTGGATCCTTATTCTTACCTCCTAGTAAAATCACCCACATGGTTCCCTCTTTAGGGTCACCATCCCATTTGCATCTCTTAACAACATAACCAAGTATATATGTTGAGATAACTCATGGTGCATTTTTGATGTGGGACTAAACTTTTACAAGGCATGTTGAGAGCAAGCTCTCTCCATGTAAAGAAAACTCCAACAATCTCCCACATATCACAACATATATATGTGTCCAGGGTTGAACGTTCCCCATAGTAACTGTCTATTTTGCATTAGGATAGATGTCACTGACGACTTGAATCTTCCCGCATGGGTTAAATAACAATGTGATACAAGAATGGACTACGGCTTGAATTCTGCACCACAATTATAATTCTTCCCACTCACAAAGTGTAGTTACGTGTGCTTCTGGCTGCACATTAAAGGCCCTGTGCCAGTCTGGTTTCAGTGTATAATTTTGGGTGTCTACAAGTTTACCCTCAAGAGACGGCCTGATATCTCTTTCCATACACTATAGGTGAGTTCTTTATTAAAGAGACATGGCATGAAGCTTTGTACTTCCTTGCGGTGCTACGCCGCTATGACATGGACTGAAGCCGAGGCATTACCCCTACCTGGGAACCTCATCGTAGTGTCATACTACTGTAGCATGAGGTCTCAGCCTCTTTGTAGTGTCAATCTACTCAGCATGAAGCCTAAGGCTTCCTTGCGGTGTTACGCCGCAATGACATGGCTTGCAAGGCCGAGGCTTTACCCCTACCTGGGTACCTCATCGTGGTGTCGTGCCACTATAACATGGGGCCATCCTTCCCTTTGTAGTGCTGTCTACAACTCTTTAATTACGTCATACAGCATTAGGCTACCTGCCTATTTGCAGTGCTACGTCGCTATGACTTAGCTTGAAAAGCCGAGGCATTACCCCAGATCTGGGAACCTCATGGTGGAGTCACCCCATTGTAGCATGGAGTTTCACTCCTTATAGTGCTGCTCTACCGTGCTTCCTGTAAAGCACACCAGGCATTCACTCTGCTGAGAACTCATTAAGGCGTTTAAGCCAACCTTCTATAGGATCTATTTTTTCTACAGAAAATACATAGTAGACAACAGTGGTTATGGGTCCGTATCCCTTCCATGTTCCAGAGAACAAGTACCCACTGTTACTTGATAGTTTCCCAGTCAGTGATCCTCCTTTGAACCAAAAGTTAGATGCCTAGTAGATTTCTCTTTAAACTAATAGCATAAAACTTTATGGTAGGATTACAAAGACACTCTATCAGAATGCCTTCAAGCCCATTTTACAAGCTGTGTCATCGACCAACTAGCGCTTGAGGCCCTTTGTGAACGGATCTGCTAGGTTCTCCTGACTCCGAACATCAATCACTGCAATTACACCTCTTTTGATAAGATCGTGTACTGCCCTGTGCTTCAACCGCACAGTCCTCTTCTTTTCGTTGAAGAGGTCATTTGATGCCACCACCGCAGTCGCCTGGTTGTCACAGTATATCGGTATCGCCAGTATCTGAGCCCCAACTACTGAAAGATCATACATGAGCTCCCGAAGCCATTCTGCTTCATCTGTTGCAGTTTCAAGTTCATAGAATTCAGATTCCATGGAGGAACGAGAGAGTATAGTCTGCTTCTTCGACTTTCACGATATAGCAGCTCCATCCAAGAAAAAGACATATCCACCTATGGATCTCTCGCTTTCTACCTCTGAACACCAGCTAGTATCACTGAAGCCTTCCACTACTGTCGGATACCCGTTGTAGTGCAGTGCATATGTCTGAGTCTTCTTGAGATATCTCATCACCCGTTTCACAGCTTTCCAGTGCTCAACCCCTGGGTTGCTTGTGAACCGACTTAGCATTCCCATGGCGAAAGCTATGTCAGGCCTTGTGGCAGTGGTTGCGTACATCAAACTTCCGATAATGCTAGAATACTCCACCTGCCTGATGCTTTCCCTCGAGTTTGGCTTCAGCTTCTGATCACACCTGTATGGCGTATCGATCCCTAGAAGTTCCTTATACCCATAGCGTGTGAGCATCTTCTCAATGTAGTGAGATTGTGACAGCGCTACTCCAGTGTCTGTCCGGATGATCTTTATGCTCAAGATGACATCTGCATCCCCCAAGTCTTTCATACTGAACTTGGTTGAGAGGAACTTCTTTGTCTCCGTGACACAGCCTATATCCGTCCCTAGGATTAGCATGTCGTCCACGTACAGACAAACGATGACTCCTCTTCCATCAGCGAACTTTGTGTAAACACATTTGTCCGTCTCGCTGACTTTGTAGCCGTTTGACCTAATAACTTTGTCAAACTTCTCATGCCACATCTTGGGAGCTTGCTTCAAACCATACAATAATTTCACAAACTTGCAAACTTTGTCTTCAAGACCTTTAACGACAAATCCATCTGGCTGTTGCATGTAAATCTCTTCGGTCAGCTTCCCATTCAGGAATGCTGTCTTTACATCCATCTGATGTATCACCAACTTATGTATAGCTGCTAGAGCGATTAACATCCTGATGGTGGTCATCCGAGCTACTGGAGCGTACGTGTCAAAGTAGTTTATCCCCTGTTTCTGAGAAAATCCCTTGGCTACCAGCCTGGCCTTGAACTTGTCAATAGTTCCATCTGCCTTCATCTTCTTCTTGAAGATCCATTTACATCCGATGGGCTTTTCTTCTTCAGGTAGATCTACCAACACTCATGTGTTATTGGAGGTGATAGAGTCAAACTCGTCATTCACTGCCTCCTTCCAGAAGATAGCATCTCTGGTCTTCATCGCCTCATCATAAGTAAGCGGATCTGCTTCCACATGATAGGTGACAAAGTCATCTCCGAAGTCTTTAGGTCTCCTCGCTCGCTTTGCTGACGGCTCTGCGAGTTCTGGTACAAGAGTTGTTTCATCAACAACAACTTCTTCTTGGACTACTGGCCCATATGATATTTCAGTCTCATTTGCACCTACATCATTTTTCGAAATGTCTGAAAAACAATATTTTTGTCTTTTGCAAACTTGTCTTCAAAGTATTCAGCATCGCGAGATTCGATGATATGATTTGACTCAATATTAAGAAATCTCCGAGCATCACTCTTTTCGGCATACCCTAAGAAGATCGTCTTCGTAGTCCTTGTCCCCAGCTTCTGAATTTTCAAATCTGGGAGCTTCACATATGCCAGACACCCCCACACTCGAATGACATTCAAGTTTGGTCTGACTTTGAACCAGAGTTCATGAGGAGTTACGTCCGAAGTTGCATGTGGCACTCTATTCATAATGAAAGTGGCCTTTAATGCAGCTTCTCTCCAGTAGCATTTTGGAAGACCTGCAGTAACCAGCATTGAATTCATCATTTCTGTTAATGTTCGATTCTTTCTCTCTACTACTCCGTTAGATTGAGGAGAATATGGAGCAGTAGTCTCGCATATGATTCCATGTTCTTTCCAGAACGATGCAAAGTCATGAGACCTGTTCCCTCCACCTAGATCACTTCTCAACCTCTTGAGTTGTTGTCCAGTCTGCCGCTCAGCTTCGGCCCTGAACTCTCTGAACTTCTCGAAAGCTTTGTCTTTAGTCTTGAGCAAGTAGACGAACGCGTATTTTGAGAAGTCGTCGATGAAGGTTATGAAATACTTCATCCCGGCCTTCGTGGAGAAATGTTTGAAGTCACAGATATCGGAGTGTATTAACTCTAGAAGATATGTGCTTTGATTGACCCGATGAAAGGGTTTCCTTGTGATCATCGTCTAAGCACATACTTCACACTTCTCCACCTTACCCCCACATTTGGAGATAAGTCCTAGATTAGACATTTTTTAAATTCTTTTACAATGAACATGTCCTAGTCTATTATGCCACAACTCAAGAGAATAATCAGAAAATACAACTGCATTAATGTCATCAAACTGGTTGACAAGCTGAATTTTAAACATTTCTTCGGTTTGATAAGCCTTCCCGAGGTATGTTTCCTTCTTGGACATCACCATCTGACCAGCATTGATGTCCATCCTCAAGCCTGCGTTGCAGAGCAGGCTCCCAGAGATCAGGTTCTTGGCAATCGCCGAAACATGCTTCACACCTTGAAGCGTAAGAGTATTCCCAGAAGTGAGTTTCAGCTCCACAGTCCCGATCCCCAGAACTTCAGCTTGGGCCTTGTTCGCCATGACAACCTTCTCAGATATCGGCTGGTACATGATGAACCATTCCTTGCCAGAACAGACATGGCAAGTCGTACTAGTGTCTATCCACCAGTCAGAGTCAACCCCCACAGTTGTGACCTGTGCGATCATAGCAACAATGTTAGAAACCAATGAAACCTTACTAGACTCACCTTTCTCTGATTGTTTTGGCTTGGATCTGCATTCACTCTTGTAGTGGCCTTTCTTGCCATAATTGAAACAAATCACTTGGGACTTGGACTTCTGTTGCTTGAATGAAGGACCCCTCACTTTTAGATTGGTGAAGTCCTTCTTCTTGTGATGAGAAGCCGCCTGCTTCCCTTTGGGATCTCTCGTCTGCACTAGATTGGCCTTAGCCAACTGTTTGGACAGAGTGTCCATCATCTGTTGGGAACGCATCTCGTCCTCAACATGGATCTCTTAAAGTAGATCTCCCAAGCTAATGTCTACCTTCTTTCTGAGCATCCTTGCATAGAAGGTACTCCATTCAGTAGGAAGTTTTGAGACAATCCCTCCAACGACAAACTTGTCGGGAAGGGGCATCTCTTCGTCTTCCAGTTTCTGACGCAGCTTCAGAAATTCCTTCACCTGTGGCAACATGGACTTCTCGTCCTCAAAGAGCAATTTGTGATATTTTTAAACCACAAACATCTTGCTCCTGTTCTTGTCTTCTTCATACAGTTTTTCTACAGACTCCCATATGTCTCTGGCAAATTCCTTCTTCGAGTAGGATTCTGCCAGGGAATCCTCCATAGCATTCAGGATGAGAAGCCTGCAGATGCTATTTTCCCTTCTCCATTTGGCCTGGAGTTGGGTAGCCGTATCGATTGCGGCAGTAGACCCAGTGTCTGTAATAGAAGGTTCTTCCTCCAACAATACATGATCAACGTCTTTGAGTTGAAGAGTTAGATAAACCTTCCTCTTCCAGACTTGATAATGCTCTCCATCGAAATTTTCCAACTTGCAGAAGTCCAATTGGACGAGCGAAGCATTAATGTTTTCCATCTACAAGGATCTTGCTTTGAGATTGTTAGTCCCGGGGCTTGACCAAAGATGGAAAACTGATACAATAGAGATCTGAGATGTCACACAAAAAACTTTACAGTGATCAAACTCAAGATCTACGATGATGCAAAAAACCAAATAGCCAGATTACAATATGAAGGAGAGAAATAAAGAAGAGAAGATCTTTCGTTCTTTCTTGCAAACGTGTTGCAATTGGGACAGAATGAGTTACAATAATCTAGAGAAAGATGAGAAGAAGAAAAGTTGCTGGGGTGTCAACACACCGTTGCTCAAAGCAAGATTCGCCCCACACAAATTGCTTCCAGGAACCAGCAAGTTGAAGAACTTGTGGAACGCTCGAAGTCACCTCTGTTCTGACTCCTCGGATGGACTTGCAATGGCGGCAGCAGCTCCTCTCTCTCTCTCTTTTTTTTGACTTACAAGATTCGTAGTGCCTCACAAAGGAGGCCAGAAGAGAGTATATATAGAGAGAGGGTGGAAACCCTAACCGCCTTTTCAGTTATGGAAAGATTGAATTAAATTCCACAAAGATAGCAATGAAATTAATTCAAATCTTATGGAAAGATTGAATTAAGTCCCACAAAGATGACAAAAAAATTAATTCAAATCTTATAGAAAAATTAAATCAAATCCCCCAAAGATGGCAACAAAATTAATTCAAATCCCACAAAGATAGCAACGAAATTAATTCAAATCTTATGAAAAGATTGAATTAAATCCCACAAAGATGGGAACGAAATTAATTCAAATCTTATGGAAAGATTGAATTAAATTCCACAAAAAGTGGATCTGAATTAATCGCATTGAATCAGTCTTTCCATAACTGACTTGTAGTCTGCACAGTCAGCCTGGTGCGAGTCCATGAGCCCGAGTTCGAGTCGCTAAGCCCCTTTGGGGCTTAGCTCCAAATGGAATTAATCCAAGAGAATGACAAAAGCATTAATGCTTAATCCTTGGAGCCTTATTCTTACCTCCTAGTAAAATCACCCACATGGTTCCCTCCTTAGGTTAACCACCCCATGTGTATCTCTCAACAACACAACCAAGTATATATGTTGAGATAACTCATGGTGCATTTCCGATGTGGGACTAAACTTTTACAAGGCATGTTGAGAGCAAGCTGTCTCCATGTAAAGAAAGCACCAACAGCATATATGGAAAAGGAGAGTGAAGAGGTGAGTTTTGTCCTGGACTTTATTTTTGTTTGTTTATTATCCTTTAACCTTTATATCTAGTTATATTTGATTAGCAGTTCAACTTCTTGTTAAATTTTATGGGTATGTGTAATATAGGGCTATTGTAATATTTGTTAATATTTTATGGGTATGTGTCAAGGTTTAAATAATCTGACATTGCAGATACATATCCATCCTTACTGTTCAAAGATATAACATGACACTTATAAAGTGTTTAGACAAGCATGCATAAAGTTGATTTGCACGTCTTTTTCCATTAAACCAAGAGGCTGGAGGCATAGACATAAACCACTTCATCAGTTAAGCACTGGTCATATTGCTGAATTTATTTACTTTCCAGGTTCTTTGTTGGCCACTAAACAATAGGATTACATTTGAGTAGTCTTGTTAGTGATACTTATTTTGCTAGATGGGATTGGCTGTCATTTTTTATTGGTCAATAAAAAAATAAAACTACTTTTTTGGTTTGATAAATCCACCCTTACTGGTCAAATAAACAACTTGGAAGGTTTTTGACAAGCATACATGAAGTTAATTTGCACACCTTTTCCATTGACGCATGCGACTGGAGACGTACACAGAAACTATTTTATCTGTTAAGCACAACACATATTGCAAACTTCTTTACTTTCAAGGTTGTTTTGTGGGTTATTAAAGAAATGTTAATTACTAGAGTAGCCATTTTACTGATCCTCATTTCATCTAGGATTGGCTGCCATTTTTTCTGGTCTATAACTATAAGGGAACCCTACTAATCTAACTTCATATGTTTACGATTTTGATCATCAACAGATAACTCACTAAAAAAATTCCAGAATAACTCATTACTTAATTTTCTCATTTATCTAATAAAGTTTGTAGCTGACACAAGATTTTGATGTTGGCACAGTTTATTTTGATAACATTAACAGCATCTTCGTAGTCTAGTTTTTTCTGTATTTCAGATTGATATTATTTCAAATGCTCTACTACATAAAGTCTGTCCATTCAAGCCAAGTCATCAAAGTCTTATGGTTATTCCTAAAAGAAGACTGAAGAAAAGATCAGCGATCTTTATAGGCGGCTCTCAACAGTTCAAGATATCGAGTCTGTACAAGGCCAAGGTCTGTCTGTAAACACCTAAGGTTGGGTGACAAAAATGAAAAGCTCTTCTATTTTTTTAGTCAAAAATCAATGTCTACAAGAACGGCATACCGACGGTATACCGCTGTATACCGACGGTATACCGCTGTATACCGACGGTATACCGTTCTGTGAGGCACAAAACGTTCTGTGATAAACATCGGCGTACCGACAGTATATTGCGGCTTATCGACGGTATACCGTTTTGTGAGCCACAAAATGTTTTGTGACAAACATCGGAGTACCGACGGTATACTACGGCATACCGACGGTATACTGTTTTGTGTGCCACAAAACGTTCTGTGACAAAACATCGGCGTACCGACGGCATACTACGGTATACCGACGGTATACCGTTTTGTGAGCCACAAAATATTCTGTGACGAACATCGATATACCGACAGCATACCGCTGCATACCGACGGTATACCAGTTTATTTAATTTGATTTTTGAATGGACGAAAACTAGCATTAATTGCTAGCATTAAATGCTCCCCAACGAATATAATTATTATCGTTACTGTTCAGAATGGTATACCGACGACATGCTTGTCACGACCCGATCCCAAATTGTTAGGTCGAATCGGATCATGTCCAGCCTGCACTGTTGTTGAGACGGTGATAGTAAGCTGTATCCACTTGCAGGTAATCTCAACAACAGAATCTAAATTCGTCACAACTTTAATAGTTCGAATATTTATAAAAAATTTGTTCAATACAAGAAAGATACAACTGATAATCAAAACTGAATTAACTATCTTCAACACAACTTTCCCTAAACTAGAAAAGAAGAAGTAACATTTAAGCAGCCGGCTCATCAGCCTCGAGATCACCTTCTTCCAATTGGGACTCGGGTAAAACCACAGGATACAGCTCAGGATCATCAATTCTTCCTAAAAATATTGGGTCTCCAGTCAGGAGAGAGCAAGTACAATTATGAATATCTAACAATTCAAATAATAATGGAAATTTGCAATTTTAAACAATTTGAAATACTTGAACAATATTTTCCAGTAAATTTTCAACAATTGAAAACAATGTGATTTGAATAGGTAACGACTATGACCGGCTTTGGTTGTACAATAGTATCCTAGTGATACGATACGGCTTATCCCCGTGTGTAGGAGGGGTAAGGTCGCACAATCAATATGCAATATGAGGGGTATTGGTCATAGACGCTACATTACTCCCCCAATATCCTTACAATCAATAACAATCAATATTTAAACTCTAGGAGAGAGTTCCACAATCAATATTTGAAATCTAGGAGAGAATTCCGTGTAGCAATGTGGTTTAAGCATGCAAGATAACGATTACTAAATAAATTGCCAAATAAACATAACCGTACTTGCCTTGGTTTTTGACTGCAAAAGGGATGTTGATACCGGGATGGAGATCAGATATGTCCTCGAAATCCTACAGTTGAGAAATCCTTACTTAGCACCAAAGTCAAACCATATCTAGGTGTGCTATTTACAATCTCTAAAATTGATCATAATCCAGTTTTATGTTATTTATAAATTCTAACAGAACACGTTTATCGATGTAATTTACTAGTTATTAATTTATGAAGAAAAATTAATTTAACATTTATTAAAAAATTGCATTTTCTGATTATTTGGCAAAATAAGTATTTTGTAATATTATATATAAAACTAATATTTTTCTTTAAATGAGAAGAACGTGAATTTGTTTAAATAAAAAACTTGTAATTTTCCTAGTTATTTAATGTGAGAAAATGATATTAATTTTCTATATCCAAAATAATGTCTTTTTGATATTTTACGTGTTTATCGACAAACCAACAAAACCAGAATTTAAAAGCTACTCTACAGTATTACAGAGCTACAGAAAAAGATAAAGAGCTGGGCTTATGCCCTTACAATTATTTACATATATTATTGGAATAAAATAAATATATACTGGTGAACCCTGAACGTCGGGAAGCGATCCATTCAGCAGGCCGAAGCCCTACACCAAAATATGATTTGGCCAGTAACTAGTTCTAAGTAATAAATTATTATTAAATATAATATGAAAATAGGGTCTCAGACTTGGTCCAAAGTATTACGTCGCATACTAGCTAATGCCTCAACGTCCGGAACAATGCCGGTTTCGTTTGCATTTCGCTAAGGGCCCATTGTCCGATACGGTCGTCACTCGGAAAAGTAATCGGAATTCAAATAAAAAAAACCAGTTTAGAATTTAGAAATTTTATAGAAAACCTTTTTAAAATATTTTTCTAAAAATTTGGGCAGCATTCCCTCTATATTTGGGACAACCCAATACTGGAAATTTGCCAACAACACACAAATAACTGTCCCAAACCAGGGACTCCAATTATCCAATCAATAAATAATATTAAACCCGAAATAATATGAACCCAAAAAATTATATCCACAGCACGAAACGTCAACCCAGAACTACTACCGAATGGACTTCGAAAAAATTCTAAAACCGCAATCGTTAAAACCGAATCCCGTAACGGGATCGGGGACCGTATCACCATCGACGCACGGGAGGGACGAATTACTCTGATTGACAAAAATTACCCAATATCCGTTGGTCGGGGAGCCGCGGGATAATCTCGAAAACGGAAACGAAAAGAGCTGGACAGTGGAATCGGGCCACGGAACCACGGACAGCGGATCGGGGCTCTGGAATGAACGACGAGCGGTGCACGGGGCGTGCGGGGACAACGGGCTGGGCGCGACCTGGATGTGGCGCGCAGGGGTCGTCGGGTCGGCCGCGGGGTCGCCGGACAGAGGAGGCGGCGGCGGCGGGATCCGCTCGGGGAGGATCGGGTGGCCGAAAAATTGCAGGAAGGGCGCGGATCAGGCGGGTTCGCCGGATTTGGGGGTTAGGGTTCGGAAAATAAGGGTCTGGGGGAGGATGGATGATGATGGAGGATGGAGGATGGAGTTTTATAGTGATGAGAGGATGGGGGTTTCGAAAGATGAACGGAGGGGTCGGCCGTTGGCCTTTCGGAAAAGGGAAGGGGCTCGGCCACTCATGAACGGATGGGAAAAGGAATGAATTCCTTTCCTTTGCTGATGGTGAGAATTAAGAGTGAGAGAAAGAAAGTTTTCATAGTAAATGAGAGTTAAAGTTTTAATGAAAGTTTTGTTTTAAATAAATTTTTTTTCTTTAAATAAGAAAAATGGTAAATATATATAAATACTAAGGGACTCACAATTAGTTTCGGGAAAAAATTGAACTTGGGTTCAAGATGGGTTCGAAACGAGTTAGGTCCAGCTAAAAATTCCAGAAATAATAAATTTTTCTAAAATACAATTTCCTAAATTAACAACTAATAATGATTTATAATAATAATTAGCTAATTAAATTATTCAATTAATCAACTGAAATTTTACGAGTTTGACCAAACACTAAAATTTTCAGAAATATTAATTATAATAAATAAAAATAACACTGAATTAATTGATTAAAATTTACGGGTTTCACAACCTTCCCTCCTTCGAAAATTTTGTCCTCGAAATTAAAGGATGGGGAGGTTAAACTCAAATCAAATAGGTACGGGTACTTCGCCCATAACTCAGGTCCAACAATAAGAATTGCCAAGGCAGTCATGGATGAGACGTCTAGGGACAAGTTTTAACTATGTCACCATCCACGTAGAACAAGAATATATATAAGCGAACCAAAGTACACATGGTTGATCAGACCATAATGCACCGGTTCTGATTAGACAACATATTAGTGGGTGCACCCAATAAAATATTGTCATGATCAAGCTCAATAAAGAAATAAGCTCAAAAATTAGGCTAACTTAGCAGCATCAGTCAAAAATATTAGAACAAAAAATAATGCTTGCAAGAAATAGAAGTTTATGAGACGGACAGAGTTCCTGGTTTTTTTTTCACCTCTGTCTAAAATTGCCACTGGCTTCTCTGGCACTGTGAGGCTGGGTCCAATCTCTAGCTCTGAATGGTCCAAGATGTGGCTCGGATCCGGGATGTAGCGTCTGAGCTGTGAAACGTGGAAGACGTTGTGCATACCCTCAAGCTTAGCTGGTAGAGCTAATCGGTACGATACTTCTCCAATTCGGCTCAAAACTTCGAATGGGCTGATGTACCTGGGGCTTAGCTTTTCTGCTCTGTCAAAACTGATACCGCTGGTAGGGGAGATCTTCACGAACACACTGTCTCCTTCTTCGAACTCCAATGGTCGATGACTGCTATCAGCCCAATGTTTCGGTCCAGAGCAATCATGAGCTTGTCCCTGATCACCTTTACCTTCTCTGCTGCATCGGTTACCATCTTAGGTCCCAGCAATACTTTTTCTCCTAGGTTGTCCCAAGCAAATGGAGTGCGGCAACGACGTCCATAGAGTGCCTCGAACGGTATCCTAACGATGCTATCTTGGTAGCTGTTGTTGTAGAAAAACTCTACCAAGTGCAAGTGGTCTTTCCAAGACCCTCCAAATTCCAAGACACAAGATCTCAGCATGTCTTCAAACATCTGGATTGTCCTCTCCGATTGTCTGTCAGTCGGTACTCCATGAATCCGGTAGATGTGCCGCATGTACAGTGCTGCCAACTACTCAATGGATAGACCAATCTTGAAGGGAATAAAGTGAGCTGACTTCGTCAGTCGGTCCACAATAACCCAGATGGCGTCCTTCCTTTCTTGGGATCGAGGCAGTCCTGACACAAAGTCCATCGTTATGTGTTCCTACTTATACTCCGGGATATCAAGCGGTTGCAACAGTCCTGCTGATCTCTGCCTGCTAGCTTTCACTTGTTGACATATCAAGCATCTAGCCACATATCTGGATACGACCTTCTTCATTCCATACTACCATACAACAGTACGCATATCTCGATACATTTTATTAACTCCTGGATGTGTGGAATACTACGACTGATGCGTTTTTTGCATCAGCTCATTCCTCAGTTTGCCAGTTGGTACGCAAAGCCTCGTACCATACCTCAATGCTCCGTTGCTGGCGATTGAGAATCCTTCAAGTGTTCCTGCCAGCACATGATCTCTGAGTTTGCAAAGCGTCTCATCTTGAAATTGTGCCTCCTTGACTTTGTCCATCAGACTTGAACGCACTTGCAACTGCATCATTGATGATTCGACTCCTGGTATAATTGCTTCTCTTTCCAGCTTCTTCATTTCTTCTTCAGGCAGTAAAATCTCCAGTCCAAGCTTCTCTATGTCCTCCAGTAAATGCCGATCCTTGGTCAAAAACATCGTCGTCGGGTACCGACTAAGTGCATCTGCAACCACATTAGCCTTACCTGGATGGTACTGCAAGTCGATGTCGAAATCTTTCATCAGCTCCAGCCATCGCCTCTATCGCATGTTCAGCTCCTTCTGAGTGAAAACATATTTAAGACTTTTGTGGTCTGTAAATATTTCTACTCTCTCTCCATAGAGGTAGTGCTTCCATAACTTCAAAGTAAATATCACCGCTGCGAGCTCCAAATCATGTGTGGGATAGTTCTTCTCATGAGTCCGTAATTGCCTAGATGCGTAAACAATTACTTTTCCGTGTTGTTGAAGAACACAACCCAATCCTTTACCAGAAGAATCACTGTAGATTGAGAAACCGCCGGTACCTGCGTGTAGCACAATTATCGGTACCATTTGTAAGTCTCTTCTTTAGTTCCTCAAACGCTGCCTGGCAAGCTTCAGCCCAAATAAATTCTTCGTTCTTCCTTGTGAGCTACGTCATCGGCTCAGCAATCCTGGCGAAGTCCTTCACCAATTTCCAGTAGTAGTCAACTAAGCCCAAGAACTCCTGATTTCAGCAACTGAACTTGGGGTAGTCTACTTATCAATGGCAGCTATCTCCTTTGGATCCACCGAAATTCCTTCTCCATAGAGCTTCTCTTTCCTTAAAGTTCCCAGAACTTTCCTCTGGTGCTCTTCATGCTCTTCTTCAGTCTTCGAGTAGATCAGGATGTCGTCGATGAAGACAACAATAAATTGATCCAGATATTCATGGAAGACCTTGTTCATGAGGTTCATGAATACCGCAGAGGCATTCGTCAGTCCAAACGACGTGACCAAAAATTCAAATTGTCCATATTTGGTGTTGAACGCCATTTTTGGAATATCCTTCTTCCTGTCCTTGATTTGAGGGTAGCCGGATCTGAGGTCTAACTTCGAAAATACCTTAGCTCCACTTAGTTGATCAAATAGGTCATCGATCCGGGGCAGAGGGTACTTGTTCTTAATGATGATGTTGTTCAGCGTCCGGTAATCGATGCACATCCGTACTGTTCCATCCTTCTTGGGCACGAACAAAACTGGTGTTCCCCAGGGTGAAGCTCCATCTCTGATAAATCTTTGGGCCTTCAGCTCATTAATCTGCTCCATCATCTCCTTGGCCTCCTTGGGGTTGACTCTGTAGCATCCCTAAGAAATAGAAAAAGAGCCGGGAACTAGGTCAATAGTGAATTCTACGTCTCGATCTGGGGGCAATCCTGAAAGACTATCAGGAAAGACGTCCATGAATTCTGCTATAATAGGATGAGGAGCTCCGGGTTCTTCGGTGATAGAGGTATAGGTCACACTCTCCATATCTTTCGGAGCTCGAGAGATTTCAAACTCTAGCTCTCCAGGTGGACTGAAGACTACACATCCTCTGTGACAATCTATCAGCGCATGCTGCTTACTCAACCAGTCCATCCCTAGGACTATATCATAGTTGGGTAAGGGCATCACAAGCAAGGGTGTTAAGAATTTGTGCCCTGATATAGTAATAGGGCAGTTATGGTCTCAATGATGGGTATGGTCCAAGTATGACTGATGGTGGACCTCATCGCCAGCAGGGCCGAAACGAGTGGTCTTTCCTTTGGCATTACTATGGAAGGTTTTGGTTGCAAACACAAGCAAGGTAGCCTACCAGTCTATAGCAAACAAAAATATTTACTTATAATATATATTTCGATCCTATGTCATGACAAATTGATGTTCTAGTGTTCTAATTGTTTCTAAGTATATTCTCCTAAGTTGTTGATCTGACCTAAATGGGCCACCACTAAAAACATGTCACGACCCGATCCTAAATTGTTGGGCTGAACCGGACCAGGTCCAGCCTGCACCGTTGTTGAGACGACGGCAGTAAGCTGTATTCACTTGAAGGTAATCTCAACAACAGAATCTAAATTTGTCACAATTTTAATAATTCGAATATTTACAAAATTTTTGTTCAATACAAGAAAGATACAACTGATAATCAAAACAGAATTAACTATCTTCAACACAACTTTCCCTAAACTAGAAAAGAAGAACTAACATTTAAGCAGCCGGCTCATCAGCCTCGAGATCACCTTCTTCCAATTGGGACTCGGGTAACACCACAAAATACAACTCAGGATCACCAATGCTTCAAAAAAATGTTGGATCTCCAGTCTGGAGAGAGCAAGTACAATTATGAATATCTAACAATTCAAATAATAATGGAAATTTGCAATTTTAAACAATTTAAAATAATTGAACAATATTTTTCAGCAATTTTTCAACAATTGAAAACAAGGTGATTTAAAGAGGTAATGACTATGACCGGCTTGGGTTGTACAATAGTATCCTAGTGATACGATACGGCTTATCCCAGTGTGTAAGAGGGGTAAGCTCGCACAATCAATATGCAATATGATGGGTATTGGTCATAGACGTTACACTACTCCCGCAATATCCCCAGAATCAATAACAATCAATATTTGAACTCTAGGAGAGAGTTCCACAATCAATATTTGAACTCTAGGAGAGAGTTCCGTATAGCAATGTGGTTTAAGCATGCAAGATAACAATTACTAAATAAATTGCCAAATAAACATAACCGTACTTGCCTTGGTTTTTGACTGGAAAAGGGATGTTGATACCGGGATGGAGATCAGATATGTCCTTGAAATCCTACAGTTGAGAAATCCTGACTTAGCACCAAAGTCAAACCATATCTTGGTGTGCTAGTTACAATCTCTAGAATTTGTCCTAATCCAGTTTTATGTTATTTACAAATTCTACCAGAACACGTTTATTGATGTGATTTACTAGTTATTAATTTATGAAGAAAAATCAATTTTACATTTATTAAAAAATCGCATTCTCTGATTATTTGGCAAAACTTAGTATTTTGTAATATTATATATAAAACTAATATTTTTCTTTAAATGAGAAGAACGTGAATTTGTTTAAATAACAAACTTGTAACTTTCCTAGTTATTTAATATGAGAAAATGATATTAATTTTCTATATCCAAAATAATATCTTTTTGATATTTTACGCGTTTATCGACAAACCAACAAAACCAGAATTTAAAAGCTACACTACACTATTACAGAGCTACAGAAAAAGATAAAGAGCTGGGCTTATGCCCATACAATTATTTACATAAATTAATGGAATAAAATAAATATATACTGGTGAACCCTGAACGCCGGGAAGTGATCCATTCAGCAGGCCGAGGCCCTGTACCAAAATATGATTTGGCCAGTAACTAGTTCTAAATAATAAATTATTATTAAATATAATATGAAAATAGGGTCTCAAACTTGGTCCAAAGTATTACGTCGCGTACTAGCTAATGCCTCAACGTCCGGAACAATGCCGGTTTTGTTCGCATTTTGCTAAGGGCCCATTGACCGATACGGTCGTTGGTCGGAAAAGTAATCGAAATTCAAATCAACAAAAACCAGTTTAGAATTTAGAAATTTTATAGAAAACCCTTTTAAAATATTTTTCTGAAAATTTGGGCAGCATTCCCTCTGTATTTAGGACAACCCAATATTGGGAATTTGCCAACAACGCACAAATAACTGTCCCAAACCAGGGACTCCAATTATCCAATCCATAAATAATATTAAACCCGAAATAATATCAACCCAAAAAATAATATCCATAGCACGAAACGTCAACCCAGAACTACTACCGAATGGACTTCGGAAAAATTTCGAAACCGCAATCGTTAAAACCGAATCCCGTAACGGGATCGGGGACCGTATCATCATCGACGCACGGAAGGGACGAATTACTCTGATTAACAGAAATTACCTAATATTCGTTGGTCGGGGAGCCGTGGGATAATCTCGGGAACAAAAACGAAAAGAGCTGGACAGTAGAATCGGGCCACGAAACCACGGACAGCGGATCGGGGCTCTGGAACGAACGACGAGCGGTGCACGGGGCGCGTGGGGATAGCGGGCTGGGTGCGGTCGGGAAGTGGCGCGCGGGGGTCGTCGGGTCGGCCTCGGGGTCGCCTGGCAGTGGAGGCGGCGGCGGCGGGATCTGCTCGGGGAGGATCGGGCGGCCGAAAAATCGCCGAAAGGCCGCGGATCAGACGGGGTTCGCCGGATTTGGGGGTTAAGGTTCTGGAAATATGGGTTTGGGGGAGGTTGGATGATGATGGAGGATGGAGGATAGGATTTTATAGTGATGAGAGGATAGGGGTTTCGGAAGATGAACGGAGGGGTCGGCCGTTGGTCGTTCGGGAAAGGGAAGGGGCTCGGCCACTCACGAACGGATGGGTAAAGGAATGAATTCCTTTCCTTTGCTGATGGTGAGAATTAAGTGTGAGAGAAAGAAAGTTTTAATAGTAAATGAGAGTTAAAGTTTTAATGAATGTTTTATTTTAAATAAATTTTTTTTCTTTAAATAAGAAAAATGGTAAATATATATAAATACTAAGGGACTCACAATTAGTTTCGGGAAAAAATTGAACTTGGGTTCAAGATGGGTTCGGAAATGAGTTAGGTCCAGCTTAAAATTACAAAAATAATAAATTTTTCTAAAATACAATTTCCTAAATTAACAACTAATAATGATTTATAATAATAATTAGCTAATTAAATTATTCAATTAATCAACTGAAATTTTACGGGTTTGACCAAACACTAAAATTTTTAGAAATATTAATTATAATAAATAAAAATAACACTGAATTAATTGATTAAAATTTACGGGTTTCACAATGCTGGTCCATACCGACGGTATGCCGTCTGGGCTATATTCAGGAGGATTAAATGCTACCTACTCTTGGTTTTTTATATAAATGGATTCCTTCTCTCTCTTGAAGGCTATCCACTTAAGCCATAAATTTTTCAACAACCAAGAGCTCCACCATTACTACTCTACCCAAGCTTTCAATTGTCATCCATTCCAAAAGTGCTAGAGTATTCAAGAGTTGTACTTTTTGATCTTCAAGTGTTAGAAGATCATCAGTTCTCTTCCTTTCCTTTTTAGGTTGGCGAGCTTTCGTAAGAAAACTCGTGTGTAAGAAGTTGGCGAGTTCTTCGGATCCAAACTCGTATTGAAGTTGGCGAGTTCTTCGGATCCAAACTCGTGTGTACTATTTTACTAAAATAGTAGATTTAAGCCGGAGAGAGTTCCGGGACTGGATTGCCTCTAGGAAGGAGACCAGGATACATCGCGTATTTGATTTTCTCACTCTCTCTCTTTTTATTTCAGTAATATAGCTTCTTTTGGTTGATTTATTTTATTTTCCTATTCACCCCCTCAAGGGTTCTACAATTGGTATCAGAGCTTTGTTCTCTTGATTTGGATTTACACCCTTAGAGTGATCCATGGCCACTAATCCTAGTATCAACACATTCCATAATGAGGGACACTCCACAAATATACCTCCTCTATTTGATGGAACCAACTATAACTATTGGAAGATTAGGATGAGCATTTATTTGAAGTCCATAGATTTTGATTTATGGGATTGTGTGATAAATGGTCTCCCTACTCCTTCCGGAGTTATTGAGGATGTTGTATCTGACACCCTTAGGGACAAACTCACTGAGAATGTCAAGAAGCTTGCTAGTCGAGATGCTAAAGCTATGAACGCTCTTTACTGTCCTCTTGATAGCAGTGAATTCAATAGGATCTCTACTTACAAGACTTCTAATGAGATTTGGAAGTTTCACACACGAGGGAACATCACAAGTAAAAGAATCAAATATTAGTAGACTCACACAAGAATATGAGTCTTTTAATACGAAACAAGATGAGTCTATTACTTGTATGTTTACTCGTTTCGGTGATATCATTAACCCTCTTTCTTCTCTTGGTAAGGAATATCCTTCTCGTGAAAAGATCAGAAAAATTCTCAAAGGATTGACTAAAGGATGGAGTCTTAAAGCTACTGCCATCATTGAAGGGAACGACCTGGCAATCATGAACCTTGAGACCCTCAAGGGGAAGCTTATGACTCATAAACTTGACATGAAAGATCAAGAGGAATCTTCCATGCAAGAGAAGGAGAAGGAGAAGGCCAAAGAGAATAAGAAGTCTCTGGCTCTCAAAATTATAAAATTGTACTCAAAGGATAGCTCCGACGACAACGAGTCGGATGATGATGAAGAAATAGCTCTCACAGCTAAGCACTTCCGAAAGTTCCTCAAGTTCAAAAAGCCAAACGCTTTAGATGGGACAACGATGAAGATCCGGCGTGCTACCAATGCAGAAGAACCGATCACATCATGAGAGATTGTCCTATGACAAGAAAAGACTCTAGTAAGTACGAGAAGCCTAGCAAAGGAAGCTCTTCCTCCAAAAAATTCACCAACACCAGCATTTGGTGTAAGAGCGATGCTAGCGATTCAGACAACGACAAAGATTGCAAACATAATGCAAACGTTTGTCTCATGGCAACCGATGAGGTACTCGATGATCTCTCTTTAAATACTCTCACTTATGATGACTTAGAAAATGCTATTCTTGAACAACATGAAGAACACAAAGGTGTTAGAAATAAATACAAGAAATCTCTAAAAGAGGTTGATGCACTTCAACTAGAAGTAGAAAGACTCTCCAACATCATTATTAATGTAAAAGGGAAATCTCCTGCTTCCGATACTGATGAGATAGAGTTTTTGCGACTCAAGTTTCAAGAATCTCTAGTTACCATTAAGAAAAAGGACGATGAGATTCAATCCCTCAGAAGGGCTTATGATTTTGCTATGCATAAAGTTCAAGCTGCAAATAGAAGAGAATATGATACTTCTACTAAGTATAATGATCTTCTTGTGCAGAGTAAGAATCTAGGTTATAAGAACGCTACTCGCACACATGCTCAAAGGCAAGCCTACACTCATCCCCATACTAGTCACAACTCTTACATGAACAAGAACACTACACACAAGTCCTATCCTAACACAAGGAAAGGACCCTTTGTTAAGAAGAACACCTCACACCATGCCTTCTATTATCATCATCATAACACTCATAATAGAACTCCTTGCACTAAAGCTTCACATGTGCATAACACTCACACATTTTCTTCTAAATCTTCTATGATGTGCAACTATTGTGGCTTGCTTGGACATACTTCTAATTATTGTCCGACAAGGAAACAAGTTGATATGAAAGTTTATAAATGGGTTCCTAAGACTAATAATCAAGGACCCAAACAATCATGGGTACTAAAATGTTCATCTTCAACTTATATTGTAGGTGAAGAATCCTTTTCATGCTAGAAGCAAGTGTATCCTCGATAGCGGTTGTTCACGGCACATGACCGGTGATGCTTCACTTTTTATAATGATATCGATGAAGAAGGAAGGACATGTATCCTTCGTAACAATCTAAAAGGCCATATCATAGGAAATGGTAATATCGGTTCCCCTTCTTATCCTTGTATTAAGAATTTTGTCTTGTTACAAATCTCAAACACAATCTTCTTAGTATTAGTCATCTTACGGATAATTGTTATGATATTAAGTTTGTTAAACTCAAATGCTTCATTACCGATAGCTCTAGTGGATCTACAGTATATGAAGGCATTAGAGAAAACAACATCTATGTTCTATATCTTGTCGAAGGTACTAACAATGACAGTTGTTTAGTTGCAAAGAATGACGAAAGTTGGCTTTGGCACATGAGGCTTGGACACGCCAACATGGATACCATTTCCCGTCTTGCAACAAAGAAGCTTGTACGAGAACTTCCAAGTATCCCCTTCAAAAAGGATATGGTGTGTGAAGAATGTGAGAAAAGTAAGTTGGCCAAGTCATCCTTCAAATCCATCAACTCTGTGAGTACCACTAGACCACTTCAACTTATTCATATGGATTTATTTGGTCCTAGTAGAGTAGCTAGTCTTGGAGGCAAACTTTATGCTTTTGTTTTGGTTGATAATTTTTCGATATTTACTTGGGTCATTTTTCTTGCTTGTAAAAGCGATACTTTTCGTAAATTTGTTGTATTTTGTAAACGTGTTCAAAATGAGAAAGGCTTTTTTATTAACAAGATTAGAAGTGATCATGGAGGAGAATTTGACAATGCCGATTTTAAAAGATTTTATGAAAAGAATGGTTTTGGTTTTGATTTTGCTTGCCCTCGAACTCCTCAACAAAATGGTGTTGTGGAGAGAAAGAATAGAACCCTTAGCGATATGGCCCGGGTTATGTTAAACCAATATAAGCTCCCACAATATTTTTGGGTAGAAGCCGTAAACACGGCATGTCATGTTATAAATAGGGTCTTGATTAGACCTATTTCTAAAAAGACTCCTTATGAGCTTTGGTTTGACAAAATTCCCTCTATTGAGTATTTTAAAGTTTTTGGATACAAATGTTCTATTTCAACTACCAAGGACAACCTAGGCAAGTTTGAAGAAAAAGCTTATGAAGGTATTTTTCTTGGCTACTCAATACATAGTAAAAATTTTCGTGTCTTTAATAAAAGAAGTCTTGTTGTCGAAGAGTCAATTAATGTCTCTTTTGATGAACTTAACTCTTCTACATCCTCCTCATCCGATGATATTGATGACATCTCTTTTGGTTTGGAGAACTCTTCTATTGGAGATCCTCGTCCTTCTTCATCTAACAATAAAATTGTGACCCCTCCAACAAAAGATTCTCCACCACTCGAGCCTCCTCAAGAGGATCTCCCAAAGGAATGGAGATTTGTCCCTAATCATCCTAAGGAGCTTATCATTGGTGATCCTTCATCCCGTATAAGTACTAGATCCTCCACTCGTGATCTTTGTGCAAACGTGGCTTTTATTTTCCAAATAGAGCCTAAAAATATTAATGATGCTTTTCATGATGAATTTTGGATGATAGCGATGCGAGAAGAGATAAATCAATTTGAGCGAAACAAGGTTTGAGAACTTGTCCCTAAACCTAACAACCACCCTATTTATTGGAGCTAAATGGGTGTTTCGTAATAAACTTAATGAAGATGGGTTAGTGACTCGTAACAAAGCCCGATTGGTTGCTCAAGGCTATAACCAAGAGGAAGGCATTGACTACAATGAAACCTATGCTCCGGTTGCTCGTCTTGAATCGATTCGCATGCTATGTGCTTTTGCTTGCTTTAATGATTTCAAACTCTTTCAAATGGATGTTAAAGTGATTTTCTAAATGGTATTATTAAAGAGGAAGTTTATGTTAAACAACCTCCTGGCTTTGAAGATTTTCAATTTTCTCATCATGTTTTCAAACTATACAAAGCCCTTTATGGCCTCAAACAAGCTCCTCGTGCTTGGTATGAGCGCCTTAGTTTCTTTCTTATTTCACACAATTTCTCTAAGGGCAAAGTCGACACCACACTTTTTATCAAATCCCTTAATAGCATACTTTTATTAGTACAAATTTATGTCGATGACATTATCTTTGGTTCTACTAACAATGCAATTTATGTAGAATTTGCTAAAGTAATGCAGGATGAATTTGAAATGAGCATGATGGACGAACTATCATTCTTTTTGGGCTTGCAAATCAAACATGGACCCAAAGGAACCTTCATCAATCAAGCAAAATATACAAAGGATCTTCTCAAACGCTTTGAACTTGACTCATCCAAATCAATGAGGACTCCTATGGCAACAACGACAAAGCTTGACAATGATGAAGATGGTACTTCGGTCGATATTCGTAAGTATCGAGGTATGATCGGTAGCTTACTCTATCTAACTGCTAGCTGACCTGATATCATGTTTAGTATATGTCTTTGTGCACAATACCAAGCAAATCCAAAGAAATTGCACTTATGTGCTGTAAAGCGTATTTTTTGATATCTCAAAGGCACCATTAATATGGGACTTTGGTATCCGAAATCTTTATCCTTTGAGCTTCATGGCTTCTCGGATGTAGATTCTGCCGGATGCAAAATTGACCGAAAAAGCACTAGAGGCACAAGTCAATTCCTTGGGAAATTCTTGGTATCGTGGTTTAGTAAGAAACAAAACTATGTTGCTCTTTCAACCACTAAGGCCGAGTATATAGCGGCCGGATGCTGTTGTGCATAAATTCTTTAGATATCACAAACACTTGTTGTCACGCCCCAGAACCAGAACACTGGAGAGCGGGGCCAGACATATCCAGCTACGTATAATGAAATGGAATCCACCTCACTATACGGTCATGGCTGTCTAGATATATGAGGGTTTAACTACAAGCCAACAGTCTCCTATAGTCATGAATAAGCCTAGTGTCTCAATCACAAACAAGTAAGTAAAGTCACAAGATATAAGATCACCAAATATATAATCGTAAGGCGTCCCAAATATTATATATTCAGCTGATCATGAAGCTAGTCGTTACAAAATGTGAGGACTAGCAAGAGTTTCAGTCATACATGATCAATCCTAGGATTTGTCAATCATGCTACAGCCAGTAGGCAGACAGTAAGTAAAATGTACACGAGCTAACACTTGTTCGGCGGCTAAACGCCTGAAAAAAATAATTTTACAATAAAGTGGAAGAGCCAAAATAAACCCACTCGTTGCCAGGGTTCGGTCTAGTGGTCAACATCTGGCTGGAAGATCGATAGATCCTCTGGAGCTTCTCCAAAATCTGGCCATACAAAATTAGCTAGGTCAGACCCCAGAAAGAGCAAGTGCCACAAAGGAGGCTTCACTTAGGAACTAAAACCAGCAATTAGAACAAGAATATAATTACATAATAAAAGACAGTAATTAAGGAAAAGCATGAAAGGTGATATACGATGAGATAACCATGGGACTATTCAGATAACCAGGTTACAACCCGTAAACCAAACAAGGACCGGGGTTGTAACCCTTCATCTGAACAGAACTTGGTTTCTCCCACCATTTATCGGCAAGCTAATATAAGAAATCAGGACATGTAACAATCTTGTACAGGAAAGGCAAGACTAGACTGGTTATGTCTCATCCAACAATCACGGCCAAGCAATAAGTACGGCTTGATACATTAACTAACTAGGGTTATCACAGGCCTAGTTACTAGCAAGATGCAGTGAGATTATTCCAACAGCCATAAGTCCTGCAGACCATGCAGGCTATCCGGACGCAATTAGGGGTTGAATTCAAGTGGGTACATCGTCCAGGAAATGCATGTACCCTTAGGTGACTTAGAGGGTGCAACATATGACAATGTGCTGAAAATTTGCCCTACTCGACGGCAGGCTACAGATCCCAAGTGGGGCGCCCAGATAACGGGATTGCCTGTAGCTGGGGAAATCTCTTCATGACTACTGGATTATTCTAGTAATTAGCCTTAGTTGTATTCAGAAGGTACCCCTGACCGTGGTACTCAGGGGTCCCTGTCCTAGACATGATGCAAGACAAGACATGTTTATTTGTACAAGCGCAAACGTCCACGGTGTCCAGTTCATTCAATCTTGTCATGTCAAGCTAGTTGTCGCAACAGCATATCAAGATATATTATGTCAGGTTTATCATGTCAGGAGGACGCCACGACGGGCTACTATCATGTCATGTTTATCACGTCAGGTTATCATGTCAAGTTTACTGTCAGGAGTGTACCACGACGGGCCACTATCAAGTCATGTCATTTGTCAAAAGTGTACCACAACGGGTCACCATCGCGTCGGGGGACATATTAAAATTAATGTGGCGCAAGCATACATGTAGTAATTAAATATTAGCAGGGGCAAGGACGTGGACTCATACGGCTCAGGAAAAATTGGGCCATATGCGGCCAGCAAATAATGGGCCATATGCGGCTAGCAAGTTGCAAGCAAACAAATGCAAGCAATTAATTAAAGTTAATGCACGTGCATGCAAGCGGCCAAGCAATTATTTAATGGCCTAGGCGAATATATAAGCACGCAAGCAATTAATGCTTGCAAAGGCCATGCGGCCAAGAGTGCAAAAGCATATGCGGCCAAGAGTACAAAAGCATACGCGGCCAAGAGTGCAAAAGCATATGCGGCTAACAAACAATTCCATGCGGCCAAAAGCAATTAAATGCTAATGTATTAATTAATTGGCCAACAAATGAGTTGGCCATATGCGGCCAAGAACTCAATCGGCCATATACGGCCAAAGTTGAACTGTGGTCATGCGGCTATGAATTAGTTTAATGGCCATGCAGAAATTTGCATATGCGGCCATGATAATATATTAAATAACAGCATGCAAGAGCATGCATGCGAAAGGCCATAATATATTAATATTCTTATGCATGCAAAAGCATGCAAACTAAAGGCTATGCGGCCAATACTAATAAGCATATACGGCCAAAATATAAATGGCCATGCGGTCATGAATATATATGTGGCTAGCACACAATGGATAATGCTATATGCGGCTGACTAATATCACCAAGTAACAGCATGCGGCTACAAACATTAAGCTGATGCTTGCATGCAAACTAAATAAGCAAACTAACTAAGCAAACTAAGTAAGCATGCATGCAAACTAAATAAACATGCATGCAATTAATTAAGCATGCCAATTAAAGCATGCAGTACATGCAAATGCATGTGGCCCATCAGTTGAGTTGCCATATGCGGCTACAATGGATTGGTCCATACGGCTAAATGGGTTGGTCCATGCGGCCAGCAATTATACATGCGGCCAAGAACATATTCCTAGCAAAGCCATACGGCCAAAATAATATACTAATATTTGTATGCGGCTACAAGTGTTCTGCTGGCCTATGCGGCTCAAGCAAGTTGAGTGGCAATTAATTAAATGGCCATGCAAATAAATGCATGCCAGCAGATGTTTGAAAAATGGCCATGCGGCCAAGGCTATTAATTAATGCTCATGCGGCCAATTAAATTAAATATTCAATTAAATGGCAATGCGGCTGGGAAAAACACTTGCCGCATGAAATAGTCATGCGGTCAAGTACTGTTCTTCTTTTCCAATTTTCGAGAAGAAGAACACAATGAAGCCATGCTTCCAAGCTCCATAATTCCATCATCCAGAGTCAAAATCCTAACTTTCAGAGGTCAAAATAGGGCAGAATGAAATTCTCTACAACATGTAACCATCAACTAGTAGAAATATACAAGTTTGATAGATCAAAATTCATGGAAACCGAAAATACCACAAAACTAGATATACAAGAAATTAACCACAGAAATAAAAAGTCTAAGTACTAAAGTGGGTTAGAAACACATGAGGAAGACAGTGGAACAATAAAAATAGGGTTCCTCCATGAAGCAAGATGCACTTGCCTAAGCTCTCAGGTCGGTGGCGAAGTAATGGTAGGGAAGAAGAAGAATAAATGAGGAGAAAGAAAAGAATGGGGGGGGGTTAATAAATGGTGATGGTGGTGGTAGGTAGGTGGGTTGGTTCACAACAAAATTGAACCAAGCCAAACAAACCGATCCGAACCAAGATAAACTAATCAATAAAATGCCAAAATAAATCAAGCAGGGAGACATGAATACGGGTCAAAATACGTACACGTATATCGAGATACGTAATATGAACAATAGGCATTACAACTCTACCCACCTTAAAAGAATTTTGTCCTCAAAATTTAATCAAAAGGCTAGAGATGCAAGGACAAGCTATACTAAACAATCAATCAAGCAATCAATCATATGAGAAGGAATTGAGAGCATGAGGAAGAGGGAAAACATCCTGCTAGGAACCTCTCTGCCGGTTCTGAATTTGAGCTTGGATCAGGGCATACTCCTGGGGTCTCTGCTGCTGGAATACTTGAGCCTGAGGCGACAATGGTCTCGAAGGCCGGTAGTGCTGCTGCACTGGTGCTGGTGCTGGTCCCCTTACCGAGGGACTGGTTAGGTTCGCTGATGATGAGCTGGCCCTATTTGGACAGGATCCTATCTTGTGATATGGTGCCCCACAAGCCAAACACAATTCCTGTGCTCTGCGACACTCCGAAACAACGTGTCCTGGCTTCCCACAATGAGTGCAGCCCATTACGGAAGACTGCTTCTGCTTCTGTTGCTGAGGGGACGTGACCGACGTCACTGAGGCCGTCTGCCTCGGAGTTCCAATTGTCAAAGCCCTGACTGCCGGGACTGGTGCTGACGACTGGGTCATCTGGTCGTGAGATCGCTTTCGACCTCCGGTCCTGTCCACGATCCTGTGGGAGGTATACTCGTGCCTCCTAGATGCCCTCAATATCGCATTAAAAGTCTGATGCTCAAACTGCTCTACTGCCAGCTGAATCTCTAAGTGGAGTCCCTGTTGAAATCGCTGGGCTCTATCGAACTCGGTCGCCACCAAGGAGGGAGAAACCGAATAAGTCTGGAAAACTCGGCCGCAATCGACCGTCTTGTCCATCTGCTTCAGATTGGTGAACCTGGTCTGTAGATCGTACCGAGCTACAGCATCGAAGTACTTGGTCCAAAACCTCTCACAGAATACTGTCCAGACAATAGGCGCCACTAGTCCAACGACCTGTGCCGCCCACCAGTTGCGGGCTAGATCCAATAACTGCAGGCGCACTATGACCACTTTCTCATCTTCTGGGGTCTTCGATGCCTCCAATATTACTTCTGTGTCCTGAGGCCACGCGTCAGCAGTGATAGCATCTTCGCTGCCATCGAAGAATGGAGGGTTCAGGCTCTTGAAACTGTTCGCTGCACTGTTCCCATGATGTCCACCTCTGTCTAGAGCATCTGCCACTGCCTGATGCAAGGCATCTCCTCGACGATCCTGGAAAGCTAACGAGGTCCTGATGAGACCCACCAAAGTACCATCATTAGGCTCTGCAGGCTGAACTGGCTGAACTGGTGGCTCTGGACCCTCAGTAGGCATAACTCTGGAAGCTACTCCTGAATGCTGGGCTTGATCTCCTGGTTGCTGCTGGTCCACGGGAGGTGCTACGCCTTCCTGATCGGCAGGTCCAGGAAAAATGTCGCTGAAGAAGACGACATAGGGAACAATAAGAAAGGACCAAGGCAAATCAACGATACAAGCATGTAATCAGGTCAAGATTTTCAGGGATTTAGAAGATACAAGCATAGATCAAGGGCGAGTACTGATTGAGACATCTATTCGGTAAACCCTCATATATCTTGATTTACAAGACCTGCATGGGCCACCACTTAAACCATGTTATGCCCCATAACAAGAATATTGGAGAGCGGGGGCAGACATAGCCAGCTACGTATAATGAAATGGAATCCACCTTACTATACGGTCACGGCTGTCTAGATATATGAGGGTTTAACTACAAGCCAATAGTCTCCTATGGTCATGAACAAGCCTAGTGTCTCAATCACAAACAAGTAAGTAAAGTCACAAGATATAAGATCACCAAAATACAATAGTAAGGCATCCCAAATATTATATATTTAGCTGATGATGAAGCTAGTCGTTACAAAATGTGAGGACTAGCATGAGTTTCAGTCATACATGATCAACCCTAGGATCTGCCAATCATGCTACAGCCCATAGGCAGATAGTAAGTAAAATATACACAAGCTAACACTTGTTCGGCGGCTAAACGCCTCAAAAGAATAATTTTACAATAGAGTGAGAGAGCCAAAATAAACCCACTCATTGCCAGGGTTTCGTCTAGTGGTCACCATCTGGCTGGAAGGTCGGTAGATCCTCTGGAGCTGCTCCAAAATCTGGCCATACAAAACCAGCTGGGTCAGACCCCAGAAAGAGCAAGTGCCACAAAGAAAGCTTCACTTAGGAACTAAAACCAACAATTAGCATAAGAATATAATTACATAATAAATGACAGGTGATATACGATGAGATAACCATGGGACTATTCAAATAACCATGTAACAACCCGTAAACCAAACAAGGACCGGGGTCGTAACCCTTCGTCTGAACAGAACTTGGTTTCTCCCACCATTTATCGGCAAGATAATATAAAAAATCAGGACCTGTAATAATATTGTACATGATCAAGACAAGACTAGACTGGTTATGCCTCATCCAACAATCACGACCAAGCAATAAGTACGGCTTGATACTTTAACTAACTAGGGTTATCACAGGCCTAGTTACTAGCAAGATACAGTAAGATTATTCCAAAAGCCACAAGCCCTGCCGACCATGCAGGCTATCCGGACGTAATTAGGGGTTAAATTCAAGTGGGTACATTATCCAGGAAATACATGTACCCTTAAGTGACTTAGAGGGTGCAACACATGACAGTGTGCTGGAATTGTGCCCTACTCGACGGTAGGCTACAGATCCCAAGTGGGGCGCCCAGATAACGGGATTGCCTGTAGCTGGGGAAATTTCTTCATGACTACTGGATTATTCTAGTAATTAGCCTTAGTTATATTCAGTAGGTACCCCTGACTGTGGTACTCAGGGGTCCCTGTCCTAGACATGATGCAAGACAAGACGGGTTCATTTGTACAAGCGCAATCGCCCACGGTGTCCAGTTCATTCAATCTTGTCATGTCAAGCTAGCTGTCGCAACAGCGTATCAAGATGTATCATGTCAGGTTTATCATGTCAGGAGGCCGCCACGATGGGCCACTATCATGTCATGTTTATCATGTCAAGTTATCATGTCAAGTTTACTGTCAGGAGTGTGCCACGACGGGCCACTATCAAGTCATGTCATTTGTCAAAAATGCACCATAACGGGTCACCATCGCGTCAGAGAACATATTAAAATTAATGTGGCACAAGCATACATGTAGTAATTAAATATTAGCAGGGACAAGGACGTTGACTCATGCGGCTCAAGAAAAATTAGGCCATATGCGATAAGCAAATAATAGACCATATGCGGCCAGCAAGTTACATGCAAACAAATATAAGCAATTAATTAAAGTTAATGCACGTACATGCAAGCGGCCAAACAATTATTTAATGGCCTAGGCGAATAAATAAGCACGCAAGCATGTAATGCTTGCAAAGGCCATGCGGCCAAGAGTGCAAAAGCATATGCGGCCAAGAGTGCAAAAGCATACGCGACCAAGAGTGCAAAAGCATATGCGACTAACAAACAATTCCATGCGGCCAAGAGAAATTAAATGATAATACATTAATTAATTGGCCAACAAATGAGTTGGCCATATGCGGCTAAGAACTCAATCGGTCATATGTGGCCAAAGTTGAACAGTGGTCATGCGGCTATGAATTAGTTTAATGGCCATGCAGAGATTTGCATATGCGGCCATGATAATATATTAAATAATAGCATGCATACAAAAGGCCATAATATATTAATATTCTTATGCATGCAAAAGCATGCAAACTAAAGGCCATGTGGCCAATACTAATAAGCATATGCGACCAAAATATAAATGGCCATGCGGCCATGAATATATATACGGCCAGCACACAATGGGTAATGCCATATGCGGCTGACTAATATCACCATGTAACAGCATGCGGCTACAAACATTAAGCTGATGCTTACATGCAAACTAAATAAGCAAACTAACTAAGAAAACTTAGTAAGCATGCATACAAACTAAATAAGCAGGCATGCAACTAATTAAGCATGCCAATTAAAGCATGCAGTACATATAAATGCATGCGGCGCATCAGTTGAGTTTCCATATGCGGCTACAATGGATTGGTCCATACGGCTAAATGGGTTGGTCCATGCGGCCAGCAATTCTACATGCGGCCAAGAACGGATTCCTAGCAAAGCCATACGGCCAAAATAATATATAAATATTTGCATGCGGCTACAAGTGTTCTGCTGGCCTATGTGGCTCAAGCAAGTGGAGTGGCAATTAATTAAATGGCCATGCAAATAAATGCATGGCAGCAGATGTTTGAAAAATAGCCATGCGACCAAGGCTATTAATTAATGCTCATGCAGCCAATTAAATTAAATATTCAATTAAATGGCCTTGCGGCTGGAAAAAACACTTGTCGTATGAAATAGTCATGCGGTCAAGTACTGTTCTTCTTCTCCAATTTCCGAGAAGAAGAACACCATGAAGCCATGCTTCCAAGCTCTATAATTCTATCATCCAGAGTCCAAATTCGAACTTCTATAGGTCAAAATGGGGCAGAATGAAATTCTTTACAATATAGAACCATCAACTAGTAGAAATATACAAGTTTGATAGATCAAAATTCATGGAAACCAAAAATACCACAAAACTAGATCTACAAGAAATTAACCACAGAAATAAAAAGTGCTAAGTACTAAAGTGGATTAGAAACACATGAGGAAGACAGTAGAACAATAAAAATGGGGTTCCTCCATGAAGCAAGATGCACTTTCCTAAGCTCTCAGGTTGGTGGAGAAGTAATGGTAGGAAAGAAAAAGAATAAATGAGAAGAGAGAAAAGAGTGGGGGGATTAATAAATGGTGATGGTGGTGGTAGGTAGGTGGGTTGGTTCACAACAAAACCAAATCAAGCCAAACAAACCGAACCGAACCAAGATAAACCAATCAATGAAATGCCAAAATAAATCAAGCAGGGAAACATGCAATATGGGTCAAAATACGTGCACGTATACCGAGATACGTAATACGAACAATAGGCATTACACTTGTAGACTATGGCATGTCTTCTACTTATACCTCTATTCAATGTGATGATACTAGCTCGATAAATCTCACAAAAAATCCGATTTGTCACTCCCGCACGAAGGATATTGAGATTAGACACCATTTTTTTCGTGACCATCAACAAAAGGGGGATATCCGCCTTGATTTTATTGACACTACTTATTAGTTAGCCGATATTTTCACCAAACCACTCCTGGTGGATTGCTTCATTTTTCTTTGCCAAGAATTAGGCATCATTCATTTGGACACTTAGCTCATCTCCAACGGCACACCGACGGCATACGGCGGCATACCGACGACATACCGATTTTCGTTCAGAACTATGTTCTATGCCCAAAATCGGTATACCGCCGGCATACGTCGGTATACCGACGGTATGCCATTTGAGGCGGACACTGGATGTCAACTCAGCATCGGGCCCCATTATTTCCTCCACTCTTTTTTGCCACTTCTATTATTAACTACCCATCAAATCACTTTCTATCCCTCATTAACTACCCATCTAATCTCATCCTCTCCCTCATAACTCCCCATCCTATCCCACTCCTTCCACTTCTTTAATTAATTCCATTCATCATCACACTTTTGAAAACTCCCCCCATTTACTCCCTCCATCACTCTTCATCAATTTTCAAAAACCCTTTCCTCTTCCCACTCTTCCTTTATAAACTCAACTTTCTTCTTCTTTCTCCTCTTTACTCTTTATCTCTTCTCCTTCACACCTCTCCATCCACCCATGGCAACCCACAAACGTCCTCGCTCCTCCTCCACCACTGTAAACCCGTTCACTCCCGTGCCTTTTCCTCATGGCTATGATCCAAAAATCTTCACCTCTTTTATGGATGCCGACGCTTGGTTCTAGCATTTTGCCAACCACAACGTCTACAAGGGCAAAGCCATCAACTGGAATCTATTCTCCGGCCATCTCTCTCTCTTTGAGACGGCCAACCTCTCATCCCTTCTGCGACGTCAGGTGCCCGTCTACCCCACAGCGGTGTGCCTGTTCTACTGCAATCTCGTTCTAGATCTCCAAAACAATGCCATTGAAACCATGGTAAATGACCGCCACTTTCGCCCGACGGCTCGGGACATCGTCGAGATTTTCGAAGTCCCTAACAAAAGAGATGCTCTGCCGACCTTGGCCGCTCTCTATCCTTCTGCCGAAGTCTTATTTGACGAGTTCTGCGCCATAATTTGTAAGGGACCCAATCCTTCGGCCATTCCGGCCCTTTCCAAACAGCTAGAGCCGTTCTACTACGAGCTCCTTCGCATCGTCTGTTACACCATCTACCCCAAAGCCGGCAACTATGATACGATCACCAATGACGCACTCGTATGCATGTACTACCTCTACTCCAAGAAGACTTAGTCCTTTTCCAAGACTCTTCTCAATGCCTCCTTCGGTGTCCTGTCCGCAGGGAAGCAATCCCTTTATTATGGTGCCTTCATCACCCTTATCTTGGAGGCAAAAAACGTGGATCTCTCCCTCTTCCAGTCGGACGGCGTACCATCCTTCATTGCTATCTTCTGTTCCATCCTTGGTGCTTCAGCATCTCGTGTATCTTCCTCCCAAGAATCGTCGACCGCTACTCCTGCTATGCCCTCTTTTACCCCTCCTCCATCCGGCCGTTTTATGCCACTGACCCAGCATCATTTTGATATGCGCATTGCTCAGCAGAGGAGCAGATGAGGGCCAACACTCGCGGCCTTGGAAATCTTATCCAGAGTCGCTTTCATGACCAGGCCTATTTCATCCAGCGCACTCTTCAAGGTCGGAATACCCATCTGGATCTCAACCTTTAGGATCCCATGTATCAAGGCTCCTGCTTCTCTGACCCCAACGCCTACGGATTTATGTACCCGGACGGCATGGATCCTTTCGGTGGATTTTACGGTGCTCAGGGTGGGGAGGACGATGATCCGACGGATGAGAAGTTTGCGGCCTCCTGTTGATGATGGTAGAATAAATTGTGGTCGTTTTAGTGTGTCCTTTGAGGTCCTTCGGGGACCAGTAGTTTACCTTTATGTTGTGTGAAGTCCTACGGGAACTGTTTTAAATATTTTGATGTTGTCTTGATCACTCTCATGGAGGAAAGTTTTGTCTTTGTTTTATGTAGTATCAAGCATGAACCCTATTTTCAATTCTAATATATGCATGCTTTTGTCTATCATAGTGTTTTTCCTATTTATTGTTAATTTTTTTAACTTATTTCCCATCTTTGACTAAGTGACAAATGGGGAGAAAACGTATTGAGGGGAAGTTGTCTACCTACGGGGGAGTCACTCCCTGAAGATGCTATCTCTCTATTTTGTTAATTATCAAAATGGGGGAGATTGTTGGCACAGTTTATTTTGATAACATTAACAACACCTTCGTAGTCTAGTTTTCTATGTATTTCAGATTGATATTCTTTCAAATGCTCCACTACATAAAGTCTGTCCATTCAAGCCAAGTCATCAAAGCCTTATGGTTATTCCTAAAAGAAGACTGAAGAAAAGACCGGCGATCCTTAAAGACGGCTCTCAACAGTTCAAGATATCGAGCCTGTACAAGGTCTAGGTCTGCCTGTAAACACCTAATGTTGGATGACAAAACGAAAAGCTCTTCTATTTTTTCAGTCAAAAATCAATGTTTACAAAAATGGTATACCGACGGTATACCGCTGTATACCGACGGTATACCGTTCTGTGAGCCACAAAACGTTCTGTGACAGACATCGGCGTACCGACGGTATACTACGGTATACAGACGGTATACCATTTTGTGAGCCACAAAATGTTCTGTGACAAACATCGGAGTACCGACGTTATACTATGGCAAACCGACGGTATATTATTTTGTGAGCCACAAAACGTTCTGTGACAAAACATCGGCGTACCGACGGCATAATAAGGTATACCGACGATATACCGTTTTATGAGCCACAAAATGTTCTATGACGAACATCGGTATACCGACGGCATACCGCTGCATACCGACGGTATACCGGTTTATTTAATTTGATTTTTGAATAGACGAATACTAGCATTAATTGCTAGCATTAAATACTTCCCAACGTATATAATTATTACCATTACTGTTCAGAACGGCATGCCGGTCCTTACCGACGGTATGCCGTCTGGGCTATATTCAGGAGCATTAAATGCTATCTACTCTTGGTTTTCTATATAAATGGATTTCTTCTCTCTCTTGAAGGCTATCCACTTAAGCCATAAATTTCTCAACAACCAAGAGCTCCACCATTACTACTCTACCCAAGCTTTCAATTGTCACCCATTCCAAAAGTGCTAGAGTATTCAAAAGTTGTACTTTTCGATCTTCAAGTGTTAGAAGATCAGCAGTTCTCTTCCTTTCCTTTTGAAGTTGGCGAGCCTTCGTAAGAAAAGTCGTGTGTAAGAAGTTGGCGAGTTATTCGTATCCAAACTCGTGTGTACTATTTTACTAAAATAGTGGATTTAAGCCGAAGAGAGTTCCAGGACTGGATTGCCTCTAGAGAGGAGACCAGAATACATCGTGTGTTTGATTTTCTCACTCTCTCTCTCTTTTTCTATAACATAGCTTCTTGTGGTTGGATTTATTTTATTTCCTTATTCACCCCATCTAGGATTCTACATTTGATTTATCAGATACAACATATAGGAATTGATCTGTTTCTCTATGCGCGTGTAGATTTCTGTGCATTCTTTAACTTGTCATCGTCTTACCATTTGACATGTCTTAAAAAAAAAGCTTATAATCATTTTTTGTAGGCTGGAACTGACAAATAAGCCGGGGAGAACAAAGGTGTTTCATATAAACAAGGGTGTTTCATTTTATACGATTCATCAATCACGTGTGCCTTTGTTGTCGCTACACAAATGAATGATTTGAAGCTTTTATATTGGTAATATATATATATATATATATATATATATATATATATATATATATATATATATATATATTTTATATTGGTAATATATCAATATGAGGAAATTTAGCATTTATTATATGAAAAATGTAAAGTTCTTATACTGAGAAAGTAGTAGTAAAACATATTAAAGCATCCTAACATCAATAACTATGACTTTTAATACGGAAGAGTTAAGTAAACCTAAAAATGATGAACAACATCATGTGTACCACATTTTTTTACATCCATTTATGGTAAATAAATATTTATTTTTCATGTTTGTTACTTGTGAACAGGTGTAAGCTAATATATTGTTTGGAAGTTGGGCTGCCAAACTTAATGAGATTTATACAATTGCATGTTTCTTTAGAGGCCTACCTCCCTCGGTTTTCACAACAAGCTTAGTATTATATGACACCAATGTATTTTTTGGTAACTTAATGTAACTGTGGGTTTAACCTCTGTATTTTTATTGATATAATGTGATACTTTGTCGTCTTTACTTTGCTAAAAAGGAACACTTGCACCTATTCTTTACTAAATGTACAGTTAACTTAAATATCTTTGTCTGAAATTCAAGTTAAGATCTTGACTGAAAGAAGTTCTTTTAGTTTTTTCGGATACCTCCATTTTTTTGAACTAAATGGAAATTCCATTAAAGACAACACATAAGATAGCAATATGAGTCACCCTAATTTGGGGATACTTTGGTTGAATTCATCCAATATGGGAATTTGAATCTTTTTAGTAGGATGCAAATTTGATTATTTCAAATTTTTGTCTTATCCTTGTTTCACAGTCTTATGCATAATGTCTAAAAGTTTGTTAAGCTATCCATCCCTTTCAATTACTTTAGAAGAAATTGTATACGCTTTGAACGTAGTCGTCTTTTCTGTGTAAAAATCATTTCAGAACTTACATTGCTGGATTGCCTTGTTTCATGTTTCAAGGTATACACACGATGAGGAAGAAGCTGAAGACCAAGAAGAGATTGGATGGAAATATATTCATGAGTGTTTACGTATCCACAGAAAAAATCATTGTTCGCGGCATGCCTTTCTGTAAGTATTTGTTGCAAGGTATATTTTGTTTGTCTTTACTATTCCACGAAAACGCTTGCATAGATGTTTGATTCATAATATGTTCACATGTTAAGTTGAACTTTTTTAGTTGTCATGTGATTTTGTTTCCTTTCTAACTGTATCGATCTTATTGTTTAATTCGTAATGCAATATTGAAGGAGAAATATCCTCATACATTAATATCTAAATTCTTATGCTTTGATCAACAATAATACTGCTTACATTTCCTAATTCTAGACAGCTTTCCTGTACAGTACTTTTCAAGTGAATAACCCATTACATACCCAGTCCCAGTTTCTGTGGTTTGATCTCCGTAAACAACCATCAGTCCTTGCATAAGAAATTTCTGTTGTAGTGCTTTGCAACAAAGTGGCCTAATGGACATAACACATAAATTATATACTCCTGATATTTCTATATTTTTTAATATCTGAGAATTTTAGCCACATTTCAAAATAATATACAATATAGTTTACCTTGGTAAATAGCCCATTGGATGGTCTCCAATAATGTGCTTCCATAACATGTTTGTACTTGGTTACAATGTTACAGATTCTGTAGAAGTTGCAAATACTCTGTTTCAGGTGTCGCTTGCTGCAGGTTTAGGATTAATCTTGTAGGTTGTTCGGGCTATTGGTGGTGACTGGAGCTAATTCTACCAGTACTTTAGAGAAATTAAGTTTGTAAGTCGCTAGAAAACTCTAAATATTTTCTTAAAATGTTTCTTGAAGTCACATGTTTCTTAATAAGTACAAGCTACAAATTCTTGACTATATGGAAATTTTAGAAGCATCCTCGAGTATTTTTACCAGTACAGCCTTGTTTATATATTTCACTGAATAACTCTGTTAATCCCCAACCTTTAACACTTGCAGATCCATCTTACATGCATAAATTTTTTGCTACTCAGCTTTTGCTTCTTTCTGGGTCTATGATGATGACTACTAGGAAATGATGAGAATTCCAAACTCAAAAAATGCAGTGGTTCGATAGGCCAACTGTAGCTTATTTATGAGCAATTTGTGTCATGTTTGTGACCGAAGATTTCCTTTTTGCAGCTGCTATTTGCAACACTAGTTCCATTTTTGTCTATATGAGATAATTGTATAATTATATATTGTAAAGTCTATTCTATAAATGATTCAAGAGATCTTGTATTTAAGTCTTACTCTAAATGATTTTGGTTGGCCGACTTTGTGCATTTATTTTTATGCAAAATTGGCTTTCATCCCATGCAAAATTGGCTTTTTTGTAACACCATTACAAAAGTGAAAAATAAGTAACGGAATAGAACTTTTTTGTAACGGTTATAACTGTCGCAAAGTTAAATTTTTTCACGGCTATTATCGTTATGAAGGTAAATTTTGTCATGGTTATTACCGTGACGAAATTTGTTTTTGTAACGGTTATTATTGTGACAAAAACCGTTACAAAATTTATTTTCATAACGGTTATTACCGTGAAAAAATTGTTACGAACACGCCTAATTCGTCACGGTTATTACTGTGACGAAAAATACTTGTCACGGTAATAACCGTTGGCAGTTACTTATTTTGGTGTAGTGGAAGGTTATGTTTTAATTTTGTTACTTGACAAACATCTTTGATAATAGGAGAGGGGGAAGTACCTATGTCACCATTACCTATTATATGTCCTTTAAATTATTTCCAAAGGAGACATAGCCTTCTTTCTTCATCGATAGAGTTGCAAATAGTAGTATCACCTGTTATGTGTCTCGAGCGACCACTATCTAGAATCTATTTGCTTCTAGTGAGTGGAGGTAGGTCCACCTACAACAGAAGTTGAAGTTGTAACCTTTGATACCCACTTTCTTGAGGGTCCAGATGTGTTAATCTTAGGAAGCTAAACATATATATATATATGCATGTCTACTAACTTCCTTATTTTGCATTGATGTAGTACATGTCCTTTCAAAACATAGTAGTGACATATAGCAGATGAGTTTGTGATAGATGAAGTTCAAAAATAATGTATACAATTTTTTGAAATAGAGTGAGACTTTTTATGAAGAAACTTATACATGAATGCATGATCTATGAAAGTTCTAGTGGTATTAAACGTGTTGTATTTGTGTTTAGCTGTGTGATTTGTGTTGGTGCTTTCATTACATGGAGAGAGCTTGCTCTCAACATGCCTTGTAAATTTTAGTCCAACATCGAAAATGCACCATGAGTTATCTCAACATATATACTTGGGTGTGTTGTTGAGAGATGCACATGGGGTGGTGACCCTAAGGAGGGAACCATGTGGGTGATTTTACTAGGAGGTAAGAATAAGGCTCCAAGGATTAAGCATTAATGCTTTTGTCATTCTCTTGGATTAATTCCATTTGGAGCTAAGCCCCAAAGGGGCTTAGCGACTCGGACTCGGACTCGGACTCGGGCTCATGGGCTCATGGGCTCATGAGGCGTAATGTGGCATTTTGTTGGCGCACTGCGGTCCTTGCGGCCATGAGGCTCATGCGGCCAGGCTGCTGCTGCTGCTGTCGCATGGAGGGCTCCGCTGACTGTGCAGATTACAAGTCAGTTATGGAAAGGCTGAATCAATGCGATTAATTCAGATCCTATTTTTGTGGGATTTGAATTAATTTCGTTCCTATCTTTGTGGGATTTAAATTAATCTTGTTGCTATCTTTTTGGGATTTGATTCAATCTTTCTATAACTGAAGAGGCGGCTAGGGTTTCCACACTCTCTCTAACAATACTCTCTTCTGGCCTCCTTTGTGGTCACTACGAAAAATATAAGTCAGAAAAGGAGAAAGAGAGAAAGAGCTGCTACCGACATTGCAAGTCCATCCGAGGAGTCAGAACAGAGGTGACTTCGAGCGTTCCACAAGTTCTTCAACTTGCTGGTTCCTGGAAGCAGATCGTGTGGAGCGAATCTTGCTTTGAGCAACGGTGTTTTGACACCCCAGCATTGTTCTTCTTCTCATCTCTCTAGATTATTGTAACTCGTTCTGTCCAAATTGCAACACGTTTGCAAGGAAGAACGAGAGATGTTCTCTTCTTTATTTTCCTCCTCCATATTGTAATCGGGTTATTTGGTATTTGTATCATCGTAGATCTTTGTTGCATCTGTTTTACCATCTTTGATCAAGCCCCGGGACTAACAATCTCAGAGCAAGATCTGTGTAGATGGAAAACATTAATGCTTCGCTCCTCCAATCGGACTTCTGCAAGTTGGAAAAGTTCGATGGAGAGCACTATCAAGTCTGGAAGAAAAAGGTTTACCTAACTCTTCAACTAAAAGACGTTGATCATGTTCTGTTGGAGGAAGAACCCTCTGTTCCAGACACTGGATCTACTGCCGTTATCAACGCGGCTACCAAACTCCAGGCCAAGTGGAGAAGGAAAAATAGCATCTGCAGGCTTCTCATCCTGAATGCTATGGAGGATTCCCTGGCAGAATCCTACTCGAAGAAGGAACTTGCCAGAGACATATGAGAGCCTGTGGAAAATCTGTATGAAGAAGACAGGAATAGGAGCAAGATGTTTGTGGTTGAAAAATATCACAAATTGCTCTTTGAGGACGAAAAGTCCATGTTGCCACAGGTGAAGGAATTTCTGAAGCTGCGTCAGAAACTGGAAGACGAAGAGATGCCCCTTCCCGACAAGTTTGTCATCGGAGGGATCGTCTCAAAACTTCCTGCTGGATGGAGTACCTTCTATGCAAGGATGCACAGAAAGAAGCTAGACATTAGCGTGGGAGATCTACTTCAAGAGATCCATGTTGAGGATGAGATGCGTTCCCAACAGAAGGTGGACACTCTGTCCAAACAGTTGGCTAAAGCCAATCTTGTGCAGACGAGAGATCCCAAGGGGAAGCAGGCGGCTTCTCATCCCAAGAAGAAGGACTTTACTAATCTGAAAGTGAAGGGTCCTTCATTCAAGCAACAGAAGACTAAGTCCCACGTGACTTGTTACAATTATGGCAAGAAAGGCCACTACAAGAGTGAATACAGATCTAAGCCTAAACAATCAGAGAAAGGTGAGCCTAATAAGGTTTTATTGGTTTCTAACTTTGTTGCTATGATCGCACAGGTCACAACTGTGGGGGTTGACTCTGACTGGTGGATAGATACTGGTGCGACTTGCCATGTCTATTCTGGCAAGGATTGGTTCGTCACGTACGAGCCGATATCTGAGAAGGTTGTCATGGCGAACCAAGCCCAAGCTGAAGTTCTGGGGATCGGGACCGTGGAACTGAAACTCACTTCGAGGAACACTCTGACGCTTCAAGGTGTGAAGCATGTTCCGGCGATTGCCAAGAACCTGATCTCTGGGAGCCTGCTCTGCAACGCAGGCTTGAGGATGGACATCAATGCTGGTCAGATGGTGATGTCCAAGAAGGGAACATACTTCGGGAAGGCTTATCTAACCAAAGGAATGTTTAAAATTCAGCTTGTCAACCAGTTTGATGACATTAATGCAGTTGCATCTTCTGATTATTCTCTTGAGTTGTGGCATAATAGACTAGGACATATTCATTGTAAAAGAATTAACAAAATATCTAGTCTAGGACTTATCTCCAAATGTGGGGGTAAGGTGAAGAAGTGTGAAGTGTGTGCTCAGACGAAGATCACTAGGAAACCCTTTCATCGGGTCAATCGAAGCACAGATCTTTTGGAGTTGGTGCACTCCGATATCTGTGACTTCAAACATTTCTCCACGAAGGCCGGGATGAAGTATTTCATAACCTTCATCGATGACTTCTCAAAATACGCGTTCGTCTACTTGCTCAAGTCTAAAGATGAAGCTTTTGAGAAGTTCAGAGAGTTCAGGGCCGAAGCTGAACGACAGACTGGACAACAACTCAAGAGGTTGAGAAGTGATCGAGGTGGGGAGTACATGTCTCATGAATTTGCACCATTTTGCAAAGAACATGGAATCATATGCGAGACTACTGCTCCATATTCTCATCAATCCAACGGAGTAGCAGAGAGGAAGAACCGAACATTAACATAAATGATGAATTTTATGCTGCTTACTGCAGGTCTTCCAAAATATTACTGGGAAGAAGCTGTATTAACGGCCACTTTCATTCTGAATAGAGTGCCATTTGCAACTTCGGACGTAACACCTCATGAACTCTGGTTCAAAGTCAGACAAAACTTGAATGTCATTCGAGTGTGGGGGTGTCTGGCGAATGTGAAGCTCCCAGATCTGAAGATTCAGAAGCTAGGGACAAGGACTACGAAGGCGATCTTCTTGGGGTATGCCGAGAAGAGTGATGCTAGGAGATTTCTTGATATTGAGTCAAATCATATCATCGAATCTCGCGATGCTGAATACTTTGAAGACAAGTTTGCAAAAGACAAAAATATTGTTCTTTCGGACATTCCGGAAAATGATGTAGGTGCAAATGAGACTGAAATCTTATATGGGCCAGTAGTCCAAGAAGAAGCTGTTGTTTATGAAACAACTTTTGTACCATAACTCGCCGAGCTGTCAGCTAAGCGAGCGAGGAGACCGAAAGACTTCGGAGATAACTTTGTCACCTATCATGTGGAAGCAGATCCGCTTACCTATGATGAGGCGATGAAGACCGGAGATGCTATCTTCTGGAAGGAGGCAGTGAATGACGAGTTTGACTCTATCACCTCCAATAACACATGGGTGTTGGTAGATCTACCTGAAGGAGAAAAGCCCATCAGATATAAAGGATCTTCAAGAAGAAGATGAAGACAGATGGAACTATTGACAAGTTCAAGGCCAGGCTGATAGCCAAGGGATTTTCTCAGAAACAGGGGATATACTACTTTGACACGTACGCTCCAGTAGCTCAAATGACCACCATCAGAATGTTAATCGCTCTAGCAGCTATACATAAGTTGGTGATACATCAGATGGATGTAAAGACAGCATTCCTGAATGCGGAGCTGACCGAAGAGATTTACATGCAACAGCCAGATGGATTTGTCGTCAAAGGTCTTGAAGACAAAGTCTACAAGTTGGTGAAATCATTGTATGGTTTGAAGCAACCTCCCAAGATATGGCATGAGAAGTTTGACAAAGTTATTAGGTCAAACGGCTACAGAGTCAGCGAGACGGACAAATGTGTTTACACAAAGTTCGCTGATGGAAGAGGATTGATCGTTTGTCTGTACGTGGATGACATGCTAATCCTAGGTACGGATATAGGCTGTGTCACAGAGACAAAAAAGTTCCTCTCAACCAAGTTCAGTATGAAGGACTTGGGGGATGCAGATGTCATCTTGGGCATAAAGATCATCCGGACAGACACTGGAGTAGCGCTGTCACAATCTCACTACATTAAGAAGATGCTCACACGCTATGGGTATAAGGATCTTCCAAGGATCGATACGCCATACAGGTGTGATCAGAAGCTGAAGCCAAACTCAAGGGAAAGCGTCAGGCAGCTGGAGTATTCTAGCGTTATCGAAAGTTTGATGTACGCAACCACTGCCACAAGGCCTAACATAGCTTTCGCCGTGGGAATGCTGAGTCGGTTCATAAGCAACCCAGGGATTGAGCACTGGAAAGCTGTGAAGCGGGTGATAAGATATCTCAAGAAGACTCAGACATATGTACTGTACTACAACGGGTATCCGACAGTAGTGGAAGGCTTCAGTGATGCTAGCTGGTATTCCGAGATGGAAAGCGAAAGATCCACAAGTGGATATATCTTTTCCTTAGGTAGAGGTGCTATATCATGGAAGTCGAAGAAGCAGACTATACTCTCTCGTTCCTCCATGGAATCTGAATTCTATGCACTTGAAACTGCAGCAGATGAAGCATAATGACTTTGGGAGCTCATATATGATCTTCCAGTGGTTGGGGCTCAGATACCGGCAATACCGATATACTGTGACAACCAGGCGACTGCGGCGGTGGCATCAAATGACCTATTCAACGGGAAGAAGAGGACTATGTGGTTGAAGCACAGGGCAGTACACGATCTTATCAAAAGAGGTATAATTGCAGTGGTTGATGTTCAGAGTTAGAAGAACCTGGCAGATCCGTTCACAAAGGGCCTCAAGCGCCAGTTGGTCGATGACACAGCTTATAAAATGGGCTTGAAGGCATTCTGATAGTGTGTCTTTGTAATCCTACCATAAAGTTTTATGCTATTAGTTTAAAGAGAAATCTACTCGGCATCTAACTTTTGGTTCAAAGGAGGATCACTGACTGGGAAACTATCAGGTAACAGTGGATACTTATTCTCTTGAACATGGAAGGGATACGGACCCATAACCACTGTTGTCTACTATGTATTTTCTGTGGAAAAAACAGATCCTGTGGAAGGGTGGCTTAAATGCCTTAATGAGTTCTCAGGCAGAGTGAATGCCTGGTGTGCTTTACAGGAAGCATGGTAGAGCAGCACTACAAGGAGTGAAACTCCATGTTACAGTGGGGTGACTCCACTATGAGGTTCCCAGGTAGGGGTAATGCCTCGGCCTTGCAAGCCAAGTCATAGCGGCGTAGCACCGCAAATAGGCAGGTAGCCTAATGTTGTATGACGTAATTAAAGAGTTGTAGACAACACTACAAAGGAAAGGATGGCCCCATGTTACAGTGGCACGACACCACGATGAGGTACCCAGGTAGGGGTAAAGCCTCGGCATTGCAAGCCATGTCGTTGCGGCATAACACCGCAAGGAAGCCTTAGGCTTCATGCTGAGTAGATTGGCACTACAAAGAGGCTGAGACCTCATGCTACAGTAGTATGACACTACGATGAGGTTCCCAGGTAGGGGTAATGCCTTGGCTTCAGGCCATGTCATAGCGGCGTAGCACCGCAAGGAAGCGCAAGGCTTCATGCCATATCTCTTTAATAAAGAACTCACCTATAGTGTATGGAAAGAGATATCAGGCCGTCTCTTGAGGGTAAACTTGTAGACGCCCAAAATTATATACTGAAACCTGGCTGGCACAGGGCCTTTAATGTGCAGCCAGAAGCACACGTAACTACACATTGTGAGTGGGAAGAATTATAATTGTGGTACAGAATTCAAGGCGTAGTCCATTCTTGTAGCACATTGTTATTTAACCCATACGGGAAGATTCAAGTCGTTAGCGACATCTATCATAATGTAAAATGGACAGTCACTGTGGGGAACGCTCAACCCTGGACACAAATATATGTTGTGATATATGGAGGATTGTTGGTGCTTTCTTTACATGGAGAGAGCTTGCTCTCAACATGCCTTGTAAATTTTAGTTCCACATCGGAAATGTACCATGAGTTATCTCAACATATATACTTGGGAGTGTTGTTGAGAGATGCACATGGGGTGGTGACCCTAAGGAGGGAACCATGTGGGTGATTTTACTAGGAGGTAAGAATAATGCTCCAAGGATTAAGCATTAATGCTTTTGTCATTCTCTTGGATTAATTCCATTTGGAGCTAAGCCCCAAAGGGGCTTAGCGACTCGTACTCGGGCTCATGGGCTCATGAGACGTAATGTGGCATTTTGTTGGCGTACTTTGAACTTAGCACGTCAGCAGTCATGCGGTCTTTATGCGGCTCATATACGGCCATGCGGTCTTATGCGGCATGCGGCTCATATGCGACCTCATGCGGATCATGCGGTCCATGCGGCTCATACGGCCATGTGGCCATGCGTCCATACGACCATGCGGTTCATGCGGTCCATGCGGCACATGCGGCACATGCGGCCATGCGGCTCATGCGGCTCATGCGGTCCATGCGGCTCATGCGGTCCATGCGGCTCATGCGGCCCATGCGGCTCATGTGGTCCATGCGACCCATGCGGTCCTTGCGGCCATGAGGCTCATGCGGCCAGGCTGCTGCTGCTGCTGTCGCATGGAGGGCTCCGCTGACTGTGCAGATTACAAGTCAGTTATAGAAAGGCTGAATCAATGCGATTAATTCAGATCCTATCTTTGTGGGATTTGAATTAATTTTGTTCCTATCTTTGTGGGATTTGAATTAATCTCGTTGCTATCTTTTTGGAATTTGATTCAATCTTTCCATAACTGAAGAGGCAGCTAGGGTTTCCACCCTCTCTTTATAAATACTCTCTTTTGGCCTCCTTTGTGGTCACTACGAAAAAATATAAGTCAGAAAAGGAGAAAGAGAGAGAGCTGCTGCCGCCATTGCAAGTCCATCCGAGGAGTCAGAACAGAGGTGACTTCGAGCGTTCCACAAGTTCTTCAACTTTTTGGTTCCTAGAAGCAGATCGTGTGGGGGTGAATCTTGCTTTGAGCAACGGTGTTTTGACACCCCAGCATTGTTCTTCTTCTCATCTCTCTAGATTATTGTAACTCGTTCTGTCCCAATTGCAACATGTTTGCAAGGAAGAACGAGAGATTGTCTCTTCTTTATTTTCCTCCTCCATATTGTAATCGGGTTATTTGGTATTTGTATCATCGTAGATCTTTGTTGCATTTGTTTTACCATCTTTGATCAAGCCTCGGGACTAACAATTTGTGTTCACTTGAGTCACAGGTTTGACAACCTTACCCAATTTTATTTCTAACCTTTTAGAGACATCACAAGCTTCATTATACTTGGCAGTGAGTGTATCTATTCTCCGAGTAGCATTGTTATATTTCTTCTTCTCTAATTCATAGAGATCTTTGAGTTTTATATTTTCTTGATTTCCTTTCTTAAGATCCTCAAAAGTGTCATGTAATCTCAATTTTAAAGAAGAAATCTCATCCGTGTTACTAGAAGAGGTTTTATCTCTGATATCTTCTAGTAATAGAGATTGTTTAGTATATTCATAGTGTATTTCTTTCAGCTCTTTCTTGGCATATTTATTCATGTTCATCATCTTCTTTTGATCTTCTAATAAATCACTAAATGTATCAGATAACTCATCAAATATAAAATCTTCATATAGTGGATTTAAAATTACCTTTGCATCTGTAGCCATAAAGCATAGATTTACAGTGTTGCGAGGTCTCTCTTCTTCTTTTTCTTCTTCTTCTTCTTCAGAATCACTTGCTTCACTTTCACATCAAATACTGGTACTAGCATAATTTTTGGTTGAATTCCTTCTCTTACTTGATTGTTCATATCTGCTTCCCGTTCTTACAGCAGGACAGTCTTTCTTGATATGACCTGTCTTTTTACAGTTGTAGCATATCGGCTCTTCGTCATCTCCGGAATCTTTCTTCTTTTTGTTTGATTTCTCATACTTTAGAGATCTTATGAAGTTCTAAGTTATAAGGGCCATTTGATCATTATCTGAACTGTTATTCCCACTTTCATTATCGGAGGCCATCTTATGATGTGCTTCGAATGCAATGATCTTCTCCTTTGGTGTTGACTCTTCAAATTCCTTTAGATCCAGCTCATGTGTCATAAGATTTCCCATAAGTATCTCGAGAGTCATTGATATGAGATCGTTTCCTTCGATTTTAGATGTTGCTTTAGGATTTCAGTTCTTGGTCAATCCATGAAGCACCTTTCATATCTTTTCATGATTGCTGTAATATTTTCTAAGAGAAGATAAGAGATTAACAATATCTAACAAACGGATAAACATATTAGAGATAGTCTCATTAGGCATCATTATGAAAGCCTCATATCCTTGTGTAAATCTTGAGATTTTGGATTCCTTCACTTATGAAGTTCTTTCATGAGTTACCTCAAGAAGTTTCGAAACCTTGTGAGACGTAGCACATATTGATACTATATTGAATTATGTTCTATCTACTACACAAAATAAAGCATTTATAGCTTTTGTATTAAGGCTTGCTTACTTATTTTCATGATTAGTATACTTGTCATGTGGTTTCTCAACCAAGCTCCTAACTATAATGATTCGAGCTGGTTTCTTATAACCATCAACAACAATTGACCATAAATCAAAATCAAGTGATTTGAGATAAAAGCTCATGCGTGTCTTCCAATATGTGTAGTTTGTGCCATAAAATAGGGCATGCCTATTTGGTGATGGGCCTTCACCACTACTGGTGTATAAGGATGCCATTTATTAAGGAGTTTTAGTCCAACTTAGAGAAACTTAGCCCTGATACTAATTGTGGGATCGATGGCACCTCTAGAGGGGGGTTAATACAGTGTATCGAAAGTAATATTCCTAATTGAAAGTAATACAGTTAAAGGTAGATAATTAATGCAATAATATAAAAGCATAATTGAGTAGTGAGATAGAAACAATACGCAAACATCGAGATTTTATCCTGGTATCCCTCTGAGAGGACTACTCTAGGCTCAAGTACTCTTGCTCGATGTTAAATCCACTATATTGAAAACACAAGCTTTTATCCGAAGGGTTAGCGACTTCTTACAATGTCGTGTTTTTATCAGAAGTCCACGAACAAGCTTCAACACTAACTGAATAGCTTTGATACGCTAAGCTTGTACAAGTCGAACACTTTTAATCGGAACACACCGGCACTTAGAAGAATGGGAGTTGTCTTGGAAATGTGAAGATTAAAAGCTCTTTGGTTTAGAAGGCTTAGAATGGATAGGGAAGACGAATAGTGAGTTGAATGAATAAAGTGAAAATCTCTTCTCTTTTTATAGGAATTTTAGAACTAGAGTTCGGGCGGAACTCGGTTAAGATAATGTTCAAATTTTTGAATGTTTAGGAGCCAAAAGAATAGGTAGTCATTCTGACCATAAGGGAATTCAGGAGGACAAAATTCAGTCCGAGTTCAAGGCAAAGTCACATCGAGTTCGGTTACATGGTCTACTGAATGTTTTGTGATTGAGTAGTTTGTTTGAGTAGGGATGTTCAACTAAATGCTAGTGATATCCAACTGGCAAAAACCTAGACTCAATTAAAAGAAAAATACAGAATAATTTGACAGAATTCTTGTTGAAAAGAATAGCTGCGGTCTTCTGTAGTCTTTGTACTTTATGTATCAGATTCGGAGTTTTAAGTCGATTATCGAAATCAGGTTAAGCATGACCATATGGACCAACAGCCTTCAGCCGACTATGAAGACTAAGTTGAAGTTTAACACAACGTATCATCCTCAAACTGATGCCCAAACAGAACGGGTGAATCAAATTCTCGAAGGCATTCTACGACTCTGCACAATAAACTTGAAGTTATATAAGCTGGGACGTTCATCTACCGCTAGTAAAATTTGTGTACAAAAATAGCTACCTGTCCAACATTCAGATGGCGTCGTACGAAGCTTTGTATGGGCATAGGTGCAGATCACCCATTTGCTGGAATGATGTTGGGGAGCGACAAATACTTGGTTCGGAGCTGGTGGAGCAGACAGTATCAATTTATCTAATTCGAAAAAGATTAAAAGTACAACAAAGTCGACAAAAGGGACACGCCGACACCCACCGTAGACCACATAAATTTATGGAAGGCGACCATGTTTCTGAAGTTAACACCCATGCGAGGAGTCACCAGATTCAGAGCTAAAGGCAAATTGAGTCCAAGATTTATTGGTCCTTTCAAAATACTGAAGCGAGTCACCCCAGCAGCTTACCAGATTGCATTACCGCCAGCACTGTCTGATGTGCACAATGTCTACCACGTCTCTAAGTTGCGAAAGTACATATACGATCCAAGCCATAGATTTTGGTCAGCTGAATCTGAAGGTAAACTTACGTATGTGGAGGAACCGGTCCAAGTATTGGAGAGGAAGGATAAGTTGCTTCATAATCATACGATCCCTCTCGTTCGCATGATCTGGAGGAACCATTCGATATATGAGTCGACTTCGGAACTCAGAACATATATGAAGGAAAAGTTTCTTCATTGTTTTTATAGAGGTAGGTTCTATTCTTAAGTTCCTAGGACGAAACTTTTTCTTAGCTGTTAAGATGTAGTCCCCCGTCCCGACACCGTTCTCCATTCTTCATTTATGGGAGCGCAGATAAGAAATAATGTCGCTATCGATTGATCAATGCTATTTAATTAAGATTCTTTCCTTGTTATGGAAATGCTTCTTCGGAATCAAGTCTCATATTTAGCGGTTTGTGCCTCGAGGATGGACTCTGCAACTGAGTCATGAGAGACCTCATTTTGCTCTGTTTTTCATGCCATACTTGCTTTTTTGGCTTTGGTTTTATGAATGTATTTTTGTGAATAATTTTGATGGATTTTATTACAGCATTATCAAACTTCGCATTTCATAATGAACTCAGAATAGAAGAGTAGAGTGTTGATCGAGTAGGCGAAGGAACGATGTCACGACCCACTCCCGAATATTCGGATACGAGTCGGAAGCCCAGTCTACGTTGGAAGACTCAACGTAGTAAGCTGTAAACATCTAAAGAAAACTCCAAGAACAAACATGAAAGTAAACATCACAGCATCTAACCGTCCCAGAGAATCACTACATCACAAGTCATTAGTACAATTTATACACAAAAGTACCGAAGACAAATCTGGTAACAAGAATGAAATACGACTATGAAATCTCAATATACAATATCTAGAAGTAAAGCTCAACAAATCTAAACCTGTAACCTCTAACTAAGTCATGGCTCCATCCCGCTCAGCTAAGATTCCGGGCTCTGGCCTATAAGATGGAACGATATCCTTAAGTACACCTGCAACATATCTAGTCAGGAGCAGAGGAAAGTACATCTAAGGTAATAAACAAGTACAACATGAGATGGAAATGAGCACAGGGTGTATAAAATATAAAGTACAGGAAATAAGAACATGAATGTTGAAAAGTAAATACAGGAAGTACAAGGAACATGAATGAAACCTGAACATAAAAATATACAAGGAACCTGACATGTGCAATATATCGAAATACATCTAGAATGTGTGACCGGCTTTGGTAGTACAGGGTACATGAATAATGGTACGGCTTAGGTCATGTGTACACGGTGCGAGGCCTAATCTATTCACATAAATTTGTTTTGGGTTTGGTTACACATCTGTAGTATTTTTCCTCCCCAGACACAAGTACATAAAACATGAATAAGGCACAAGTCTATATCATGTAACATCGTGTCCAAGATGAAAGTACAAGACATAAAGTAAATAAGAAAACCAAAGAATGTACTTGCCTTGCTCAGGGTGATCGGTCAAAAGAGGAAGATCTGTCAGTCCACCTGATTAATAGGTACAGTTTGGTTAAACACAATCCATTGCTCACTGTATATCCATGCTAATTCCTATAGATCTAGCTAACTAATTTTAGCTAAAATACACTAAGGATATACGGGCATCACAATATCTGACCAACAATTTGCCATTACTTAATAGAAAATTCTAACTAAAAGAAGTATATGAAAATAATTGAAAATAGTTATGGATGCTAAATGCTATAAGCTTATATAATCAACTGGCATTTATGCAACTAAACCCTTTACTGGCCCAAATTGAATTAGACTGGCCCATAGATATACTCATTCATTCATGACATTATTTAAGTTCAAAGTGCAGCTCTTTAAGCAAAACATTTAACTGGAAGCACATCTTCCATCAATTCAAAAAGGAAGACAACTAAAGTATAATAATGCCCATTCTCCAGGAAGCATGTGTATAGTCCAGAAATCACAGTCATACCATGTCTTCCCTCAAAAGCACTTTATTTACAGGTGAGACATACTTCAACTACTCAACTATTACTACTAATCCTATTCCATACTGCATTATTTGACCCTAGTTAAACAGAGCCCCCTCTAGCAAAACCTTTGCGAGCAATAAGTGAAGCTAAAATTTTCAGAGAGGAAACTATAGAACAGTAATAAACTACAACCCAATTGAATACTCAAACAACATATAAAACTGCAACCGTTCTTCCTGCACCCGACACCAACAAGGGACACCCCGACTCGTTCCTAGCTTGCCAAGAACATACTCCAAGCTGCTACTCACTGCTCTTCTATACCCCCGTAATTGACTAATATCGGAACAACCACACGAATCCAACAAGTACATGACACACTAACATTGGACACAATCTTGGCTGAAAAATCGGACACGACTCCAAAGCCTGCAACCCGACAACAATCCCCGTCCAAACTTCCATCAATTCAAATCTATGAATTATCAAGCAAAATTTGGAAAGAATAGAACATTACCTGAGAATGATGAATTCGATCTCCACTGGGACACTCACAAGGACACAGCAACTCTCTCGTGTCCAGAGTATCCAAAATACTGTTTAGGCATTTCATCAAACAGATGGGATGCATGAAAATCAAAACAACATCTATAGAAAATCAATATGTTCCTTGAAAGAAATTCTTCAAGAAAACATTTAGAAGATCACAAGACTTTACTTACATGATAATTCGATTAAATCAAAATTAATCTCCGGAGAAGCAACGATCCATAGATTTAGCATATGGTTAGTCACTGTTCTGATTGGAGACGAGGTTCTTGATGATCAATTTGATAGAGTAAAAATTCTACACAAGAGTTTGTTCCGTAGAAAATGATCGATAGGTACAAAATAGTCATTATAGAATATAGGTGTTTACAAATAAAAAATGGCGACTCTGCCGGGGACGACTTTCTCCTCCGACGAGAAGGTGACAACTCAATGTGATGCTGCATCAATCGGCAAGACGCAGAAGACTCTGGTTGTTCAAGTCAACCAGACAGCCTATGAAGATATGATCAACAAGAAGAGCAACAAGTGCACTGTGGCTATCACCAAGAACAAAATCGTATGGACTCCTAATGTCACGACCCGCACCCACTGTGAGGGTACGAGCACGTAATAACGCCCAGCCTATGCCGCAGTGTCGGCGATAGAACGCTGTCCTAGGTTACTATCTAATCAACAAATCACGCAATTATATAATGTACTTGTCAAATCTCAACTCCGAACGGAGGACAAGTATAGATATAATGAATCTCAATCACAGTCTAAGAACGATAAGATATCACAGAAGATATAACTAAAGGCTGAATAACAGAAATAAAATCCAACAACTAAAATATAATCTCGACAATCTCAACTTATATACAACTCCAGTTCTAAAACATGAAAGCTAAAATATGACAACTAGCTAAACTCCAGGTCACTCCTGAGTGTCGGGGCCAAAAGTAGCTAAGCCATCTTCTCAATAATAAGTAGGGCATGTGTCCCCTAGGCAATCATCTGTAAAATTTTCAACAGGTCCAGTCAGGACAGAAACGAGTATAACTCCTCAAGAAAACCCAAGTAAATGACAGGGAACTATAAAGCAGTTATAGACAGTTTTATTGATGAATATGGCAGTTTATATACAGGTGATGGTATGGAGAACAGATAAGATACAAGGAAAGTAAGTAACTAAAACAAGAGAAGAATGATGGCAATGAAGACTGTAAAATAAATCTAGCTGAACTAAAGTAACATAATGAGTCCAAGCAGTAAATGTAAAACAAGTGTAAACTACTATAAATCCAGTACGGGATGAATCTAATACAAGATGAATCCCGTACCAGATGATTCTAGGTAGTGATCAAGAATCCAGGTGAGTCCAGCTAATCTAATAGTGTGTTTTAAAATATTGAGATTGACATGTAAACGGCTGTGGGTAATTAGGCACATCTCTCACTGATCAGGCAAGAGATGGCTATGCTTCCAGTAGATTCCAGTTGGAGATTCCAGATTTGGGGTATGTCTACATGTCTTACTCAATATTTCCCTGCCCCGTAATATAAATGGATCTAGAATTCGATACGAGAATCGAAATGAGTCCAGCCAAAGTATAATGATTCCAGAAAATAGATTCCAGAATGATTCCAGTGATTCCAGTAATAGAGGCCAGATAATATGGTGAGTGTGTCGCGTACATGAATCCAGAAATATCCATACGTGTGGTATCAGAGAATCACATAAAACTAAATAGAACTAAAATACAGTAACTGGCAAATAAATGAGAGAACTATCAGAGAATATACTCGTCTGATACTCTGAAAAGAGTAGTGTAATGTCAGATGTCTACACCGGAGTCACAATGTCCTAAATAGAACAGTACAGGTTATAATATGTTTAAAATAAGACAAATGATGGTTATGATGCAATCTACATGATTTCTCGGCCAATCTAGGTCAAAGTCAACTCTAAGTCAAACATGGTCAACTGCTAGGTCAAACTAGGCTGAAGTCAAACTTGGTCAACTCTGGTCAAACCCTACTCCAATTTAGGTCAGATGTTGACTCAAAGTTGACTTCTAGTCAAAATAGTCAACATTGGTCAACCATGGTCAAATCTAAGTCTAGTCATCATATATCAACCATTACCTACTTAGATACCCTAATCTAGGTATTCACATACCCAACATTACCTTATTCATATATATACCTATATATGTAAGATATATCAATCTTTCCTGGGTAAACTTTTACCCTAGACTAATAGGTAATCTCTATACTATAGACAGAAGGTAAATCTCATACCTAAATCACCTAGAAGTAATTTTCTCCAAATCCTACTTGATAGGTATTAAGCTATACCTTAGCTAGATCACCCCACTCTACTTAGATAGGTAAAAACCTTTACTACTTAATTAGGTAAACTTTTACCTAGAACCTATAGGACTCTTCTAATCACACACTCCTTCTCAAACCCAAACAATGGCCTAATACCCAATTGTCCAAGCTCTCACTCACTCACACCCTATACTAACATACTTGGAATGGCCAAGACACCAACTAAACCTATTCGACACAACACTAACACACTCTTAGCTCACTAGGACATAACCCACCTCTTAACCGCTGATATATGCTAACACAAAATACTATACACTAACATCCACATTAGGATAATAGGAAGTCCTATATCTATTACTGCAAGGCAAATGGCCAAAATGGCCAAGTGCCACACTGCAATGCTCTGCTACTGCCTCTGCTGCATACTGCCAAGGCATGGCAAGGCCAAGCAAGGCTCTTGCCTGTCCAAGAGCAGCTGCCACTGCTTTGCAACTACACTAGCTGTTGTAATGCAATGCTATGCAACCCCTGCTCCTACTGCTCACTGCTCCTAATAGTGCTACTGCCTAAGCCACTGCTTGCTGCTGCATCTGCTGCTAAGGTCCTGCAGTGCAAGCCAAGGCAAGCAAGGAAATGCTGCAAAGAAAAGCTAGGCAAGCCAAGGCAAGCAAGCCAAATCAGGCCTGCTGTTCATCTCTTTCCAAATCAAGTCCCAGGAACTAACCCTCAGGATCCAACCCAATACCAATGCTAACCCCTTCTTCTTACTGTTCCACAAAGTTCCCCCTTCTCCATGTACACACACTAATACATACCTGAACACACACTAATACATACCTCTCTCACTCACTACACTCACTCACCCACAAGAGGGCTCACTACACTGATACAACTTATGGCTAAAAGCCTATGGCACAAATGATTTCCCCCAATACCCCTTTACTAGATTACCAAGTACTCACACTACATGATGTTAACCCAACTGAAATAAATGTGTGTGTGGACACTGAATCAGTGATAATATCTCAGGAAATTAGACAATCTCAAGAAATCTGGAAACAGCAAAAGAGTGTGTGTGTGTGTGTTACAGGACATAGGAAATCAGTGTATTGACAGGAAACAATGTTTAATGGTACCTATGTGTGTGTAGAGCTGTTCTCAGGAATTCTGAAATTTAAGTGACAGTTTAACAGTGTATAAAAAAACAGTTTACAAGCAGTCCCATACCAACTTCGATATTCCAAACTTAACACAATTCAAAAATCAACCTAGCAAGTCCCATTACACATGTAGGAATCAATTAAGTGGTTTAAAACAGCATTTAAAATTAGTTTAAAAGGAAAACAAATTCAGAATTTGAAATAACATGAACTTTGTATCAGAGAATGGGAAACTCGACAAAACTCAACCCATTTAAAATCGAAAACCCAAACGATCATCAATTGATGTGTGCAGAGGTTAATACATGTCACATGTGTCATGAGGGATGCGTTCGTGTCCAGGAAATAGGACACGAGGTATCCAAAACCCAGATCGAAACTGTGTCTGAAAACAGGAAATTTAGTCCTCGTGCACGCATTCAAACACGTATAGGACACGACACAAGTGTCCTAATGTCTCGTGGTCGTATCTAGGCGTTCGTCAGGTATACGAGGACGTGTCCAAGTGTCTGCACTGAGTTAGGGTTGTGTCGTGTCAAAGCAATCAATGCGTATCAGAGAGGATTTTACCCGCGCGTACAGTGCGCGCGCGCGGCCAGTGCGACCAGTACGGGAAGGATTTCTCCTCGCACACAAAACGAGATGCTCCCAAATTTTGGGAGCATGGTGGCAGTCACTGCCCCAAAACTCACCCAAAATTTGGTGTGTCCTCGTGTCCTGTGTCGGGAGAAATAGATCCCGTGATGTAGGACACAGTGCACAGTGCACGGACAGCGTGTTCGTGTCCTCGTGTGGATACGACACGACTCAAAAATCAGGAAGAAAACATAGAAATCAATAAGCAACCCTTAGATCTAGGATTCTATTCAAATAGATTTGCAAAATTTGCAAATCGAAACGGTTTGGGCATTTCGTCGAACACTTAACATACACTACGACACGTGTCCGATACGGACACCAAACGGACACGAAATTCACCCAAATTTTAGGAACACCTAGGAGACTCCTAGATCTAGCCTACATGCAAAGAAAACTGAAAATTAAATTAATTTGAGGAGTTTTACCTATAGGTGCAAATTGCAAGAAAAGCTCCAAATGGGGGGTGTTACTCTTGATGGCCAAATGCTCCAATTGAGCCCAAAACTGAGATTAACCTCCAGAAATATTAAATATAAAAAAATTAGGACCTAATACAAAAGTCTAGGATGAAAAAGGAGATCAAATGAATAAATGAGAATTTTTGAAAGGGGGAAGAATACCTCTCTTTTCTCCAAGTGTTGGAATAATAAAAAGAGGCAAGCCCTAATGAATAAGTATTTAAATAGGGTGGGGATCCCTATGTGGCTGTTCATAGGTTTAATAATTAGGGTTAGGGTTCACTAAATGGCCCATGGGCTTAAGTCATGATCAATTAAGTAGTTAAGCCATAAGTCATTTCATAAAATCACAAGCCATGACTTAAATTCACTAAACCAAATCTCCTCATTCTAAAACTATTCTCTAATGACTAAAATAGGTTAACTTAAGTTAGACTATGGTCACCATGGCTAGGGTTAGGTTCAAGGCTAGTCCACTATGTCTCAGCAAGTCATAGTCAACTAGAATTCACCATTTCAATAAATCACCTAATAATTCAAATAAGTCAAAATGACCAAATTATCCCTAGGCTAAAAATGATAATTAAACATCCTAATGACATGGTTAGGCTCTAGGTCATGCAGTCTCTCAGGTTTCACTAGCAGCACATCAAAATCACAAGTCATAACTTAACCAATTTTTAAATAAAATAAAAATTATTAAAAATTACTAAAAATCATAATGAGAATCAAACATCAATAATTAATAATTATAATTATAAAATTTTCAAAATTACCCTCATCTGGAAAACTGGGTGTTACAATCCTACCCACCTTAGAAAAATGTCGTCCTCGAAATTAAGATGATCGCACCCTTCCTAGGTCAACCCCCAATCAATCAAAGTCGAAGCAACACAATCCTACTGGTCCTGATTTCACAGTCTCGATCAGGGTAGTTACACTATCTAGCAAATCACAAACGATATCCTAGCAGGTACTAATGGAATCACACAGGAAGTGGGGAAGAAGAATAAGAAGGACGAACCTGCTAACCCATCACCTGCAGCGTCGGTCTCCTCGACCGCCATCGCAAAATCTCCACCCCTCTGGTGCTGAGCTACAGGTGGCCTAGCTCCCTCAAAAGGAGGTGCAAAGGGACAGTCTATCTTCTAGTGGGCTTCAGACCCACAGGAATAGCAAACCTTCAGCCTCTTCCTACACTGCTCCCTGGAGTGTCCCAACTTTCTGCAATAGGAACAACTGATCGTCTTTGGGTCCTGACCCCGATGCTGATGCTGCACATGCTGAACCATCACTGGTGCCCGGGTCTGCTGAATCTGAATATGAGGCCTCTTGGCCTGGCCTCCGCTGCTGCTACCACTCTGGAAGTCACGACCCTTCTTCAACTTCAACCTTAGGTCGTCCTCCACGGCCATAGCCCCAGAAAATATCTCCGCAAAGGTAGCGTTCCGGTCGCTCTTAGTCAGCGACCGAACCTCCCTAATCAAGCCTCGGCGGAACTTCCTTGCCTTCGTCTTCTCAGTCAAGTAATCTATGAACCGGGCCAATCGATAAAACTCCCCGGCGTACTCAGCTACCGTCTGGGTTCCCTGAACCAGACCCTCAAACTGTGCCTCTATGCCTCCCAAGGCCACATCAGGAAAGAACTGCTCCTTGAACAGTTCCTTGAAATGGGCCCAAGTCTGGCCCTCAACTTCTACCTTAGGATTTGTCTGGTACCACGCACGGGCTAAGTCCTGCATCTGACTGCCTGCCGCCTCGATATGGAGTCGTTCTGGTATCTCTGCCAGCCTGAATATCTCCTTGATATGCTCTATCTAGTCGTCTGCATAATGAATGCCCTCAGTACCTAGGAACTCTCTGGGGTGCATCTTCTGGAAGTCCTGTATATCCTTCTCCTTCCGACGAGGCTGTTGTTGCTCCCCCTGAGCAGTCACCATCTCTACTATAGCACGAACCAGCTGGTGGGCCTCGTCAATCCCCTGACGATAATCGGCAGTCTGTCGCTACTGCTGCTGCTGATGAGACGCCAGAATCCTCTCCACGAAAGAGAATAGATGAGCAGCATCTACCATCCCCGCGGGTGGAGGCTGTTGCGGTGGAAGGATCTCGGGAATCACCGGACTCTGCCTCCCAGCTGATGGAACACCCACCCCAGCTGATGGATCTCCGAAAGCTGCTGAAATACCCACCCCAGCTGGCATGACTGGGCTGCATTACCAGGGGCTGGCTACTGAAGGTGAGAGGTGGCAGACCCCTCTGCAGGGCTACTGTACCAGAGCGATGTGATCGTGTCTCCACCATCCTGAAGACAGATCGAAAAGAAAGTCAATACTGAGCAGGAATCGATAAAATCAAAGGAGGTCAGTTTATCTCAAAGAAGACAATCAGTAAGATATGTATATGGCATGAATTGAAGCAGAACTTTTTCCTAACTGTGATTGAGTACCTCTCCGTTAAAGCCTATCTCTCAATCCTATCGTAGGCTCGTAGCAGTACAACTAAGTCGTTGTACTACTATGATATCGCACTGATGCGACTCTCGACCTGTATGGGCCACCACTAAAAATGTGTCACGACCCGCACCCACTGTGAGGGTACGAGCACGTAACAACGCCCAGCCTATGCCGCAGTGTCGTCGGTACAACGCTGTCCTAGGTTACTATCTAATCAACAACTCATGCAATTATATAATGTACTTGTCAAATCTCAACTCCGAACGGAGGACAAGTATAGATATAATGAATCTCAATCACAGTCTAAGAACGATAAGATATCACAAAAGATATAACTAAAGGCTGAATAACAGAAATAAAATCCAACAACTAAAATATAATCTCAACAAGTAGCTAAGCCATCTCCTCAGTAATAAGTAGGGCATGTGTCCTTAGGACAATCATCTGTAAAATTTTCAACAGGTCCAGTCAGGACAGGAACGAGTACAACTCCTCAAGAAAACCCAAGTAAATGACAGGGAACTATAAAGCAGTTACAGACAGTTTTATTGATGAATATGGCAGTTTATATACAGGTGATGGTATGGAGAACAGATAAGATACAAGGAAAGTAAGTAACTAAAACAAGACAAGAATGATGGCAATGAAGACTGTAAAATAAATCTAGCTGAACTAAAGTAACATAATGAGTCCAGGCAGTAAATGTAAAACAAGTGTAAACTACTATAAATCCAGTACGAGATGAATCTAATACAAGATGAATCCAGTACCAGATGATTCTAGGTAGTGATCAAGAATCCAGGTGAGTCCATCTAATCTAATAGTGTGTTTTAAAATACCGAGATCGACATGTAAACGGCTGTGGATAATCAGGCACATCTCTTACTGATCAGGCAAGAGATGGCTATGCTTCCGGTAGATTCCAGTTGAAGATTTCAGATTTGGGGTATGTCTATATGTCTTACTCAATATTTTCCCGCCCCGTAATACAAATAAATCCAGAATTCGACACGAGAATCGAGATAAGTCCAGCCAAAGTATGATGATTCCAAAAAATAGATTCCGGAATGATTCTAGTGATTCCAGTAATGGACGCCAGATAATATGGGGAGTGTGTCGCATACATGAATCCCGAAATATACATACGTGTGGTATCAGAGAATCACATAAAACTAAATAGAACTGAAATACAGTAACTGGCAAATAAATGAGATAACTATCAGAGAATGTACTCGCCTGATACTCTGAAAAGAGTAGTGTAATATCAGATGTCTGCACCGGAGTCACAATGTCCTAAATAGAATAGTACATGTTATAATATGTTTAAAATAAGACAAATGATGGTTAAGATGTAATCTACATGATTTCTCGGCCAATCTAGGTCAAAGTCAACTCTAAGTTAAACATGGTCAACTGTCTAGGTCAAACTAGGCTCAAGTCAAACTTGGTCAACTCTGGTCAAACCCTACTCCAATTTAGATCAGATGTTGACTCAAAGTTGACTTCTAGTCAAAATAGTCAACCTTGGTCAACTATGGTCAAATCTAAGTCTAGTCATCTTATATCAACCATTACCTACTTAGATACCCTAATCTACGTATTCACATACCCAACATTACCGTATTCATATATATACCTATATATGTAAGATATATCAATCTTTCCTGGGTAAACTTTTACCCTAGACTAATAGGTAATCTCTATACTATAGACAGAAGGTAAATCTCATACCTAAATCACCTAGAAGTAATTTCCTCCAAGTCCTACTTGATAGGTTTTAAGCTATACCTTAGCTAGATCACCCCACTCTACTTAGGTAGGTAAAAACCTTCACTACTTAATTAGGTAAACTTTTACCTAGAACCTATAAGACTCTTCTAATCACACACTCCTTCTCAAACCCAAACAATGGCCTAATACCCAATTGTCCAAGCTCTCACTCACTCACACCCTATACTAACATACTTGGAATGGCCAAGACACCAACTAAACCTATTCGACACAACACTAACACACTCTTAGCTCACTAGGACATAACCCACCTCTTAACCGCTGATATATGCTAACACAAAATACTATACACTAACATCCACATTAGGATACTAGGAAGTCCTATATCTATTACTGTAAGGCAAATGGCCAAAATGGCCAAGTGCCACACTGCAATGCTCTGCTACTGCCTCTGCTGCATACTGCCAAGGCATGGCAAGGCCAAGCAAGGCTATTGCCTGTCCAAGTGCAGCTGCCACTGCTCTGCAACTGCACTAGCTGTTGCAATGCAATGCTATGCAACCCCTGCTCCTACTGCTTATGCTCCTAATACTGCTACTGCTTAAGCCACTGCTTGCTGCTGCATCTGCTGCTAAGGTCCTGCAGTGCAAGCCAAGGCAAGCAAGGAAATGCTGCAAAGAAAATCTAGGCAAGCCAAGGCAAGCAAGCCAAATCAAGCCTGCTGTTGATCTCTTCCCAAATCAAGTCCCAGGAACTAACCCTCAGGATCCAACCCAATACCAATGCTAACCCCTTCTTCTTACTATTCCACAAAATTCCCCCTTTTCCCTGTACACACACTAATACATACCTGAACACACACTAATACATACCTCGCTCACTTACTACACTCACTCACCCATAAGAGGGCTCACTATACTGATACAACTTATGGCTAAAAGCCTATGGCACAAATGATTTCCCCCAATACCCCTTTTCTAGATTACCAAGTACTCACACTACATGATGTTAACCCAACTGAAATAAATGTGTGTGTGGACACTGAATCAGTGATAATATCTCAGGAAATTGGACAATCTCAGGAAATCTGGAAACAGCAAAAGAGTGTGTGTGTGTGTGTGTTACAGGACATAGGAAATCATTGTGTTTACAGGAAACCATGTGTAATGGTACCTATGTGTGTGTAGAGCTGTTCTCAGGAATTCTGAAATTTAAGTGACAGTTTAACAGTGTATAAAAAAACAGTTTACAAGCAGTCCCATACCAACTTCGATATTCCAAACTTAACACAAATCAAAAATCAACCTAGCAAGTCCCATTACACATGTAGGAATCAATTAAGTGGTTTAAAACAGCATTTAAAATCAGTTTAAAAGGAAAAAAATTTAGAATTTGAAATAACATGAACTGTGTATCAGAGAATGGGAAACTCGACAAAACTCAACCCAATTGAAATCGAAAACCCAAACGATCATCAATTGATGTGTGCAGAGGTTAATACATGTCACACATGTCATGAGGGATGTGTTCGTGTCCAGGAAATAGGACACGAGGTGTCCAAAACCCAGATCAAAACTGTGTCTGAAAATAGGAAATTCAGTCCTCGTGCACGCGTTCAAACACGTATAGGACACGACACAAGTGTCCTAAAGTCTCGTGGTCATGTCTAGGGGTTCGTCAGGTATACGGAGACGTGTCCAAGTGTCTGTACTGAGTCAGGGTTGTGTCGTGTCAAAGCAATCAGTGCGTATCAGAGGGGGTTTTACCCGCGCGTACAGTGCGCGCGCGCGGCCAGTACGACCAGTGCGGGGAGGATTTCTCCACGCACACAAAACGAGATGCTCCTAAATTTTGGGAGCATGGTGGCAGTCACTGTCCCAATACTCACCCAAAGTTTGGTGTGTCCTCGTGTCCTGTGTCGGAAGAAATAGACCCCGTGATGAGGACACAGTGCACAGTGCACGGACAGAGTGTTCGTCTCCTCGTGTGGATACGACACGACTCAAAAATCAAGAAGAAAACACAGAAATGAATAAGCAACCCTTAGATCTAGGATTCTATTCAAATAGATTTGCAAAATTTGCAAATCGAAATGGTTCGGGCATTTCGTCGAATACTTAACATACACTACGACACATGTCCGATACGGACACCAAATGGACACAAAATTCACCCAAATTTTAGGGAAACCTAGGGGACTCCTAGATCTAGCCCTACATGCAAAGAAAACCGAAATTTAAATCAATTTAAGGAGTTTTACCTATATGTGCAAATTACAAGAAAAGCTCCAAATGGAGGGTGTTTTTCTTGATGGCTAAATGCTCCAATTGAGCCCAAAACTGAGATTAACCTCCAGAAATATTAAATATACAAAAATTAGGACCTAATGCAAAAGACTAGGATGAAAAAGGAGATCAAATGAATAAATGGGAATTTTTGGAAGGGGAAAGAATACCTCTCTTTTCTCCAAGTGTTGGAATGATAAAAAGAGGCAAGCCCTAATGAATAAGTGTTTAAATAGGGTGGGGATCCCTATGTGGTTGTTCATAGGTTTAATAATTAGGGTTAGGATTCACTAAATGGCCCATGGGCTTAAGTCATGAGCAATTAAATAGTTAAGCCATAAGTCATTTCATAAAATCACAAGCCATGACTTAAATTCACTAAACCAAATCCCCTCATTCTAAAACTATTCTCTAATGACTAAAATAGGTTAACTCAAGTTAGACTATGGTCACCATGGCTAGGGTTAGGTTCTAGGCTAGTCCACTAGCTCTCAGCAAGTCATGGTCAACTAGAATTCACCAATTCAATAAATCACCTAATAATTCAAATAAGTCAAAATGACCAAATTACCCCTAGGTTAAAAATGATAATTAAACATCCTAATGACATGGTTAGGCTCTAGGTCATGCAGTCTCTCAGGTTTCACTAGCAGCACATCAAAATCACAAGTCATGACTTAACCAGTTTTTAAAAAAAATAAAAATTATTAAAAATCACTAAAAATCATAATGTGAATCAAACATCAATAATTAATAATTATAATTACAAAATATTCAAAATTACCCTCATCTAGAAAACTGGGTGTTACACATAAGTCTTCTACAGTTGTTGTTGCCCAGGCGCAACCTACCTCTTTTGCCCAGCCGCAATCTGTCTCTGTGGCTCAGACGCAGTCTGCTTCTGCTGCCCATACGCAGTCCACTCTTCCTACTGCCAAGGCGCAATCCATTCTTCTTGTTGTCAAAATACAGTCCACTACTCATGCTGCTAAGGCGCAATGTGGTGCTAAGGCACAACCAGTAGCCGATATGGCTATGGCGGAACCTAAGCAGTCGGTTGTCCAGGCACAGTCTGCTCATCATGCTGCTCTGGCGCAACCCAAAGGGACTAGTCCTCTGGCTATTCCCTCCTCCAATTCTCTAGTTCTGAACTTGGAGAAACAATATTTTAGTGCCAAAACTAGACAAAACAAAGGAAAGGGTCCTTTAATTCTGGCGCAACCTGTGCCTAAGATGGTCCCACAATAAAACAGAGGGAAACGCTTTTTAGCTAACCATCCCCAAAATAAAGGAAAGCACCATTTGGTCTTTTCTCAATCTTCCCTAGTCTATGACTCAGATGAAGATATATCAGATTCCATTCCCTTAAACAGAGGTCTTCAAATCTCTGCTAGGGGAAAGAATATTGATCAAAGAGGCATCTTGCCTACCCCTATGGGAACTACTCAAGATTTTCCAACCTTGAATATCTCAAGATCCAAGTAAGAAAACTTAATGGTATCTCAAACAGAGACACCTGGAGCAGAAGTCTCTGATTTACGTGCTTATCTCAACATGCGTCAATCAGTATCAACGTCGGTGAAATGCAAGAATACTATGCCAAGGGCCAATTACCCCAGAAATAAAAGTTTGAAAAGAAAGACCCAATCACTTATGCCAATGAGTTAAGTACTTCTTTGTACACTCACGGAACTAAGCATCTTAAGAACATAAGACATGTTCCTAATATCATTGAGGAATATATTCCTTCGACTTCTTCTCGTCCTATAGTGATGACTGATCTCCGAGAACGTCTTACACAAAGACGGGAAATCACAAAGATGTCTTCCTCACCTCTAAATCACTCATCAGAACGCCACTGCCTTCATGAAGTGGTCATCAAGCGTTGTTGCCAATGAGTTAAACGATCTGTCTTGTCTAAACTATACTTCAACTCCTAAACCTATGACGGGAGATGAAGACGAGCTGTTATATGCTTCTGTCAATATGACTTCTCGAGACACTAGAGGTAGAAAATCTTCAAAGCGTAGCACATCTCGTAATCCGAGTCAGCAATACTTGAGACAACTCCGTGAATCTAGTGAATGGGTCTTTCAACATACCAGATCGAAAGATCAAAATTCAGATCAGGATATCTTCAATCAGGAAGATATTCCCATTACTCATCTGGGAGATGATTATTTGTCTGACTTTGATGCAGATAGTGAATCTTCTGAACAAACTATCTCATCAATAATGGCAAGAGAGGTAAGAGCATATGCTATTACAGAAGATCAAGATGCTTCTAGTTCAGCCAATCAAGAGCAACGAATTGTTGTACTGGAACACAAACTGAAGACCATGGTAGAAATGGTCGCAAGTATGCATACTATAATCGTGGCCCAACATGCAGTACCGTCAGTTATAAATCCTGCTACTAATCCCAAACTCATAGCATCCTCTGTACCTATTAATGTTCATCTGGAGGTACCACCTTTCCAAGTTGTTTCTGTACCAGTTCAACCTGCTTCCAGTCAGTCTGGTGCTGGGGGTGGTAGTTACCATGCTCTTCCTCCTCCTAACAATTCAAATCAGCCTACCAATTCTCAAATATTAGGAGATGCTAATGAGGCTGTAAAACTCTTATGCACTCAGTTTGAGGTCTTTAAGCAGAAGGATGGTCTACAAAGACCTGGGATAAAACAACCTTATCCTGTAGAATGGAAGGAAGTTCAATTCCCTCATAAATACAAGCTTCCTACAATCATGTTGTTTGATGGCAGCACTTCTCCAAGTCAGTATATCAATCACTTTGAAGTGATGACAGACCAATTACAGCCAAATGATGCTCTCCTTACCAGAGTGTTCGTCGGTTGTTTAGTCGGTGCAGCATATGACTGGTACCGTACCTTGCCTAATGGCTGCATAACTTCTTTTGCTGGTTTCAAGCAAATATTCTTGGAATGATTCTATAAGGGAGTCAACGATATGACGATGTCTGTCCTTATCAAAATTAAACAAAGGCACAATGAATCTACAAAAAATTTCATTGAAAGATTCTGCCGAGAGGTACTTAAAATGCCTCTAGGAACTCCATCTGCTGTGACAATAAACACATGCAAATCAAACTTGTTGTCAATTATCAGCATGTGGACAGGATCAACACAATTTCAAGATTGGCCTTCTTTTATTGTGAATCCCAAGGCGACGGAAGTTAGCACTGAAACGTTCAAGCAGTTAGGAGTTCAAATGAATCATCCTAACCAAGATGAACATTCCACACCCGGTGGGAATAATCGCCAGAACAATCACAAGGGTAAAGAAACATTGGCCATCAATATCAAGGACAAGGAGTCATTTGTTGTTAATATTGCTCAGACGACACCGACTCCATCAGCACCACCACAGAAAGCATTTCGTCCAAAAGAAGAGTATTCTTTTGATGAAGATGATATTATGAGCATCTTCAATTGCTTGATCAAAAGCGACAAACTTCAACTTTCGGAGACAAAATGGCCAGAAGAGGGTAAAACTGACCACCCTAAATATTATTTTATCACAGATTTATAGGGCATCCAACCAGAGCATGCTACATGCTCAAAGGCAAAATCCAGGAGATGGTCAATTCTCGAGCAGTTATACTTCAGCAGAATGAGAAGACTATGACAGCCAATGTCATCTCTGTACAGTTTGGTGATTTCCTACCATAATTAGTGCAAGATGGTGTTATCCCTATTCCGAGGGCTACTCTCGAGATCATGAATCTCCCACCTACTAAATATGAAGGTCTTGTTCTATTATCCACTGATAAAGGAGAATTTATGTGGATTCACCCAGATCTGGTAGCAGACTTTGAAGCACCTTTTTCTTCTAATCAAAAGAAGTACTCCAAAACTAAATCCAAGAGCTGCAACATGGTATCCTTTGAACCAGTAGCAGAAGAAAAAATTTTAATTGGCACCAGATCTGGGAAACCTTATCTTCGAGAGTATCACAAAACTTAAAAGAATCCTACCCTATCTCCTGATGTTCCTCCTGTATCATCTTTCCCTGCTGAGAATATACCATCTACATCCTTGCCGGTAGTGGAACCAACTCCTCCCAAACCGACATCAGCAAAGAAGTTCTCATCTTTTGGACTTGAAAAGCCATATAATTTCGACATATTGGCTCAATTGGCTAATACTTCAGCAAGATTGTCAATCTTTGAACTCTTACGTCTCTCAAAAGAAACTCGAAAAACATTAAGTGAAGCTTTGATACAGGCTGATGCTTGTCATACTCTCATCAAAAAACCTGAAAAGGAGCCAGTCAGTTGTACACATTGTCATAGTATATTTGAATTAATGCCTAACATTACTTTTACACAAGATGACATACTTTTAGAAGACAATCGTCATGATCGTCCATGAAAGTCGATCACATTCTGATTGACCCAGGGTCTGCTCTTAGTATTATGCCAAAATCTCTGCTGGATGCTTTGAAGATCCCAGTGCATAATCTTTCTACAACTATCACTACAATCATGGGGTTCAATCAAGGAAGAAGTGAACCTTTGGGGAACATACGCCTGAAACTTCAAATCGACAATCTTCGTACGAAGGTAACTTTCTATGTAATTGATAATCATGGCTCATACAATGCTTTGTTAGGAAGACCATTCCTCCACGAACACAACATTATACCTTCTACTCTTTATCAATGTTTCAAATATGTAGATGGCAATAGAGAAGTCCAGAAAGAAGTTGTAGACCTAAATCCTTTCAAGGGGCTGAATCGTACTGTAACGACTCTCGCATGTACAAAGAAAAATTCATGAAGATGGTACTGGCAATAGATACTAATAAAGAACAGAAAGGTGTACCAAATAATACTCTGGTGATCCCTATCAAAGGGCGTACTTCCTGTCCGCAGTCTTCCAAACCATTGACCATCTACCTTCCTTCTCACAAGAAGCAACTTCCTGGTGTTAGTCAGGAACAAAAGGAGCTCATCTCTTTTGAGCCACTTGTAATCGACCTTCGTCGTTAAAAGCCCTCTCCTCATTCTCGCTCTTCTTCTTCCCCTTTAGTTATCAATCTGACTAAGCCTGTTAAGGCTAAAGGTCCTATTGTAAATGATGGTATAAAAATTAATAAAGCTTCTCCTTTGCAGTATACTGATGTCTCTTATTATACTCAATGTTATTTGGATATGCTAGATAGCTTTAAGCCACTTACAATAGGAGTCGTATCATCTATACAAAATGTGGTATCATTGGATTCAATACAAGAATTGTACTTCTTAGTACCGTCTCGAAAGAAAGATGAAATGCCTATACTTTTTAATAAATGAGAAGAACAAAAAATCATGCTTGACAATGATAATAAGAATGATAGAGGAAGGCTACAATTACGTCGCTATAGTCTGCAATCTAAGGCAATCGTCCATAAATGGGCTATGACTTCAGAACTGGTCTCAATAGTGGTAAAGGAAGGCGAACTCCTATTCGTATTTTTGTTCCAAAAAGAAAATCACAACACTACAGTAAAATGAAGCAGAGATTAGGTTATACTTCACCACTTCTGACTCCAAAACCTTCCGAATCCGATGAAGAAGAACGATCAAACTCTTCTGATTCTATTTCATGGGATTCTGATACTAGTAATGGTCATGTTTATTGAGTAATGGTATCTTCTAATATAGTGTCTACTGAATTCCCAGAAGATGACGAAGATGATATTAAAGAATCTCCTGAAGTAGACCCTTGGGCACAAAAGATGGACAATCTGTGGGAACTCCATTTTGAACAACGAGAACCACATACTGAAGATCAACTAATTCAGATCGATGTTGGAGAGAAAGATGTGTCACGACCGATCTTTATTAGCAAAAATCTTCCAGAAGATGATAAATAAGAACTAATTCACCTCATTCGTGAATATATTGATGTCTTCGCCTGGAGTTAAGAAGATATGCCGGGATTAGATCCTCAAATAGCAACTCATAAACTTAACATCTTGTCTAATGCTAAACCAGTCAAACAATAGCAACGGCGATTCAAGCTTGTGGTTTTATCAGAGAAGAACAACATCCTGACTGGGTAGCCAACGTTGTACCAATTTTAAAGAAGACCGAAAAGGTTTGGGTATGCATAGACTTTCGGGATCTTAATGATGCTTGTCCTAAAGATGAATTTCCTCTTCCAATTACCGATGTTATGATCAACAATACTTGTGGATTCGAACGAATCTCTTTCATGGATGGATTTTTTTTTATACAGTCAAATCCGGATGAATCTTGAAGATGAAAAACACACTTCATTTCGTACTCCTCGCGGAGTATACTGTTATACGATCATGCCGTTCGGTCTTAAGAATACGGGTGCAACTTACCAGCGGGCTATGAGTACTATCTTTCGAGATCATCTGCGAAAGACTGTCGAATGCTATATTGACGATATTGCTGTCAAACGTCGTCTAAAGGAAGATCATATCCAAGATTTAAGAACTATTTTCAATCTAATGCGTCAGCATCAACTCAAAATAAACCCCACCAAGTCTTTCTTGGGTGTCTCTAGTGAAAAATTTCTTGGATTCGTTATTACCTCTAAAGGTATACACGTTGATCCCGAGAAGATCAAAGCCATTCAAGAGATGCATCCTCCACGCAACCTAAAAGAGCTATGAGGATTCCAAGGTCGACATGCGTACATCAGGCGGTTCATTTCGAATTTATCTGGACGTTGCAGACCATATACCCAGTTAATGAAGAAAGGTGTATCTTTCGTTTGGACGAAAGAATGTCAACGAGCATTTCATGACATAAAGTAGTATTTAATGAGTCCACCGATTCTTATACCACCGATCTTAGGAATACCCTTCTTGATGTATGTCCGAGTAATGGACCATTCATTGGGAGCTCTACTGGCCCAGAAGAACAAAGAAGGTCATGAACAAGCCATCTACTACCTTAGCCGGACGATGATTGGAGCTGAACATCGTTATAGTCCGGTGGAGGAGGAATGCTTAGCCTTAATGTTCGTTGTTCAAAAGACAAGACATTACATCATCGGCCAAACTATTCATGTTATATTCCGAGTCAATCCTCTTCGAGTCTTAATGAAAAAGCCCAGTACACTCAATTCTAGGCTTGCTACATGGACTATATTATTAGCACAATATGATATGGTCTATGTTCCTCAAAAGTCTGTGAAAGGCCAAGCACTAGCTAATTTCGTAGCAGCTCTTCATGTTCATGAAACATCTAAACTTTACGATGAGATTCCAGACAAAACATTGAAATCAAATATGGTCTCAGAAGAATTTCCTACTTGACATTTAGTCTTCGATAGAGCATCTAGAATTGGACCTGGAGGCACCCTTGTCGCTGGAGTAGGAATTGTTCTTGTTTCACAAGATGGATTAGCTATTCAGAGAGCTTATTCCTTAGATGAGTCGTGCTCCAATAATGTAGCAAAATACAATGCCTTGCTCATTGGACTCTAATTAGCCAAATAACTGGATATTGAATATCTCGAAGTATATGGTGATTCTAAACTGATTGTTAATCAGGTCAGAGACATATATGAAGTTTGACATCAAGATCTGGTTCCGTACCATGAAGCAGCAATCAAAATAGCTTCTTTATTTAAAGAGTTCTTCATCGAACATGTACGTCGAGTATGTAATACAGAATCTGATGCCTTAGCTAACCTAGCTACGGTATTGGAAGTTCCAGTCAAAAGACAACGAATGGTTGTTATCTATAATAAAGTACTATTTTATATTGAAAACAACCATAACATTGAATTTAGTAATTCAACTGAAGCCAATGTCATTAGCGAGGACTGAAGAGCACCTTTCATTGATTTTACAGTACATGACATATTACCAGAATATCCTAAAGAAGCTACAAGTATTCGTCGCTGATCGCTTCGATTCTATTATAATTATATCACTAAAACTCTCTTCCGAAGAACTTTTGATGGATTACTTTTGAGATGTCTTGCTGGTGATGAAGCAAAGTAGATATTACGTGAAGCTCATGATGGTGTTTGTGGAGCACATTAGCCCGGTACTAAACTTTAGGATCGTATCCGACGTATGGGCTACTACTGGCCTTCTATGGTATCAGATGCCATTGACTATGCAAGGAAATGCCGTGCATGTCAGATTTATGCAGATTTTATTCGCCAACCGTCGGAGTTTTTTCATTCGACTGCTGCCTTATGGCCCTTCGAAGCTTGGGGCATGGATATAATTGGTCCTATCAATTCTTCTGCATCTAAAGGACATCGGTTCATCTTGGCTATAATCGATTATTTCTCTAAATAGGCTGAAGCTATACCTTTAGCCGAAGTGAAGACTAGAAGTGTCATCAACTTCATTAAACATCATACGATATACAGATTTGGTGTACCTCATCGAATCATCCATGATAATGGGCAATAATTCGTCAGTCAGAAGTTTACCAGGTTCTGTGATGACAACTTAATCAATAATGTTGCTTCTACGGCCTATAATCTAGCAGCTAACGTGTTAGCTGAAGCATTCAACAAAACTATTATCAAATTCCTTAAAAAGTTTGTTTCTATTAATAAACGTAATTGGAGTGAGAAACTTGGAGAATGTGTATGGGCTTATCGTACTACAGTCCATAATCCCACAGGTTGCACACCTTTTTCTCTGGTATATAGATGTGAAGCTGTCTTACCACTGGAAATTTAAATTCCATCCTTGAGAATTTCCATTGCTAATGAGCTTACCACAGTAAATAATAATCATCTTCGGCTTCAAGAATTGGAGGCGCTCGATGAGAAAAGACTACTGGCCCAACAATATATCGAACTTTGTCAAGCCCGAATTTCAAAAGCTTTCAATCGCAAAGTCAAAATACGAACATTTCAGGAAGGCGAGCTATTTCTTATAGTTAGATGTCCTATCACTATGACTCATATGAGCAAAGGCAAGTTCGAGGCAAAATGGAAAGGTCCATATGTGATAAATAAAGTTTTCTCAAATAGAGCCTATCAACTAACAGATATGGATGGCAGAGTTTCCATGATGCCTATCAATGACAATTTTCTTAAGAAATATTATGTACAAAAGCAAAATGTTCTTCATTCAGAAAAATAATGTAAATAAAAGTTTATTTTTATTTAAAAGCAGAAAAGAGTTACATAATATTAAGGATGGGACGAGGACCCGATCGTTCTTGATTAAATACATGGTTTGCCAGCAATTCAAATATTTTCTTGTCTGAACACACTAGCAACTCACAAGCACCCACCCTTACTGCTTCTTCTTCGGTAGTCTTCCCAGGCTCCACCAGCTTGGCAATTAAGTCCTGCTCTGGTGCAGGAGCAGTCGAGCCTTCACCTACTTCTTTCTGAGGAGGCATCAGAGGCACAACAGGAGGCGTCTCTGTCATTCCTTCGATCTTCGGAGTGAGCAAATCTTTGGAAGACATTTTATACATAAAGAAAAGAAATTGACGATATCTACAAAAGTTTTGCTCTATTTATAGACAGAATGACTAGATAGTCGACTTCGAGAACCAATGCGACTTTTTAAGAAGTCCAATTGTTCATTCATTTATAACTGTTCATTCATTTAATGTTCCTTCCTCGAAAAATGACGTAACTGTTCATTCATTTAATGTTCCTTCCTCGAAAACTGATGTAACTGTTCATTCATTTATTCTCTTCCTCGAGAATCGAGATGACTGTTCATTCATTTCAGTGTCTCTTCCTCAAAAATCGAAGTGACTGTTCATTCATTCACTTTCTTTGATTTATCATTCATTCATCCACTAATCTTGGCATTTATTGTCTCTTATTTACTTTATTGTAAATAGCAGGAATTCATGTACCCCATACCTCTGAATTTCGATTATCTACATTAGCAACTTGTCACGTTCCTATTACCTCTGATAAAGTTGTTTATTGAAATAACAGTATTGCTAAACTTTATATATGCCACGTCCAAATTACCTCTGAGCAGATATAATAAATATTATTATTTTCTAAATCAAGAAATATATCATGTCCAGTACCTCTGAATATATTTTCTATTCTATTACTTATATCTATAACAAGATATGCAATAAGTAATGGAACCACATAAAAAGTTTCTCATTTTATTTCTATTACAAAAAAAGAAATCCATTGTAATAAAAAAGGCAACAAGTTTTGCTCATTCTACTCTAAAGGATAGGTAATAAGTTCTGCAATTTGCTTCTGTAGAACTTGAACTCTTTCATCACGAGAATCTAGCACTCTCTGCCTGGCTTCAACTCTTCCTAATTCAGGATCAAAAGGTTGTAGAGCAGCAGTTTGACGTGCTAGTTCTTCATTCTGTAGACGTTCAAATTTCCACTACCAAAATTTATCGATTTAGCGACGGCCCTATCCGTCGCCAATTCGACGGTAATTACAATTAGCGACTGATAACCGACGAATTTTGGCCAAAAAAATCCGTCGGCAATCAGCTCGTCGCTAATAACGTTTCGTCGCTACGTAGTCGTGAAGCGACGGAATAGCGACGGCTTTTCGACTTCACAATACGAAACTTTAGCGACGCATTTCCGACGGACTCTCGTCCATTTCAAATTTTAAGTACTGAACTATGTAGAGAACAGCAACGTAAAATTCCGTCGGTAACCCGTCGTAATAGCGTATCACAGCGTATCGTTCCGTCGCTAAGCCATCGACGCCTTCGATAACAAATGACGGATTAGCGACGGTTTTCTGACGGAAAATCCGTCGATCAGCTTCTGGAAATTCATGTCATTTTCAGCAACCTGGCGACGGAAAAGTCGTCGCTATTCCGTCGATATATATCGACGGAATACGGACTGATTAATCGTCGATCTTGTTCTGGAAATTCTTGGTATTTTCAGAACAAGGGCGACGGATAGGTCGTCGCTATTCCGTTGAACAATGTACCATACCGACGGATAATCCGTCGACCATCCATCGCTACCTGGAAAAATTTTCAAATCTCCAGTTAGCGACGGAATAGCCGTCGAAAAGTAGTCGAAAACTGGTAGTAACCGTCGCAAAACGATCACAAGTCCGTCGCTAACTGAGAATATTTTGAAAAAAAATTACAGCGCTTTCATTTTTCGCAAAAATTTGCATAAACCAAACCAATATATAATGCACACCAATTATCCAACAATCACATAGACCAAATATATTATGTACACCAATTATCCAAGAATCATATAGACCAAATATGCACATACGAATTTAATGCACACCAATTATCCAGGAATCATATAGACCAAACCAAATTAATATAAAATAGACATCAATTATCCGGAAGAGTAACCTAATATTCATCGTTATAATCCGATCATAGCACAAATATTCCAAATTTTTCACAAATATTCCAAAACACATAGGAAAGAGTTGGCCAGTTACAGTAACCTAATATCCATCGTTATAATCCGATCATAGCATAAATATTCCAAAATTTTCACAAATATTCCAAAACACATAGGTTGTAAAGGTGGCCAGTTACAGTAACCTAATATCTATCGTTATAATCCGATCATAGCACAAATATTCCAAAATTTTCACAAATATTCCAAAATACATAGGAAAATCGACTTTGGCCTCAACAAAGACCACAAGTCAGACGATAAATCCTCACAGCCAGGGATGATAGTTGCGTTGAGGCATGTACCATTCTATCAGCCACTTTGCATACGAAGGCTCAATCTGGTTGAGGTCTTCTGTAGGGACAGGAGGGTCGGTCCCGATGCTACTACTCTCTGACGGTGGCTCCTCCTTAGCTTCAAGCTTGGGAGCAATCTCTTCCCTGATGGTCATCGGTTCTTCCTTGACCTCGACCTTTGGTAACACCTTCTCCTTAACAGTTACCGGCTCTTGTTAGACGACGGAGACTTCCTCCGTGTCGACCTCCAAGGGTTTCTTGCCTCGACCCCTTCCTCGACTAGCAACACCACCTCGACGAGTCCTAGAAGCCATATTTCTGACAACAAAAATTTTCATATAGGGTAAAGAAATTTACTCAAGTTATAAAAGTTGTGACATTGGTTTTTTGCGTTCATCATCATTAGAGTGAGCAGCACTGGAAAATTTGTGACGTTGGTAGCATGAGAGAGTAAAAATCTGTATCACAAGACTAACAGAATTACTATGTAATCATGTACTCACCAATAACCGGATGTAGCTGGAGTCGTTGGGCCTATCGTGCAGTAATTTGTGGATCCGCTGGTATAGGCCAGATGTACTTAGTATCTAGTGTATCAGATTAGTATCGGTCTATCGGTTTGGTATAGGACGTATCATATCGGTATTGGCCTTAACAAATTATTATCGTCCTATATCCGATATGTACATGTATCGGCCGAATAGCTAGGATTCATATTGGCCTTATCGATTTGGTATCGATCATATCCGATAGGTATCGGCCGTGTTGGATTAGTATAAACTATTTCGGATTAGTATCGTGGAAGGTTTAGTAACAACTGTACTTGGATTTCTCTCTTCTCGAGCTAGAATACCATTGCAAGAGAATCACCAGATCGTGATTGGCCAGTTATAGTAACATACATACTTCCTTTTCCATCAGGAAAAGCGAGATTGAAAAGAAAGTATGTATGTTCTATAACTGGCCATCTACGCTCTCGTGACTGTCTTGCAATGGTAATCTAGCTCTAGAAGAGATAAATCCAAGTACAGTTGTTACTAAACCTTCCACGATACTAATCCAAAATGGTATATAATAATCCAACACGGCCGATACCTATCGGATATGACCGATACCAAATCGATAAGGCCAATATGAATCCTAGCTATACGGCCGATACATATCGGATAGGACGATACCAATTCGCTAAGACCAATACCAACCGATACGGCCCATACCAAAACGATAGATCGATACTAATCCGATACGGTCAATACTTAAAAGTACCTACGGTCCAGGAGGTTGATCAGCTATAGTACATCCATATACGATCAACGAAGTAACGATCCATTTCAATTTGGATGTAAAAATCTGTATCGTAAGACAAACTAAACATAATCAGTTCTATTTCACATGCTTAATTGCCAAGTATGGGAACGAATGGCTCAGAACACAACCCAAAATTCATTCTAGCATACATTAGTGTGAATCATCTACGTTCTGTACATATAGTGTAGTATATGTTCTTATCGTATCTAGTATCTGAAGGATGTAACAGAATCAAGATGAACTCACATAATGTTTACAGTCTTGGTCTCAACTGTCTTCGATTCGATGATCCCATGTCATAGGTTAAATAAATCACTAACCTCATCACGGTGAGTCTTGGTGTAGCACTCAAATGTGGGGCACCTGTAAATTTGCCGAGGTTTTAAATCATCGACATTGAGTTTTAAACCCTCACGTAGCCTTTCTGCTTCACTTCTAGGGTCGAGCAGCATCTTCTTGCAAGTTTCGGTCTCCAGATACTTAGTGTCAAGATTCTGGACGCTTTCGTAGAGCATGTCAACGCATCCTAGCGTCAATTTCCTGCCGAGAAAATTGACGCTAGGATGCGTTGACATGCTCTACGAAAGCGTCCAGAATCTTGACACTAAGTATCTGGAGACCGAAACTTGCAAGAAGATGTTACTCGACCCTAGAAGTGAAGCAGAAAGGCTACGTGAGGGTTTAAAACTCAATGTCGATGATTTAAAACCTCGGCAAATTTACAGGTGCCCCACATTTGAGTGCTACACCAAGACTCACCGTGATGAGGTTAGTGATTTATTTAACCTAATGTAGTAAACTTGTAATTTAAAGTTGGAAGAACATGTAAGTAGCCTTATAGTTTCTGCCTCGCCAGTCGAATGGCTTAATTGCCAAGTATCAGAACGAATGGCTCAGAACACAACCCGAGATTCATTCTAGCATACATTAGTGAGTTCATCTTGATTCTGTTACGTCCTTCAGATACTAGATACGATAAGAACATAGATGATTCACACTAATGTATGCTAGAATAAATCTTAGCTTGTGTTCTGAGCAATCCGTTCTGATCAAGCATCTTCCTTCTCCTCTCCTTCACCATGGCTCTGAACAAATCTGCTCCTCCCTCTACTTTCCTTCTTTTTATATGACTCTCTCAGCCACATATGACATCCAGCTCAAGTGTAGAGTCGGGGGAGAAGAAGTGGGCAGAAAGAGGAGGGGGAAGCAGCTCAGCCGGCGACATGACCCGGAGGTAGTACAGAGGTTTTCTTCAACAAACGTAGGAGAACTATAAGGATATATCTTTTCACAACATATCACCCTGTCAAAGACCCTTAATGTGACAACCATGTTACCGCGGTATCGGAAGACTAACATGTTATAATTTTCTAAGCCGTGTGTTTTGACATAATCCTCCAAACTCTTTCCTGCTATGTAATAATGCAAGATTACTACATAGGAGGAAAGAGTTGGGAAGATTATGTCAAAACACACGACTTAAAAACTTATGACATGTTAGTCTTCCGACACCGCGGTAACATGATATTCACATGAAGGGTCTTTGACAAGATGACATGTTGTGAAAAGATATATCCTTATAGTTCTCCTACGGCTGTTGAAGAAAACCTCTGTACTTCCTCCGGGTCATGCTGCCGGCTGTGCTGCTTCCCCCTCCTCTTCATGTCCACTTCTTCTCCCCCGTCTCTACACTTGAGCTGGATGTCATATGTGGCGGAGAGAGTCATATAAAAAGAAGGGAAGTAGAGGGAGGAGCAGATTTGTTCAGAGCCATGGTGGAGAAGAGGAGAAGGAAGATGCTTGATCAGAACGGATGGCTCAGAACACAAGCCAAGATTTATTCTAGCATACATTAGTGTGAATCATCTATGTTCTGTACATATGGTGTAGTATATGTTCTTATCGTATCTAGTATCTGAAGAACGTAGCAGAATCAAGATGAACTCACTAATGTAATACTAAGACATCATCTACTACTATATAAGATATAGTGATAGGTTGTTGTATCATCATTGCCGAGGGATGAGGGTCGGAGGACAGTCAACTTTATCTAAGGCTACTTGCATAGTTTATGCCTCGCCAGTCGAATGGCTGTAGGGACTATGTCATAATCACCATGTCGTACCGTAGACTAATGCAAATAGAGCTGGAAATATCCGTCACTAACCGGTCACTAGTCCGTCGGTAACTGAGAATTTTTTTAAAAAAAAATTGCAACACTTTCCTTGTTCACAAAAATATGCATCAACCAAACCAATATATAATGCACACCAATTATCCAACAATCACATAGACCAATATGCACATACGAATTTAATGCACACCAATTATCCAAGAATCATATAGACCAAACCAAATTAATATAAAATAGACATCAATTATCCTGAAGAGTAACCTAATATCCGTCGTTATAATTCGATTTATCTTTTCTATCCTTTATCTACGGATATATAGTTTCTGCCTCGCTAGTCGAATGGCTGTAGGGATTATGTCCTGATCACCATGTCGTACCGTAGATTAATGCAAATGGAGCTGGAGCCAAAATACAGAAACCAAAATACATAATCAAATCCCTGGGAGGGATGGCTCAGAATACAACCCAACTGGAGAGGATACTCTGAGAGATCCATCTGAGTATGACGTATACTCTGAGAGATCACCTTTACAAGAATGATATCAGTAGCAGGATTGAGTGCTGGAGAGGATATTATCAGAGTATACGTCCTACTCAGATGGGTCTCTCACCGTTACTATTTTTTTCTGATAGCATGGTGGATGTGCTCCATCAACAGATTCTTGCTCCGAGCCAAAACTTTGCCCCGGAGCTCAAGTGGACATTCTTCGTGTAGAGCTCGAGTGAGAGGTTCCTGACAGCATGGTGGTCTCTTTTGTTAAAGTATCCGTGCTTGTCCCACAACCAATATGGGATGAGCACGGATACTTTGACAAAGGAGACCACCATGCTGTCAGGAACCTCTCACTCGAGCTCTACACGAAGGATGTCCACTTGAGCTCCGGGGCAAAGTTTTGGCTCGAAGCAAGAATCTGTTGACGGAGCACATCCACCTTACTGTCAGAAAAAATAGTAACGGTGAGAGACCCATCTGAGTAAGACGTATACTCTGATAATATCCCCTCCAGCACTCAATCCCACTACTGATATCATTCTTGTAAAGGTGATCTCACAGAGTATACGTCCTACACAGATGGATCTTTCAGAGTATCCTCAAGTGATAGGTTGTCGTATCATCACTGCCGAGGGATGAGGGTCGAAGAACAGTCAACTTTATCTACGGATACATAGTTTCTGCCTCGCCAGTCGAATGGCTGCAGGGACTATGTCCTGATCACCATATCGTAGTCCAATACAATCCAGAGATTGACACAGTTCTAGTTCATATATGTAGTCCAATGCAAATAGTCTAATACAAAAACAACTCAATATAAATAGTCCAATACAAATAAGTACTAATAGCTAATGAGAACCACGCTGCTCACGCAAACGCTTAGTGATACGATCACGCAACCACCTCGAAAAAGCAAGATTTTTGGCGTGAGGAGAGATGTCGTCCCTTGCAAGGACTGCTTGAAGAGAACTCCCGGTCTCACTAGCTACCGGTGCTGGATGAATAGAACTCCCAGTCTCACTAGTAACCGGTACCACTTCCTCCTTAACTGTAGGAGGAGCCACCTCAGCATTCACTATTTTCCTCAAACGACGTACCGCTCCTCTGGTCATGGGTGCCATCTGGTAAGATCGATAGTCACAAATAATATAATTGTAACATAAGCAAGCTAACTAAAGGAACCATCGTGTAATTTGAGTACATTTTCGAAAGCCGATAAAGTATAAAAAATTTGATTTTTTGCCAAGTGTGAGAACGGATGGCTCAGAACACAACCCAAGATTCATTCAAGCATACATTAGTGTGAATCATCTATGTTCTGTACATATGGTGTAGTATATGTTCTTATCGTATCTAGTATCTGAAGAATGGAACAGAATCAAGATGAACTCACATAATGTAATACTAAGACATCATCTACTACTATATAAGATATAGTGATAGGTTGTCGTATCATCATTGTCGAGGGATGAGGGTCGAAAGACAGTCAACTTTATCTATGGCTACATAGTTTCTGCCTCGCCAGTCGAATGGCTGCAGGGACTATGTCCTGATCACCATGTCGTACCGTAGATTAATATAAATTGAGCTGGAACTGGAGCCAAAATACAGTACTACTTCACCATGTTGTACCATTAATTACTCTCTCTCTCTCATCCCCCCTCCGGCGCTCTCACTCTCTCCGGCGCTCTCATACTACTAATTTCTATGTGTTTTAAGTGTAAGAACGGATGGCTCAGAACATAATCCAAAATTCATTCTAGCATACATTAGTATGAATCATCTATATTCTGTATACATATCGTGTAGTATATGTTCTTATCGTATCTAGTATCTGAAGGATATAACAGAATCAAGATGAACTCACTTAATGTAATACTAAGACATCATCTACTACTATATAAGATATAGTGATAGGTTGTCGTATCATCATTGCCGAGGGATGAGGGTCGGAAGACAGTCAACTTTATCTACGGCTACATAGTTTCTGCCTCGCCAGTCGAATGGCTGCAGGGACTATGTCGTACCGTAGATTAATACAAATGGAGCTGGAAATATCCGTCGCTAACTGGTAACTAGTCCGTCGCTAACTGAGATTGTCACATACACATATGTATATCACAGCTAGATGTATAGATATATACATCTATACAGAAGCACACAACTGATAGAACTCGCACTGTCCTTGAGACAGTGAACATATATACACCATGAATCCAAACCCCATATTCATATTTACTAATCCAAACACCACCAAACTAATGGAACACCCAATATGGATAACACATTATTTAGCCAATATATAAACTCAGATGAATTTGAGAAGCAAAGCCACCCGCCGCCCCCGACCAAAGCCCGCCGCCCTAAGCCCGCCGCCCAGTCCAGTAGTTCGGTTGTATATATATATGAAGAGTGCTTATGGCTGTGCGTCGGTTGCAAATAGCCCCGATGCCCCCGCCCCAAGCCAGCCGTCCAGCCCCCGACGTCGCCGCCCCAAGCCCACCGCCCAGCCCCCGACCCAAGCCAGCCGTCGAGCCACCGACGCTCCAAGCCCACCGCCCAGCCCCCGATCCAAGCCAGCCGCCCAGCCCCCGACGCCCCAAGCCCACCGCCGAGCCCCCAATTCCAAGCCCGCCTCCCAGACCCCGACGCCCCTGCCCCAAGCCCACCGCCCAGACCCCGCCCCAAGCCAGCCGCCCAGCCCCCGACGCCCCAACCCCAAGCCCGCCTCCCAGACCCCGACGCCCCCGCCCTAAGCCCACCGCCCAGACCCCGCCCCAAGCCAGCCGCTCAGCCCCTGATGCCGCCGCTCCAAGCCCACCACCCAGCCCCCAACCCAAGCCGGCCGCCCAGCCACCGATGCCCCAGCCCCAAGCCCGCCTTCCAGACCCCGACGCCCCCGCCCCAAGCCTACCGCCCAGCCCCCGACCCAAGCCAGCCGCCCAGCCCCTGACGCCCCCGACCCAAGCCAGCCGCCCAGCCCCCGACGCCACAACCCTAAGCCCGCCTCCCAGACCCCGAGAGAGAGAGAGAGAGAAAGATCGAGAGAGAGAGAGGGGGTTACCTTCGGAAGAGAGAGAGGAGAGGACGCCGACGTCGACGACAACACCGACGCCGATTACTGAAGCCGACACCGGCGAGAGAGAGAGAGAGGGAGAAGAGAGAGTGAATTTAGGGAGAATGCGAAAAGTTCCCCCCGTCGTTTCATTTAAAGTCTGGTACGTATATATAGCAACTAAATAGCAACGGAGGAAAATTTGTCGCCACGTAGTCGCCATGTTTGATACATGCCGACTGAATATCCGTCGCTACGTAGTCGAAGATATGTCCCGCCAATTCTCTACACAATTCTCGCCAAATAATCGACTACGTAGCGACGACTGGGGATACGTCGCTATAATTCCGACAGTCTAGCGACGGACGTGCGACCTTTCCTTCTCCTAAAATTAAAATAAAAAATGGCAAAGGCGTGTAGTCGGTACTCAGTCGCTGAGCGGCCACGAAGCCATCGCTAACACCGACAAAAAATTATCGTCGCCAAAAATCCGTCGCTAATTGAGTGTATTTTGGTAGTGTTCTCCTTTTGATGCGTCAGAGCCTCCATTTGATTAACAACAGCTTGATGCAAATGATTTTCTTGTTCTAAGCTTTGCTTGACAGTCTGGAGTTCTGCTTGAAGCTGGGCAATTTTAGCCTCCAAATCAGCACCCTTTTTCTCTTCCTCTGCAGCCTTAGTCTTATGACTCTCAGCAATAACAGCTGCATCAGCAATTTGGATGTTTAATTCAGAGGATTGTCTAGTAAAAGCCAGCAAAAATGCCTCAAAATTGTCTTTACTAGTTTCGGCTTCTCGAGCTATAGTTTCATATTCTGTGTTTATTAGTTCCTCGATATCTCCTCTTTTTAGCTCCTTGTAAGCTTTAATTGAGCCCTCCAGCTTATTCAAAATGTGTTCCAAAAATGTAGCCTGAGCCTCATCACCTTGGCTTTGGATACCTCCAATCAAGAATGAAGAAGGAGTTCTGATGGTACTGAAAGGAACATCTTCTCTCTCCATTACTCTATGAACCAGAGGCTCCAGGGATGTAAAGAAAACTTTTGTGAAGGAGGCCACCACGAACTTGTTAGTTGCCATAGCTCCTGGAGTGGCTACTATGTCTGCTAGAGTCTTTACAGTTTTATTTGGTGGAGGTACTTCATCTTGAGCGCTAATATGAGAAGAGCTTCCCTCCCCTGCTACAGTCCCTATAGGTTCTTCTACAAATCGCATATGTTATTTATATTAGTAACATATAATGCTGAAGCTGCTACAAAAAATAGATCATGCTTAGAAATTTACCTGAGATGGGTATATCACGAGGAGTCTTAAGAGGTTTGTCTGTCTCTGACTGAAGCTTTGACAGGGTCTCTGCAGACATAGTAGCCTGACTACTTCCTGCTCCCGATTCAGTCTGAAGTGGCAGAGTCATTAGAGTTTGATTTACTAATTCTGCTGCCACTCCAGATGTCTTAGGTTTCTCAGAGATTATGGGTTCATCGATCTTGGGATTGATATGTTCGTCATCGATAATCATATTCTCTTCATCTTCAGCAGTTGAGGGATCTTCATTAGCTGCGAGTTCCTGAGGTGATGGTGCACTCACTAAAGTTTGTTTTTCTTTAGTGATATTATTCCAATCATCATTATATTCACCAAAGTCGCAATCAGCTAAGGCTTCAGTCATCTCCTCTTCAGAATAAGTAGACTCTTAAGCTTTTGGAGGATCTTGTGGAGGCAAATCCTTCTCTAGAGAAGTGGCTTTCGGACTCACGGGAGTTGGAGATAGAACTGTTATTCCCGCCGCAGCAAGTACATTGCGGGAATACGTACCGTCACATTTTCTAAAGCATCTATGGTGGTAGTAGAAGGCTGGACATCTGCTGAAATAACCAATGCAAAGAAAGAGATCAATTTAATATACATCTTGGACAGAAAAATTGATATATTAGGGTATATCACAAATTTGATATTATCTTCTTGAGATGGTATTTCTTCAGTGATTACCAACTTTCTCCTGACCTCTCTGTGAGATGATGCGACCAGCTCTTCAATAGCTCCGGTACGATCGTCCTCCTGATCGATCAAAGAGGTAGATGCTCCTCCTTCTGTGACTCTCCTTTGCTTCTGAATAGAAGAAGGAGTGATGTCTTTCTCTCTAGAGGAAGAACTAAGGAGCATTTGTTTTGATTGAGAACGAGTTGTCCTCGTGGTCGTTGGTTTATTGATAACCAGTGACGTTCTTCTCTTCTTCTCCGGAGCCCTTGGAGAGTCGGGTCTATTATCCCGCTGAGGAGGTGCCGTCATATCCTTAGTCTTTTTTTTCTTCAAACCCTTAGCAGGGGATTTCTCCTTCCTCACCTTTATGGATAAATCCAGAAGATCTTGAACGTCATCAGCATAGTTCATTAAATTTGATCCCTCCAGTGGTGTATCTGTAGGATCTTTGTCTTCTTCATACCGAAAAGAGTGAGCAGCAGGTTTTCCCTATTTGGATCTGTCACGACCCGCACCCGCTTTTCGGATATGAGACGTATCCAAGCCAGCCTACGCCGCAGAGTCGGCGGTAGAACGCTGTCAAGCCCCCTAGAAATAAATGCTCAAGAAATATCATATTTGCTGCTCATTCACATTTCTAATTTATTAGAACAGTTACAACATTTATATTTAAAGAAAAATACAAAGTTTTACAATTAATGAAATGGTACAATGGCTATCTACTTCTAGGTTGGCCTCAGCATACCCAAATCTTCCCAGTGCTAAGAATGATCGCGGCTAAACCTAAAAAATATTGGTTTCCAGTCATGAATGGAACAAGTACACAAACCGACGGCAATGCAAAACACAATAGAATTAACAAGACATAAAAATAGCATATGGAATATGAAAGCTAGTAAGAAAACTGATGACATAGCACGATAGAGAAGTAAACAAGGAAAAACTAATAAAAGACATCTATCTAGGTGGTGTGAAATATCCTTTTCGACATGTGAACGACTAGGGGATAAATAAGGCACACTGCACGTGTCGTGCGCAGCGGCTAGCATTCACGAGAGACAATGGGATAGTTCTGGGTAGTCCACATGTCTACTAAGATATTTTCCCTCCCGACTACTCCGTGTGACGAGCGTGTCAACAAGCAACAAGATATATGTATAGACATGAAATGAAAAGACTACTATGAATCGAAAAACAATCAGAAAGTGCACTTGCCTGAGGTCCTTAGCTGGAGAAACCAATAACACTATACCACTCAACGAGCCACAATCAGTCAACACATGCAGAAGTATCCAGATGCTAAAATAAACAGTACCAACGTTCTCAGAATAGTCAAATTAGCTAGGATTGCCTATCCTTAAGTCCAATTCTGGATACAGGGCAAAAACGGTAATTTTGGGTCAAAACGTTGTCCGCCGTTGGACCCGCTTTGCACCGAAAAGCGTGCCAGAGTCAATGGTCTCTAAAGTCGTCAAACTGCTGTCAACAGGTCCGGTTAGCCTAGGGTCGATATAAAGTAGTCAAAATCACGCAAAATAGGGACATATGACTAGTCACGATCTAGATGCGATAATACTTTGAACTATTTATTTATCAAAATATTTTGTGTAAATACTAGGATGTCGAGAAAATCATTTATATTCAGAAAGTATTATATGAATTATCTAATATAAGTTTTATTTAAAACTATTTCTACGTGTATAAATTGTTTGCATAATAAGTCGAATAAAATTTGCGGTGCCAAAAGCTTTAGGGCTTAAAGCCTAATTATATATTTCTTTTACAAGATATTTTGAAAATATTATTTACCAAAATCTCAAAAAGTAATAATGTCATTAAAACATTAGTATTTAACAATAATACTATTAACAATAATAGTATATTTATACACTCTTTACTGAAACCTTATAATTATACCTATACTATTAATTAATTCGGTGAAAGTGACATTTAACTAATATACATTAAAACCTACTCTTAACTGTTGTTGCTCTTTCTTTTGGAAAGAGAACAACAGCACAAATCCCAATTTTGAGAGAAGGGAGAGAGAGCGAGGAAAGAGGCTCACCTCGGCAGCTTCGGCGGAGCACTACTCCGGCGAGGACGCCAACGAAGCTGGAAAGTTCGCTGAGATGGCTCGGTGCGGCCGAGCGCGGAGGCGCGGGGTTTGGGGAGATGACGCCGGTGGACAGGCTGCTCGGGGTGGACCACGGTCGGAGCGAGGGCGGCGCTCGACGGAGTATGGGTCCGCCCGCTCCGGATCTGGATGGCGAAGTCCGGCGGACCTCGAGAATCACGGTAGGGAAAGGTCGGGTGGAAGGAGGCGGTCTCGGCTGCTCGTCATCGGCTTCGGGCTGCACAGAAGAGCAGCCCAATTCTGGTCGAGATCTGGCGGTGCTCGACTGTGCTGCGGTGGTGGCGTCGAGGAGTCCAGTAGCAGCTCGTGACGACGATCGGCTAGATCGGACCCTTCCAGTGAGGCACAAATCGACAGACACGGCGGCGTCAACCACGAGCGTAGCGGCAAGACGGCCCTATGGACCGAATATGGTGGATCGATCCAGTCATGGCGGCGCCGAGAGTCCAGTCAGCGGTAGTCAGTATGCTCGCGGCCTCCAGAGCCACCGGCGAATCCGAGGAGGGTCGCCGGGATCGGGTGAGTGTTCGTCAGTTTCCCCTTGGCTTCCTCTTCTTTCTCCGCTGGTGGTTGAAGTTGTTTTTGGGACGTCCGTGTCGGCCTGTCGACACGGACACGATACTTGGGTTATAATATTGGAATAAGACGAATTGGACACGGACACACGGGTCCGGACACGGTATTGATTGATGGTGGTTCTGCGGATGGTGATGGTTTTGGTGGCGTTGGAAATTATGTATTGTTGAGGAGGCGACGACAGGGGTTTGGCCGGAATCTATGGAGTCGGGTGAAGATGGAGATGATGGTGGAAGTGGTCATGGTGGCGGGAACTCGCCAGGACAGGCACTTGATGGTCGGCTCGGGAAGGGCTCGGGAAGCATACGTTGTGGGGTTTTGTGGGGAGAGGCAAGCAAAAGCCTTCCTCTAAATAGGGTGAAAAAATTCCTATTTAGATAGAGATAGAATTATAATTTCCCACGAATTTAAATCACAACCGCAGATTGATTAAATCCAGGATCGGTTATAATAGGAATACCAAACAGTATTTAATATTATCAATGGAAATTTGAATCATATTTAAACTTAAATAATCGAATAATTGATGGTCACAATAAGTTTGAAGTAGGAACATAATGTAAATAATAATAAATCTACAAACAATTAATATTATCAACTAATTTCAAACATACAAATTCAAATATTCCATAATTAATTATATAGCACTTTGGGTCATCAAATATAAATTATATAAATTCAAACCTTTTCAAATACTACTTATCACATTCAAATATAACGTTTAAATTAAAAACAGTCTAACCATAATCAATTTAAGCCAATATTAATTCAAGTAACCTTGATATTAGCATGCAACCAAATCATATAATTTAATTTTATAGATGATCGACCGAATAATTTATAAAATAATATTTAGTATCTAACAATTAACCTATTTTTAAATTAAGACGATAACTGATTATCTCTATGAATAATATCTGATACAAACTTATTTTTATTATTCAAAAATCCTAAAAGTCATTTATCATTTTAAAACAATTTTTGAAATTAATCTTTAATAAAATCCAAGGTAATACTAAACATCTTCATAATCCTAACAATATAATTTAAAGTATTAGTTTTTGATAAAAGATAATATCATTCGCAAAGTCTCAATGAAAACGACCTTCAAGCACAATAAAAGAAAGAAGAAAAATTAATAATTAGGGAAATTCGGGAAGAGGGGTTACAAATCTACCCACCTTAAAAACAAATTCGTCCTCAAATTTAAGGACTACTAATTTAGGCAGACTTGGTAGATTGGCGAAAAAGGATGGTAAGATTATGTTATGGAAAATAAAATTGATGACAAGAAAAAGGAAAAAAGAAGAAGAATAAACCGCTCATAATAATAAAAAAATTCTATGATAAAAGCATTGATCAACTATGGTGGAAATGGAAGGGAAATAGGTATGGCTTGGTTTTGGAACCTTTGGCTATGATTTGAATTCTAAAAATGTTCTAAAATGTTTTCAAAAAGAATTCGACAAACGTTCATCAATCGAAGACTCTACCCACCTTAGAAAATTTCTTACTGGAAAATTTCGAATAACATAATTAGTCATGATCAAGAAATGATATGATCGTTGATCTAATGAATTAGGTCGTGATTAAAATTAAAATTTTAAGAAAAGATACTATGTGGCACGATTAGCTACCCTTGGGTTTATATAGGCATGATCAATGGTCAAAATTTTAGACTGATGCTAAACATGGAAAAATCACTTAGATAAATTTAAGAAGTAGTCGCGATCAAGGCTACTCTTGGAAGTCATCTAAGCATGATCAAAATTTAAAAGTTGGTACGAGCATGAACAAGATCACAATAGTCGTAATCACGAAGGAATAAAATAAAACATAGTTAAAATGTAGGCACGATTATGATTTAGTCATGAACAAAAATTGTTCAAGATCGATCAAAATTGAAATCATTATGGTACGAACAAATAGTTAAGCAAAATTATTTAGGCATGATTATAGAATCGAATTCTAGGATAACATGCGAATTGGCATGATTGAAATACAATCGAATAGTCTAGTTGTGATCTAAAGTTCGTTAAGGATGGTCCAAATCGAAACCGTTCTAATACGATCGATTGGGTAAGTATGATCATAGAATCGTAAGCTAGGGGTGATTATGAATCTAGTGGAAGAAAATCAAATTAGGGTTAAAAGAGGAAGATATCGAGGAAAAGAACAATCAGTCTATTGTGAAGTTGGTAACTATGAATAATGCACAAATCGATTTAGCAACTTTATAGTCGTATGCCAATAAAGGACGTAGCCTATATGGTATTCGAACATAAACATATCTGAAGTCATTTTACCGAGAATTTATGCCTCGCCAGTGTACAGCTAGCTGCAATAAACTCTTGGTTCCCCGACTTAAATAAGGATACGGTAATGAATACCCTATCAACTCTATCCAATCTTGACATAATATTTCAAGGAAAAAATAGGGCAACTAAGCTATAGCTTGAATGGCATTCGATAACTCACGCTTATTTGAAATTATTTCAAGTTGGGGGACATGCCACGCCAGTGTGCTACTGGCTGCAGTGAACCCGTAGTCTTGATAATTCAAATAAGTGACGACATTGCGCTGCTGTCTTGCCATCGCAAGTAAACGAACATTTTTTTAACTATATTTTATGAAATTTCAAAGGAGGTTTTAGGATTTCAAACAAATTCTAAGAGGGTGTAAGTATCTGTCTTTCCAGTATGAATATCAAGTCTCAAAAAGAAAGTAATTAGTTAGGAAGGATAACTCTTGAATCCAAAAACTTAACTTAAGATTAAGGTATAGACAATTGAGTTAGAAATTATTAAAAAAAATCCCTTGGGTCCAAGAAAATATAAGTGATACAAACTCATGTTATGGCGATGTTTAGAGAAGTCATAAGATAAGGTTATACAAATGATAAGATCAGGAAGGAAAGGACCGAAGGCAAAAGAAATATAAACTTAAATTTATATTTCTCTAACATTCAAGGTCGAGAAAAATATGTATAAAATACTATGTCTACGAATGTATTCATGCACAAGTATAGTCTAAATAAATCCCGAAATATCATTTTAAGGGAAGGTTATCATATTCCCACGTAAAATACAACTTTAAATAGCAATAACACATATATTATATTCAATATACAATTTATAGAAATTATTCACAAGACCAAAATGGACTACCAATATATATACAAATTATTAAATAACTAATTAAATTATTTATAGAGGTCACGTCACAACTTTGCCTGGTTTTTCTAGCTCGGACACACTTATGGTTCGGTCTTTCCTTCCGTAACCAATACATTAGTCAAAGCACGCAACTGCACTATCCGTGCCATTACTTCTAGTCATTTGGCACTCCAAAATTTAACCATGACTAAGATATTCCATAATAATAATTAAATATTTCTAAAATTCTAAAAATCCTATTTAATTCAAATAAGTAAATAAAAGAATATTTTTTTAAACTTTCGGGAGGATGTTACGAGTCTACCCTCCTAAGAAATACCGTCAAGTCAAAATGCGATAGTGTATCTTTCCATAAAAGTCATCTAGTGAGATCGATGTAACAACCTTAACTACCCAATTGTCAATTTAAAATAGGGACTCCTAGTCCTAACCATTCTCTTAAAATTGATTTGCCTCTAGTTGTGAATGAGCATTTCTTAGTCGCAGGCTTGTAGTGGTACGACTAATATGGTACCACCACGAGTTCGCACAATTTGTGAAAGCTGACCTGCGTGGGCCACCACAAAAACTTGTCACGACTCGCACCCGCTTTTCGGATACGAGACGTGTCCAAGCCAGCCTACGCCGCAGAGTCGACGGTAGAACGCTGTCAAGCCCGCAAGAAATAAATGCTCAAGAAATATCACATTTGCTGCTCATTCACATTTCTAATTTATTAGAACAGTTACAACATTTATATTTGAAAAAAAATACAAAGTTTTACAATTAATGAAATGGTACAATGGCTATCTACTTCTAGGTTGGCCTCAGCATACCCAATTCTTCCCAGTGCTAAGAATGATCGCGGCTAAACCTGAAAAATGTTGGTTTCCAGTCAGGAATGGAACAAGTACACAAACCGACGGTAATCCAAAACACAATAGAATTAACAAGATATGAAAATAGCATATAAAATATGAAAGCTAGTAAGAAAACTGATGACATAGCACGATAGAAAAGTAAACAAGGAAAAACTAATAAAAGACATCTATCTAGGTGGTGTGAAATATCCTTTTCGACATGTGAACGGCTAGGGGGTAAATAAGGCACACTGCACGTGTCGTGCGCAGCGGCTAGCATTCACGAGAGACAATGGGATAGTTCTGGGTAGTCTACATGTCTACTAAGATATTTTTCCTTTCGACTACTCCGTGTGACGAGTGTATCAACAAGCAGCAAGATATATGTATAGACATGAAATAAAAAGACTACTATGAATCGAAAAGCAATCAGAAAGTGCACTTGCCTTAGGTCCTTAGCTGGAGAAACCAATAACACTATACCACTCAACTAGCCACAATCAGTCAACACATGCAGAAGTATCCAGATGCTGAAATAAACAGTACCAACGTTCTCAGAATAGTCAAATTAGCTAGGATTGCCAGTCCTTAAGTCCAATTCTGGACACAGGGCCAAAATGGTAATTTTTGGTCAAAAGAATGTCCACTGTTGGACCCGCTTTGCACCGAAAAGCGCGCCAGAGTTAATGGTCTCTAAAGTCGTCAAACTGTATGTCAACAGGTCCGGTTAGGCTAGGGTCGATATAAAGTAGTCAAAATCACGCAAAATAGGGACATATGACTAATCACGATCTAGATGCGATATTCGAAGGAAATTTGTTTTATAAAGAATATCTTTATATAGAAAAATACTCGTGTACCTATATATATATATATATATATATATATATATATATATATATATATATATATATATATATATATTATACTTTGAACTATTTATTTATCAAAATATTTTATGTAAATACTAGGATGTCGAGAAAATCATTTATATTCAGAAAGTATTGTATGAATTATCTAATATAAGTTTTATTTAAAACTATTTCTACGTGTATAAATTGTTTGCATAATAAGTCCAATAAAATTTGCGGTGCCAAAAGCTTTAGGGCTTAAAGCCTAATTATATATTTCTGTTACAATATATTTTGAAAATATTATTTACCAAAATCTCAAAAAGTAATAATGTCATTAAAACATTAGTATTTAACAATAATACTATTAACAATAATAGTATATTTATACACTCTTTACTAAAACCTTATAATTATACCTATACTATTAATTAATTCGGTGAAAGTGACATTTAACTAATATACATTAAAACCTACTCTTAACTGTTGTTGCTCTTTCTTTTGGAAAGAGAAAAACAGCATAAATCCCAATTTCGAGAGAAGGGAGAGAGAGCGAGGGAAGAGGCTCACCTCGGCAGCTTCGGCGGAGCACTACTCCGGCGAGGGCGCCAACGAAGCTGGGAAGTTCGATGAGATGGCTCGGTGCGGCCAAGCGCGGAGGCGCAGGGTTTGGGGAGATGATGCCGGTGGACAGGCTGCTCGGGGTGGACCACGGTCGGAGCGAGGGCGGCGCTCGGCGGAGTATGGGTCCGCCCGCTCCGGATCTGGATGGCGAAGTCCGGCGGACCTCGGGAATCACGGTAGGGGAAGGTCTGGTGGAAGCGTCTGGGTGAAGGCGAGGGCGGAGCTCGGCGTGCTGAACGGTCCCCGCGTGGAAGGGACGAGGAGGCGCGGACCCATGGAGGGGGCACGGTGAACAAGCGGAGGAGGGTTTCAGGCCGGAGGTCCTCGAGCACGGTGGCGCTCTTGAGGCCGGCAGCGGAGGAGACGGGTGGTGCGCTCAATGGGTGGCCGGCGGTGGCGACTCTCGCCAGTTCTGCAACGCACGCATGGTCGCTCGATATGGCCAGTGGTCGGGATCTGGCGGCTGGGTTGAGGTGAGTCTGTTCGGTAGGAGCTCCGGTGGAGGCGAGGGAAGGCGGAGAGGGTTTCGGGGGCCCGCTCCGGTTCGGCAGGAAGGAGGCGGTCTCGGCTGCTCGTCATCGGCTTCGGGCTGCACGGAGGAGCAGCCCAATTCTGGTCGAGATCTGGCGGTGCTCGACTGGGCTGCGGCTGTGGCGTCGAGGAGTCCAGTAGCAGCTCGTGACGACGATTGGCCAGATCGGACCCTTCCAGTGAGGCACGAATCAACAGACACGGCGGTGGTCAACCACGAGCGTAGCGGCAAGACGGCCCTATGGACCGAATCTGGTGGATCGATCCAGTCATGGCGGCGCCGAAAGTCCATTCGGCGGTAGTCAGTATGCTCGCGGCCTCCAGAGCCACCGGCGAATCCGAGGAGGGTCGCCGGGATCGGGTGAGTGTTCGTCAGTTTCCCCTTGGCTTCCTCTTCTTTCTCCGCTGGTGGTTGAAGTAGTTTTTGGGACTTCCGTGTCGGCCTGTCGACACGGATACGATACTTGGGTTGTAATGTTGGAATAAGATGAATTGGACACGGACACACGGGTCCAAACACGGTATTGATTGATGGTGGTTCTACGGATGGTGACAGTTTTGGTGGCGTTGGAAGTTATGTACTGTTGAGGAGGCGACGACAGGGGTTTGGCCGGAATCTATGGAGTCGAGTGAAGATGGAGATGATGGTGGAAGTGGTCATGGTGGCGGGAACTCGCCAGGGCAGGCACTTGATGGTCGGCTCGGGAAGCATACGTTGTGGGGTTTTGTGGGGAGAGGCAAGCAAAAGCCTTCCTCTAAATAGGGTGAAAAAAATTCCTATTTGGATAGAGATAGAATTATAATTTCCTACAAATTTAAATCACAACCGCAGATTGATTAAATCCAGGATCGGTTATAATAGGAATACCAAATAGTATTTAATATTATCAATGGAAATTTGAATCATATTTAAACTTAAATAATCGAATAATTGATGGTCACAATAAGTTTGAAGTAGGAACATAATGTAAATAATAATAAATCTACAAACAATTAATATTATCAACTAATTTCAAACATACAAATTCAAATATTCCATAATTAATTAGATAACACTTTGGGTCATCAAATATAAATTATATAAATTCAAACCTTTTCAAATACTACTTATCACATTCAAATATAACATTTAAATTAAAAATAGTCTAACCATAATCAATTTAAGCCAGTATTAATTCAAGTAACCTTGATATTAGCATGCAACCAAATCATATAATTTAATTCTATAGATGGTCGACCGAATAATTTATAAAATAATATTTAGTATCTAACAATTAACCTATTTTTAAATTAAGACGATAACTGATTATCTCTATGAATAATATATGATACAAACTTATTTTTATTATTCAAAAATCCTAAAAGACATTTATCATTTTAAAACAATTTTTGAAATTAATCTTTAATAAAATCCAAGGTAATACTAAACATCTTCATAATCCTAACAATATAATTTAAAGTATTAGTTTTTGATCAAAGATAATATCATTCGCAAAGTCTCGATGAAAACGACCTTCAAGCACATTAAAAGAAAGAAGAAAAATTAATAATTAGGGAAATTCGGGAAGAGGGGTTACAGGATCTCTTTTCACTTGCGAAGCTATATGCAGAATGGAAGTTTTCAGCGAATGTGTTTGCTGAAGTATAGAAGTTTGCGTATGTATATAACATACGCGGGCCTTCTGGAAGATTGTAGGGCATGGAAAATATAGCTTTTGTACCCCGAGCGTTGTAATAGCTCCAGGACCTAGCCCCATCGATAAGGTAACCCTTGGCCTGTATGCAAGTAGTGTCATTTCCTACATGAAGCTGATTATATTCGAACTGCCGTGCAAATCGACTTGGCAAGTACGGTTCCAAATAGCACCCTTCCTTGAATCTATAGACCAAGTGAGAGGGACGGATCGCCTTCAGCCACGAAAAGATGGGTGGGCTTAAACGGAGTGATTCTTCAGCTAAATCCATCATTTATGGAGGCATAGCCTCATACCCATGAGGAGGCTGAACATACTGAAAACTCCATTCCGATCTACGGTTCAAGGCAAATATGCACTCGGAAAGAGCAGCATATTGCCTGTGAGCGTTGGAAAAGCGTCTGATGAAGTCTCCGTCGACAGTTCCTATATCAGGGTTCATCAAACAGGGATGGTGAAGCAATAGCCATCCGAATAGATAGGTGTATGGCATCTCGGTACGAGGAAAATCTTGCCTCGCCGCTTTGTTATTCAGCATGGTCTGGATAAAAGAACGCAATCCTGCGTTCAAGCGGCAGGTCATGGCCGATAAGAGATCCATCTTGTATCCAAGGACAAGACATGTTGCATCAAACAGGACCCCTCGATGGAATCTGTAGACTGTACTGGCTCCTGGAATTATAAAGCGCCGTAGCCATAAAGATAGAAAACCCGCTAGCTGGGCCTCTTAAGACATAGGTCTGTAACCCTGTCTAAGTTAACTCTGGACAGTGTCGCCAGCCTTGAACGAATGCAAGTCCTCAGCCAGCGTAATATCTCCATGCTCATGTTGCTCCATTAGATATTGTATGTCGCTCTGATTGAAGGGTTCAAAGAAAGAGGAGCACATGCTTGACTTTCAATTGGCTTGTCCTCCCGTGCATAACCCAAGAAGAGATATGGCATCCACTTGGTGGTACCTGTAGTGGCGCTTTTGTAATAGAGCGAGCAGATCTTATAATGACACAGTAATTCTTGGAAGAAGATGATCATTTGAGCGTTCTCCTCTGCCATAGCATCCAGTTTTTTATTTGTGGGTACATTCTCTTCTTATGGATTATCGCCCATTGGTAGGTGAGAGAGATATTCTATCTCATGAAGAGCAAATCCCATTTCTCCATGGGGAGTCATGAAAGTCCCAGTGCTTTCATTGTACCTCTCTACTAGAGCCAAGAGTATATGAGCGTTCGGGCGAATGCCATATACTGTTGTCCAGATGGCATTGTAGAGACCTAGATCGAGGAGCTTGTCCTTAAATTGATCCAAAATCCAAATAGACAAGCTGCTCCAGCACTTCATCTCTGGGTTAACCAGACCTGTCATACGCATAGCGTGGTCTGGATATCTTCTTTCAGCTTTTACAAATGTATTTACAAAAATGGGTATTTTGACCGGAAGGAGCAGGGAGGAATCCTCGAGAGGGATGAAGCTTGGCTTCAAACCTCTTATATGTGTACTGTATTTTTCAGAAGTACTGTAAAAGAGGTCCCTGTTCTTCAGACCCGGTCTGTAACAGATTTTGCCGACTCTTGTCTGCTGAATAGGAGTCAGATCCCATGACATTCTTCTGGGATAGCTGGCAAAAGCATATTGGGATAATGCCATAGACCTTGATATTTTCGTGAGGTATATGACTTTGTCCTCCTTTGTGAAAATTCTCCCCTCTTTTCTGGTCTTAGGCTGGGAGGTCTTCATGATGGTATCCACGAATAGAAAGGCAGGTTTCTTGTGGACCACAGTATCCAGACTTTTAAGAGGTTCCCCATTTATTAAGTTCAGCAGGGTTTGATTATCTTGGGCAATGAGTTCGTGCTTCAAGACCGTCGTACTGAGGGAATATAACATGGGACAAATTCTCCTTATACTCCGAGACATTGAATGCTGAAGCAAATCTTTCAGCATTAGCGTCTTCCCTAAGATCAACTGCGAAGAAATACATGAACAAAAAAAACAATAAGAGTGTGCAACTTTATAAAAAGCAAAACAATTAAGTTGTACAAACTATTAAGTTGCACAAATATCCTAGGTTGCGCCAACAATTAAGTTGCGCAACATCCTAAGTTGCGCGACATTCTGAGTTGCGCAACATCTTAGGTTGCGCAACAATTAAGTTGCGTAACATTCTGAGTTGCACGACAACCTGAGTTGTGCAACATCATAGGTTGTGTAACAATTAAGTTGCACAACATTCTGAGTTGCATGACAACCTGAGTTGCGCAACATCTTAGGTTGCACAACAATTAAAGTTGCGTAACATTTTGAGTTGCGCGACAACCTGAGTTGCGCAACATAATGTGTTGCGCGAAACTTAAGTTGCGCAACATCTCATATTGTGCCACACACTGGATTGCACCTCAACTTAGTTGTGCAATATTTTTAATTGCGTAAAAACTAATTTGCGCAACAACATGTGCAATACGGTTCGTAAGAACGAACAATGTTCAAATAAAGCAACCACACCCTAAGAAGGGGTGGCGCAAAGTTCGTGATGCACCACACTCTACAAAGAGGAGCGCAAGTCAATAGGAAGGTCAAATCTGCTTCGGTGTTCGTTCTTAATCACCTTCCATTGCTGGGTTGGCCATCTCTCGTCGAGAAGAGGGCGACACATATTGAGGCACACGAGTCGATGGAGCACGAGTCGAAGGGGCGATGACACCTTTTCCTTTGTCGGCGACGGTCTTCTTGGGAGCCATGTTGTCAAGAGAATAGTCGAAGAGAAGGGTTGCGAAAGCTCAGAGTATTCTTTTAAAAAGATTAAAGTGAAAGTAAAGAATTATGATCGGATTAACAAGGGTTATTTATAGCCTAAAGATAGAATCTTAACAGTCGCCTTAAGTTGTGCATGAAAAATCGTAACAACTTACAACAGACTGCGAGAGATAGGCGCAACTTGACTCAGTCATTGTCATGATTCAAAGTATTTCAATGTTTTGTAAAAATTTCAAAATTCAAAAACTTTGAAGAGGGTCTTGTAGAGCCTAAAAATTAAGTTACGCCATATTTTTACTACCCAGCAATCAAGTTGCGCCCCAAAAATCAAGTTGCGCCACTGTTTTAAAGCTTAAAGGATTAAACTGCGCCACTGAGTAGGTTGCGCCTGACAACAGACTGCGCCCAAGCCTACATGGCGGCTGACAATAATTGCCATCATTGCCTGATAGTAATAACAGCTGACAGCACGATAAACGAAGAAAATCTCTTCGAATCCCTCAAAGCGTGCAGCTCGAGACGATTGACAGCTGTCCTGCATACCCTGCAAGTTGCGCCTAGGCGCAATCTGAATAAATTCTCTACAGACTCTGCAAGTTGCGCCTAGACGCAATCTGGATAAATTATTCTCGTACATTCAAAAGCTGCCATATGCCTATGCACTGAGCTGCATCTAGGCGCAACCCAATCAGGCGCAGTTTGACTTGTTGACTGAAGCTCGTGCAACTTGATAAAGTTAAGACAACTTACATTCTAAAGCAGGATAACGTGGCGCACATGCCACTAATTTCTCAAAACGTGTCCACTACTCTGTATACGACCATGCGCATCTCAATCACATGATGCCACGCGTCTAAATATAGTTAGTATACGATTGTGTAATTAAATGGAAGTTTGCGCAACATAAGGTTGGCGTAACCCAAAGTGGCGCTGTTCAGCCTCGTGCACATCAGATTAACTGCTAAATCAGTTATTTCTAGAACTCTATAAATAGTGTTTCCAATCATTATCAAAGTATCACAGAGATCAAGAACTCTTGCAAAATTGCTACTGGCTCTAGTCTTCAAGTTCACATAGTCCAAGGGATAAAGTGATCGTCTTTTGATCAGATTCCTAATATTGTACTTCCCCAGAATTCATTGTACTTTTGTACGATTCCTTGTAAGTTTGTTATAAACTTTTTATTTTTGCAAACAATAGGCACGATCAGGATTATCTAGATATAATCACATTACAATAAACGATAATATGGCATGATAGATAACGATCAAAATTGATCAGGCACGAAGTGAAACAAAGTTTAATTAATACAAAGTACGATAATTTCATACAGGGAGTTGATATAACACGACCTTAACAATGATCAAGAATTTAAATAGGCATGAGGTGACATGAATTTTTTTTATTACGACTTATAGGGATAAATCATGAGGGCACGACCTTCAAAGCATGGTCAGAATTAAAAGTGAAAGTCATGGTTAGATAGGCATGATTAAGACCGAAATTTAGACAAAACACGATAGAAATATAAGTACGATTTAAAAAATCTAGTGAGACGAAATCAAATCTAGCAATGTATATTTATTGAGAAAACCAAATGATCCTACGATAAAATGTAAGGGGGAAATTGCAAGGGTTGATTGAGAAAACGTATGGAAACTACCCAGGAGGTATTAGTACCAAATCAAGGTAAAGTGCAAGGATTTGTGATTCTCGAAAATCAATAATCATATAAAAAGGGAATATAGTCTCTATGGTATCTGAGAGCATATAGATATTTGAAGTCCCTTTACTTAGAATCCCTGCCCCGCCAGTGTATATCTGGCTGCATTGAATTTTCGGTTCCATGCCTCAATAACGATATGTTACCGAATATTCTATCAACTTTATCCATTTTCCAACAAATATTAACGAATGCAGCCCAAGAGGTCAAAATATAAAGAATTTATGATAAGGTCTCAATAATACCCGAGAACCTATGAATGTCTGAAATTACTTCAACTTAGAGTTCATGTCTTGCCAGTGCGCTGCTGGCTGTAGTGAACCATCAGTCTTCATAATCCAGGTAATGGCTATAGCGCGCAACTGTCATGCTATAGTAGGTCATCGAATAGTCTCTCAACTTTATCCATAGGAATTACAAAAGGGTTTCAAAGAATTCAAAATAAGTTCTAATAGTCCAAATCACGATAAAAGATGATGTTCACTGTCTTTTTAGAAAATAAGGGGTTTTATTAGGTACTAAGAAACATCAAGGAGATTTTAGAAATAGATGTTGAACACGAAACGAAGTTTTGAATAGTAACCAAGATCTCAAATAGAACATAAAATCCCAAATGGCAACCAAAATTTCGTATAGAGAATATAATTCCCAATAGGTAACAAGGTCTCGAAGGTTGCATAGATGCAAGATATCAGATAGAAGATAGTCTCAAAATAAGAAACAAAATCTCGTATCGGAAACAAAGTTCAACAAAATCTTGAATAACAACAAAATCTGGAGCAAAAATCTCGAACGAAAAACGAAATCTCCAATAGGATACAAAGTCTCAAATAGAAATCAAATATCAACAAAGTCACGAATAGGAAACAAAATTTCGAATAGAAACCTCGAACAAAAAGCAAGGTTACGAATAGTGATTAGAAAATAGGGTATCAATATGTGAATAAGAACAAAATCCCGGATAGAAAACAAAGTCATGAATAAAACAAATCTCATATAGAGGACTAAAAAAAATTTCAAATAGGAAACAAAATCTTCAAAACTCTCGAAGAAATTTTCAACAAGTGTCTTGAATAGGAACGAAAGCTCAAACAAGGTTTTAAATAAGATACAAAGTTTCGAAATAAAATCTCGAGTAGGAAATAAAATCTCAAATAGCACAAAATTTGATTAGGGAACAAATTTTGAATAAAATCCAAAAATAGGAGACAAAGTCATGAATAGTGATTATAAAACAAAATATCGAATAGTGAACAGTTTTGAACGGAAAGCAAAATCTTGAATAGAACCGGAGTTTCGAATAGGAAACAAGATCTTAGAATTGGAAACAATATCTCGAAATACATCTCGAACAAGGACCAAAGTTTAGAATAGAGACAAAGTCTAACAATCCTTAAGTAGGATACATGGAGTTCTAGATGCTAAAGAAAAATCTAAAGGAAATTGGAATGTGAATCACGATCCATGGTCTACTCCAACCATGCAAGAAAAGCCTTCTGTCTTCAGTCTGTCTTCAACATTTCTTTCGAAACATGAATTACTTCAACTTCTTCAGCTGTCCTGACGTAGGTTGGTCCCTGCGATAATGCTCCATACAGCTGCTATGTCTGGAGAGGTGGGTCCCTCTGCTGTGGTACTGGTGCTCCTTGTGCTCATCCTTGGGCAGTATGATTAGCGGCCTCCGGGAAATCCTTGACCTGGTGGGCAGGCGATCCGCAGAACAATCATAGTTTCAGTCTCTTACGGCACACATCGTAGTGATGTCCAGGGCAGTGACAGTAGTTGCAAGTGATCGCCATCTGGATCTGAGTCTGAATCTTCTACTGTGGCTAAAATGCAGGGGATCTGACAGGAATATATGGCTGCTGAGATCCCGACGCTCCTCGGCCATTACGATCAGCGACCTGCTGGCAATCCTTCATTCGGTGAGCAAAAGATCCGCAGAATAGGCAGAGTTCGAGCCTCTTGCGGCATTTGTCAATATGATGTCCCATCCTCTTGTAGAACACACAAGGAAAGTGGATCTTAATCTTCCTCTGATGACGCGACTGATGATGCGTCTGAAAAGGTGTTATCTGAGTATTACTATGCTTTGTGGGTCCATGATAGTTGCTACTTCCATCATGAGTCTTCATGTCTTTCTTGGATAGTCTTCATGTCGCTCTTAGAATTCAGCTCCCCATCTCGTCCTACTGTCTGTGCTACGCTCACGATCTCCTGGCTGGTGGCTTCAACCTTCAGAGGAGTCAGATCCTCAGAGACTTGGATGATCTTCAAAAATGGCGGCTCCAGGTTCTCGATCTGCTCCTCAGTGTAAAGAATGCACTCATTGTTGGGGAAGTCCAAATGTACTCCCTGGCTAGGAGAGTGCATCAACAAGTCTGGCTTGAAAAGGATGGCCTGCTCCCTCTGAGTATCAAAGAACTCCTGAAACATCTCCATCAACTACGTACTACCAATGGTGATAGTTGGGGCGACATGAGGGGGTCAAAGCTCGAAAACCTCAAGTGTAGTAAAATCAACAATTTCGGTGTTACGTGCCTGAACCATCTGAAAAATAAAAAACTGTTAAAATAACCTAAACCTTAAGATAATTAAGCAACCTTAAGGTAATAAGTAATCTAGTAAAATATACCCATACCGTTTCTCGCAATCCTATGCTGTGATTAAGTTTTTCCTAATTTAGCAAGTCCCCCAATAGTACTCTATAGCCTATGTACTATTAGGACAGACCTGCATTGGCTACCACTAAAAACATGTCACGATCTGCCCCGAATATTTGGATATGAGTCAGATACGCCCAACCTACGTTGGAAGACTCAACATAGTAAGCTGTAAACATCTAAGGAAAAACACTATGAATAAACATGAAAGTAAACATCACAGCAACTAATCGTCCCATAGAATTACCCCACCACTAGTCATTAGTACAATTTATAGATAAAAGTACCGAAGACAAATCTGGTAACAAGAATAAAATACGACTATGAAATCTCAATATACAATATCTAGAAGTAAAGCTAAACAAATCTAAACATATAACCTCTAACAAAGACATGGCTCCATCCTGCTCAGCTAAGATCCTGGGTTCTGGCCCATAAGGTGGAACGACATCATTAAGTACACCTCCAACATATCCAGTCAGGAGCAAAGGATAGTACATCTAAGGTAATGAACAAGTACAACATGAGATGGAAATGAGCACAAGATACATGAAATATAAAGTACAGGAAATAAGAACATGAATGCTGAAAAGTAAATACATGAAGTACAAAAAACATGAATGAAACCTGAACATGAAAATATACTAGGAACCTGACATGTGCAATATATCAAAATACATCCAGAATGTTTGACCGGCTTGGGTAGTACAGGGTACAGGGTACGTGAATAATGGTACGGCTTAGGTCATATGTGGATGGTGCGAGACCTAAGCTATTCACATGAATTTGTTTTGGATTTGGTCACATATCTGTAGTATTTTCCCTCCCCAAACACAAGTAAAGTACATAAAACATGAACAAGGCACAAGTCTATATCGTGTAACATTGTGTCCAAGATGAAAGTATAAGACATGAAGTAAATGAACAAACCGAAGAACGTACTTGCCTTGCTCAGGGTGATCGATCAAAAGAGGAAGATCTATCAGTCCATCTGATTAATAGGTGCAGTTTGGTTAAACACAATCCATTGGTCACTATATATCCATGATATTTCCTATAGATCTAGCTAACTAATTTTAGCTAAAATACACTAAGGATCTACAGGCTTCATAATATTTGACCAACAATTTGCTATTACTTAATAGCAAATTATATCTAAAAGAAGTATTTGAAAATAATAATGGATCATAATGCTATAAGCTTATATAATTAACTAGTATTTAGGCAACTCGACCCTTTACTGGCCAAAATTGAATTAGACTGGCCCACAGATATACTCATTCATTCAAGACATTATTTAAGTTCAAAGTGCAGCTCTTTAAACAAAACATTAACTGGACGCTCATCTTCCATCAATTAAGAAAGGATGACATCTAAAGTATAATAATGCCCATTCTCCAGTAAGCATGTGTATAACCAAAAAATCAAAGTCACACCATGTCTTCCCTCAAGAACACTTTATTTACTGTGAGACATACTTCAACTACTATTACTACTACTCCTATTCCACATTGCATAATTTGACCCTAGTTAAACAGAGCCCCCTCTAACAAAACCTTTGCGAGCAACAAGTGAAGCTAAAATGTTCAGAGAGGAAACTATAGAAAAATAATAAAATACAACCCAATCGAATACTTAAATAGCATACAATCTGCAACCATTCTTCCCGCACTCGACACCAACAAGGGACACCCCGACTCATTTCTGGCTTGCGCACACCATACTCCAAGCTGCTACCCACTGCTCTTCTACACCCCCATAATCGACTAATGTCGGAACAACCACACGAATCCAACAGGTACAGGACACACTAATATTAGACACGATCTTGGCTGAAAAATTGGACACGACTCCAAAGCCTGCAACCCGACCACAATCCTCGTACAAACTCCTATCAATTCAAATCTATGAATTATCAAGAAAAATTTAGAAAGAATAGAACAATACCTGAGAATGATGAATTCGATCTCTACTGGGACACTCACAAGGATACATCAACTCTCTCGTGTCCAGAGTATTCAAAATACTGTTAAGGCATTTCATCAACAGACGGGGTGCATGAAAATCAAAACAACATCTACAAAAAATCAATATGTTCCTCGAAAGAAATTCTTCAAGAAAACATTTAGACGATCATAAGACTTTACTTACACGATAATTTGATCAAATCAAGATTAATCTCCGGAGAAGCAACGATCCATGGATCTAGCATACGGTTAGTCACTGTTCCGATCGAAGACGAGGTTTCTTGATGATCGATTCGATAGAGCAAAAAGGGGACCGAGCTTCACGTCATCTTCGTAGTAGGGATCACCAGAGAAGAGTCGCAGTCATTGTCGTGCCATCGAGAGGAGATCAACGTCTAGATGCTACGCCGAGAGGACAACTCTTCCGTCGTCGAAGAGATGAGCACCGCTGGAAGAGAGCGCCACCGACGAAATCTCGCCATCATTGAGAACGACCTCTCGCTGTCGTGGTGACGACGAACGTCGTCGACACTGGAGCTCACGCCGGACGGAACAACGCCGGAGAAGATACACTTGCCGTCATCGAGAACGAGAGTGTAGCCAAGTCGTCATTGCTTGAGAAATAGCTAGCCACATCACCATAGCTTTTGAAATTAGGGATAGGGTTAGAAAATGATTTTGGAAGAAAGAAGAAGGAGAGAAGAGCTCCCTGCTCTGTTCTCCAATTGCAAACAAAAGAAGAATGAGAAAAATAAGGAAAACTGAGAAGAGTTGGTTTATATAGGCTTTTGGGTAATTTGCTAATGACTTGGGAGGGGAAAATGAAATAATCTTGCTTTTCGAAGCCAGGTATAGGAATATGTTGTAGGAAATATAAAATTAAGGCTTTAGGAAAATTTATATAATGACAACATTAATCAACATGGTGACCAATGTTGTTAGAACTTAGTAATAGTTTTAGAAAATTCATATCTCACAAGAATCGATGAAAACAATATTTTTCTAAAATTCTAGAATATTATTAAAATACCAATTTCTATTTATTCAGGCAGGTGATGTTACACACGACTTAGAAGACCTCTTTCCCTCTCTTTACTCAATCAAGGGTGAGTGGCTGACCCTGCTCTCCCTTGACCCTCGTACTTTCTAAATCAATTGACGACACAATATAATAGAAATGTTAGAAGTAGATGCAGTCGACACCAAGTAGATATGCTTGTCTTTATATAATTGTATCAATAAATTGTTGTACGATTTTTTACGGTAACGTGCTGTATGAAACTAATACATGTTTACTTATACCATATTTGTTATAGAACTATGTTAAAAGTAGATGTAATCGATTAAGGAATAATGCAATGACAAGGCAAAATACTCTGAATTTTGGCTAAGTTTATAAGAATTCGTAGACCATGTTGAACAACTAAGTTAGTAGTACTGTCATTGGACAACTTGTGCACAAAGGAGTTAGTTTCTTGAACGGTTGCCTAAGCTAAGGAACCAATTCGACCTTGGAGGAATGGGGATAGTAGTACTTGCCTAACCGACACGGGTGGTTCGAGAGCTTCCAAACTGGGTTCACTACTGCCTTAAAAAGATCGTCGTCTAACCCAGTTATAGTCCAAGATGGCTTGACATTGTCAGGGACCTTCACCCCTATAAACTGCCTTATCTATTAATATTTGTTGACACTAGATGTGTATTTTGGTTTGTTTAGGCGTAGAGACTATGTCATTCATAAAAGGTAACGTAGTTTTCTATATGCAATGCTTTATATATTGCTCACATAAAATCAATTATGATGGTTAGAAAGATAACAAATTGTATTACATGTTTCATATAAATTTTCTTGAATAAATGAGAGGATAAAATTTAATTAGCCACCCACCAGTACATGGCAATGTACTGATCCTTGCTTTCCACAGGTACTACAAACCAGGAGGAGCGTGCCATCTAATAGGGCAACATTCGGGTGTTTTGAAGTCATACTCGTGTGCTTGAAGGCTTGAATCAACAGTTTTGAAGACTTTACATCAGTCCGAAGAATATGGCTCGACTCCCCTTGATAGCAGGTGGTTTGAGTATTTTGTTGTAAAATGGGGATGTAATATATGGAACGACTATCTCATGAACATTCATTTTCTAACTGAGTCTTGTAAGCACGCGCGACAACTTATGTAATGGAGTCCTATAAAAGATGTCCATTATCAATGAAGTAAAAGTTTTCCTTCTATTTCGATGTATTGTCTAATTTCTCTGCATACTATATTTGATGCATTTTCGGATAACATTATGAAATTTTCTTGTGCGAGTGCAACCTAGGTTCGCATGGTATCACGCCTGGAGGATGACTATTGATTCTTCAGACTCGGGGCGTAACAGTCCCATCAATGAAGCTCTTTTTGAAGGCTTCCTCTTGAGCCAACAAACTGATATCAATATCCACATATAATAATTTTGCTTGAAGTGGATCACATACTACCCCACCGAGAAAAACTTTTGTCCTCGAAACTTTAAATAAAACTTACCACTATTCCAATATTGAATGTCTTTATTTTACCGCCCTCATTAATCAGCAAAACTTATCCCAATAATATTGACCAAGCATTTACAAACTTATTGTCAGGAACTTTTATCCCATTTTCGATATCTAGGAGGCCAAGGGATTTTCGATCAAGTATACATTTTTGAATTGAAACGAATCAAGGGAAAGCCAAATGTCGAATTACTATGTTATTATTCTGTCATGCCCCGATCTCGAAGGACCGTAGAGTCACGATTGGGCATGATGCAGTACAAGCCTAAGTTGCACTTGTACAAGGGACAAACTTAAAAAATAAAAAAATAGACTTAATCATAACAACACAGCGAAACTATATTGCAAAAAACCAAATGAACATAATATAATTAATAATTTTATTGATTACAACGACTTTCATTAGCTAACAGATACATGCCAATTTGTCTTACAATATTGAAAACTAGAGTGGATTTCAAATCACCCTGTTCCATATATTATTCCATACAATACTTCTCTCTATACAAATCGTCCATGCGTCATATATATAACCAAATGTTTCAAATATTATTCCACAAGGTATGCCTTCGGATTGGAGTACTCACTGTACTGAATGCCTTGAGCCGCGTCGATGGCCTGTTCAACCTCCAACATTCTGGGAATAATCAAAGATAATTGTTTTAGATGTTCTTCCATGGCTCTGATGACGGTATATTCCTTGACCGCCTCCATCGGGGAACTGATCTCTGCAATCCGATCAAAGTAGTCTCGCAGCAAGGGCGGGGACTCCCTGATCGCATTAAGGCCATCCACGGTTTGGGTCTCTTCTGGAGTTCGAGCTGGGGAGAAGCCAGGGACATCTTCATCGTTTGTATCCTCTTCGGCTATCTCTGTGTCTTTTCCTGCTTCATCATCAAATGGCTCCTGATTGGTATCCGAGGGGATATGCTTCGAATGTTCTTCTGGGAGGTCCTTAGCGAGGATATCGAATTTGTTGGCAAGGTTTAGAGGTGGGGAGGATTTGATGTGAGCATTGGTCCTATTCTTGGGTACAGTGTGAGGTGTGGGGTTTTTTTCAACCGAAAAGATGACTCCCAAGTTGCCTTATGTGAGATGAGGCTCCGAAGGTGTTTCTGAGGGTTCGAAGGTGTTTCTGAGGGTTCGACAACGAGGGGTTGGGTGATGGTATGAGGGAGGTTTCAGACGTGGCTTCAAAGCAGATGTGGATGTTGGGGGTGTTAGTAAAAGCGGTTAAAGTGGGTTGACGATTAGTCTTAGATTGTTTAGAGGGGGTGGACGTAAGAGGAGCTGGTATTTTCATCTCTGGGTGAGCACAGAAACAGCGATCAAATGAGTGACCTCTGAATTGATATTGTTTGCAAAAGCTGATGTTGTTGTCGTAGATAATTATTTGGATGTGCGACTTGTTGCCAAGCATAATTTGGATGTGCTTGTGGGGGATCTTTGGAAACGTCTAGCTCCATGCAAATCTTGGCATAGTTACCCTTGGATAAGCTCCGAGTTTTTTCTGCCAAGGCTACAAACTTATCGAAGGAGCTAGCGATCCTCTCCATTGTCGTCGGAGCGAAGCATATGAGAGGGAGGTTCGGAAAAGTTACCTATGTGGACACGATCGTGGATTCTGACGAAGTGTTGGGGTCGTAAGACCATTTGAAGATGTTGAAGTAGTATTTGTCGATCCTTCCTGATCCATTGGTCCTAACAGTCCTGTAATCTGATTTCGATGAAAGGTGTAGAAGGATATGTTTGGGGTCGAGGGGTGCCACAATGTACCCCTATGAGAGGCCCCAGGTGGCGACCATGACTTGAACCCGAAGTAGCTTCAGACATGTGGGCAAGAATTTTATAATAACGGTATGCGACAGTGTCGCTGACAGAGCTGAGATTTCGGCAGCAAAGAATGGCACAAAAATGTCATATGAGTTTATCGAGTTAGGAAACTCGACCTCCGGCAGCGCCACTTCAACAACTGGCGAGAGATGCTTGAGTGACCGGTCGAATCTGATCTTATCCGCGAAAGACATAACACTAGGGAGAAGGAGGCTCAAGAGGTGATCACCGAGGGGTGGGCAAGGGGATCTTTAGCCCAGGTAGAGCAGGGAAATGGGTCGCCGAGGCGTTGAAAGGTTTTATTTGGCACACACAGTCGTAAGATGATGCCTGAGAGCTGTTGCCTTCCGCCTGTGCGCGAGGACCGAAGGGGCATCCCTAGCGGGGGAGGGTGAGAGTGCGTTGATCGCAAGGGGGCACCACCGCATGCTACGACGCCACCAGGGTGGGTGCCAGCTTGGGAAGAGGAGGGGAGGCCGTTGCTCGCGGAAGACTTGGCTCCAGAGTAGGAAGTGGCTATAGTACCGATAGGTGCTGCATAAGCCGCCACATGAACACCAAATAGCTGAGCGCCAACCACCATGCGCCCAACTACACTGGCACCGACCCACGGAACAACATGATGGGCGCCAGCTAGGGGGGAGGGGTAGACCGTGGCCCGTGGACTCAGCACAAACTGGCGTGAGCGCCCAAAAATCTGCGCCCCTAAAGAGGAAGGTGCAGGCGCACCGCTAGGAACACCATACCGCACGGCCAGGTGTGAAGGGGGGTACCACCAATATATTGCACACAAGAACACGTGCCACCAGCGGGGTGCGCCGCTCCCCCAAAACCAATAGGCACAGGGGGCTGCAGATTAAAATTTGAATCTTGGGTGAAGTCAGCTGGCTGCCTAGATGATCGGACCGGGATGGAACATGAGGCGTGCACGGCTCCCGACGAGACCTGAACTGCCATAGGGGGCAGCAGACTGACAACGCCCCACGTGGGAGCCACAGGATTACCGGCAGGGGAGGGGATCCCGGCCGTAGGCTTGCCGGAGGGCGGGTGAACAAAGAGGGGAGTGAAGGAGCCTAAGTTGGTCGGTCCAGTGTAGAGGGGGAGCGGGAAGGAAGGGTCCCATGTCATAAGCCCGTCGGGGTAAGACGGAGGTGGGAGGGAGGAGGGCGGAGAGGCGATGGGTGGGTCGGGAGGCACACCGAAGATGGCCTGCAAGTCGAGCGGCCAGGGTGCCGCTTGCGGCGAGGTCGTAGTCACCATGATAGCAAGTAAGAATGACGGGGAGAGGGGCGGCCACCATCGCGGGGGCCGCGGGACCCTGCAGTAGGGGCAAGGTCTGGAAGTTGGGAGCTCCCGATCGCCTTGCCTTCATTGTGTGTGTATATATATATATATATATATATATATATATATATATATATATATATATATATATATATATAAAAAGGGAAATGCAAATGATATTAAGAGAAAGAAAGAAACACTGCAAACATGTCGGGCCACAAAAGTGCCAAGCACGACCACGGTCATGCAGGAGGAAAGACACAAAACCCATCACCAAAAGTAAAGAAAAAGAAAGCCAAAAATATATCCCTGTACATAGACAACCCGTGACCTACTCAGTATCCCTACAGGAGTGACATGACCGATCCACTTGTCTCTCAACCTCCGTAATCAACTGGTGTAGATTATTATTGGTGCTTTATTTACATGGAGAGAGCTTGCTCTCAACATGCCTTGTAAAATTTTAGTCCCATATTGGAAAAGCACCATGAGTTATCTCAACATATATACTTGGGTGTGTTGTTGAGAGATGCACATGGGGTGGTGACCCTAAGGAGGGAACCATGTGGGTGATTTTACTAGGAGGTAAGAATAAGGCTCCAAGGATTAAGCATTAATACTTTTGTCATTCTCTTGGATTAATTCCACTTGGAGCTAAGCCCCAAAGGGGCTTAGCGACTCGGACTCGGACTCGGACTCGGGCTCATGGGCTCATGAGGCGTAATGTGGCGTTTTGTTGGCGCACTTTGCACTTAGCACGTCAGCAGTCATGCGGTCTTTATGCGGCTCATATGCGGCCATGCGGTCTTATGCGGCATGCGGCCATGCGGTGCGGTCTTTATGCGGCTCATATGCGGCCATGCGGTCTTATGCGGCATGCGGCCATGCGGCCGCATGGAGGGCTACGCTGACTGTGCAGATTTCAAATCGGTTATGGAAAGGGTGAATCAATGCGATTAATTCAGATCCTATCTTTGTGGGATTTGAATTAATTTCGTTACTATCTTTGTGGGATTTGAATTAATTCAGTTCCTATCTTTGTGGGATTAGAATTAATTCGTTGCTATCTTTTTGTGATTTGATTCAATCTTTCCATAACTGAAGAGGCGGCTAGGGTTTCCACCCTCTCTCTATATATACTCTCTTCTGGCCTCCTTTGTGGGTACTACGAAAAATACAAGTCAGAAAAGAGAGAAAGAGAGGGAGTTCCTGCCGCCATTGCAAGTCCATCCGAGGAGTCAGAACAGAGGTGACATCGAGCGTTCCACAAGTTCTTCAAACTTGCTGGTTCCTGGAAGCAGATCGTGTGGGGCGAATCTTGCTTTGAGCAACGGTGTTTTGACACCCCAGCATTGTTCTTCTTCTCATCTCTCTAGATTATTGTAACTTGTTCTGTCCTAATTGCAACACGTTTGTAAGGAAGAACAAGAGATCTTCTCTTTGCTATTTTTCTCCTTCATATTGTAATTTGGCTATTTAGTTTTATTCGTAGATCTTGAGTTTGATCATCACAAAGTTTTGTGAGACATCTCAGATCTCGATTGCATTAGTTTTCATCTTTGATCAAGCCCCCGGGACTAACAATTATAATATTTACCTTCGTCTCTCGTCTTGTTTCTATTCTTCCATAGAACCCACACAATAGCTGCGATGACGTGATGGTTCACGTCATGAGATGCCCGACTCCAAACGTGAAATCTCGATTGCAAAGAACTTTCGTCGACTCCAATACCATATATCATGTGATCGTGATACCACACTCCTGTCTCCAATGAACTGGTAGAAAGAATGTGCTCCGTTGTTTACTGCTCAGGCTCCGCACAGGAGAGACATCTGGAGCACATCAAAAAGCTGATGTGCCCGAGGTAGTCGTCGGTCGGAATCCTATTGCGTTCCACCCTCCACATAAGGACCGACCATTTCTTCAGAATGCAACGATGCCAAGTGGGCTGCGACTCCGTCGGCCCAAACGAAGGCTGCCTCGCCACTTTCCAAGCGGATACGGTAGAGAACGCAGTCCGGCCATCGGTGGTCCACTCAAGAGCATCCGATATGTCTTTGATCGTCAAACCAGAGCTTATGATGTTCGAAGCAACCTCACCACCAAAGATCCTGGATAACTCGCCAACGTCCCAGCAATCGAGAGACCAGAAGTCCCATACCTGCCTAGGGACGTCGATAGGAATATGAGGGCAAAGCTTCCCTGACCTAGTCCAATTCTCCTCGAGATCGTCGACAGTCCCCTCACCAAGGTTCACGGCAATGTATCGCTCTCCAAGCTGTCGACCAATCAGCAGACGCCGCCACACCGGAGATGCTTCAGAGTTTGCCACGACGATATTCAGGTGAAGATGACGGAAGTAACGGGCACACATGAATGACGTCTACAACGAGGTCTTGGACCTAAGAGACCACCACAGCTTGAACGGTAGAGCATTCACGATATCCCGAAGACTACGGACGCCCATGCCGCCCTCGTCAGTAGGCTTGGCAATGTCGGTCCAGCGCGCCCTCCTCCTACGCCCGCCGTTGAATGAGGTGCCCCAAAGAAAGCTATTGAATAAATTCTCGATAGAGTTAAGTACCATAACAGGGGGGTTGCTGGCCGCTAAAATATAGATCATAATGGAATTCAAGACGTGATTAATGAGAATCAGTCTCCCCCCGAAGAAAGCAGCTTGCTCTGCCATCCGCCAATATGCTGTTTAACTTAATCAATGAGGGATTCGAAGATGGCAGCCTTGCGCCTCCTATAGGACATGGGATAGCGAGATTGATAAATGGGGGGCAAACGACCTCGATCTCCATGAGATCCGCAAAAGAATCCCTCCTCTGAGAGTTAGCCGAATATAGTATTTTTTTATATAATATGTATCTAATATTTTTGTTGGTGTTTTATTCTATGTGTTGTGTGTGTTCACAACATTCTATTATTAAAAGATAGTCCCACATCGGAAAATCATACCAATATGTATCTCTATATATTACTTATGAAGGAATAGAGAGATGCACATGGGTTGAGGCCCAATGGAGGGTGCCATATGGGGGGATTTTACATAGAGGTGAGAATAAGAAACCAACTTTTGGCCAAAAAAATGAAAATAAATTGGAGCTAAGCCCCGAAGGGGCTTAGCGACTCGGGCTCGGGCTCGGACTAATGGGCTTTTGAGGCTTAATATGGCTTTTTGATGGCACTTTGCACTTAGCACGAGCGGGTCGAGCGGGCCGTTCAAATTATCTAACGTCCGCGGGTCTTGTGGGCTCAGATCCGGAAATGGCTCAGATCCAGAAAATCCGGATCTGGCATTAAACCAGGGCGTGCGTTCAGAATTTGAAAAGCCCATCTCGTGCCTATAATATCAGAAGCATCTCCTATTCCGAGGAGTCGTCGACATTTTTGGCCAACGTTCTAAAGTTCTCTTCGAACTTGCTGGTTCCTGGAGGCTTGTCCGTAAGGCGGATATAGCTTTGAGCGTCGGTGATCTTTCACCCCAGCAGGCTTTCTTCTTCCTCTGTTGCCTTCGAGAATACCATCGCTTCTCTTTAGAAGTTATACGGTTCTGTTGCCTTCGAGAATACCGTCGCTTCTCTTTAGAAGTCATACGGTTCTGTTGCCTTCGAGAAATATTACGAAATCTTTTTAGATTCCCGTAATACAATATCACCTTCTTTAAGGTGTTGTTGCTGGAAATATTGTCTTTACAATAGTTTCTGAATTCGTGGTTTTCCATCGATTGTTCGCCAAGGGACTAACAATCTCAAATCTATATCGAAAAGATGGATAACTCACGTGCATCGCTCGTCAATACCGACTTTAACAAGTTGGAGAAATTCGACGGCGAATATTTCTAAATCTGGAAACAGAAAGTAACCTTAAATATTTAACTCGTGGAAGTTGATCACGTGCTGAATGAGGAAGAACCGATCGTTCCAACAACCGGAACCGCAGAAGTTATTGCAGCTGCTAAGTCCAAGCAGGCAAAATGGATTAGAGAAAACAGTATCTGTAAACTGTTGATTCTCAATAGCATGGAAGACTCTCTGGCAGAGTCCTATTCCAAGAAGAACTCTGCCAAAGAGATTTGGGACTCCTTGGGAAAATTGTACGAAGATGACGAGAATCGGTCCAAGATCTTCTTGGTTGAAAGATACCACAAGTGGACCTTCGAAGATGAGAAGGCTATGCTGCCCCAAGTAAAGGAGTTTCTGAAGCTGTGCCAAAAGTTGGATGACGAGAAGATGCCTCTTGTCGACAAGTTTGTCGTTGGAGGAATCGTCTCTAAACTTCCTGCGGGTTGGAGCAACTTCTATGCAAGGATGCACCGCAAGAAGCTGGACATATGTATGGAAGATCTCCTACAAGAGATCCATGTTGAGGACGAGATGCGCTCTCAACAGAAGATGGATTCTCTGTCCAAACAACTGGCGAAAGCAAATCTGGTCCAAACCAGAGAGTACAAGGGGAAGCAGGCGGCTTCTCCTCACAAGAAGAAGAAGAACTTTACTAATCTGAAAGTGAAGAGTCCTTCATTCAAGAATCAGAAGTCCAAGTCCCATGTGACTTGTTACAAATGTGGAAAGAAGGGCCACTACAAAAGTGACTGCAAGGAACCAGAAAAAGGTGAGCCTAGTAAGGTTTCTTTGGTTACTAATCTGGTTGCAATGATAGTGCAGGTTACAAATGTGGGGGTCGACTCGGACTGGTGGATAGACACTGGTACGACATGTCATGTCTGCTTAGACAAGGAATGGTTCGACTCCTATGAGCCAACTTCCGAGAAAGTCATAATGGCAAACCAGGCACAAGCTGAAGTACTGGGGATCGGGACGGTGGAGCTGAAACTCACATCGGGGAACACTCTGACGCTTCAAGGAGTGAAGCATATTCCTGCAATTGCTAAGAACCTGATCTCTGGGAGCCTGCTTTGTAACGCAGGCTTGAGGATGGACATCAATGCTGGCCAGATGGTGATGTCCAAGAAGGGTACATTCTTCGAAAAAGCTTTCCAGACTGAAGGAATGTACAAAATTCAGCTTGTTGTAACCCAGAAAAATGATATTAATGCTATTTCTACTTTGTACTATTCGTTTGAGTTGTGGCATAATAGGCTAGGACATGTTCATTGTAAAAGAATTAACAAAATGTCTAGCCTAGGACTTATCTCCAAGTGTGGGGGTAAGGTAGAGAAATGTGAAGTGTGTGCTCAGACGAAGATCACAAGGAAACCCTTTCACAGGGTCCATCGAAGCATAGATCTTCGGGAGTTGGTTCACTCAGATATCTGTGATTTCAAGCAATTCTCTACAAAAGCCGGGATGAAGTATTTTATTACTTTCATCGACGACTTCTCAAAGTATGCTTTTGTCTACCTGCTCAAGTCTAAAGACGAAGCATTCGAGAAGTTCAAGGAGTTCAGGGCCGAGACTGAACGGCAAACTGGACAACAACTCAAAAGGCTAAGAAGTGATCGAGGCGGGGAGTATCGGTCTTATAATTTCTCATCATTCTGTAAAGAACATGGAATCATAAATGAGACGACGGCTCCGTACTCTCCTCAATCCAACGGAGTAGCAGAAAGGAAGAACAGAACGTTGACAGAGATGATGAACTCTATGCTGTTGACTGCGGGTCTTCCAAAGAGCTTCTGGGGAGAAGCTGCATTAACGGCTACTTTCATTCTCAATAGAGTACCGTATGCAACTTCGGACATAACACCTCATGAACTCTGGTTCAAAGTCAGACCTAACTTGAATGTCATTCGAGTGTGGGGGTGTCTGGCTTACGTGAAGCTCCCAGATCTGAAGATTCAGAAGCTGGGGACTAGGACCACTAAGGCTATCTTCTTGGGTTATGCCGAGAAGAGTGATGCTCGGAGATTCCTTGATATAGAATCAAATCATATCATTGAATCTCGCGATGCTGAATATTTTGAAGACAAGTTTGCAAGGCACAAAAATATTGTTCTCGCGGATCTTCCGGAGAATGAGGAGAGTGCAAAGCAGACAGAAGTCCTTATCGAACCAGTAGTCTAAGAAGAAGCTATTGTCGAAGAGACACCAGTTGAACCAGAACTCGCTGAGCCGTCAACTAAGAGAGTAAGGAGGCCGAAAGACTTCGAAGATAACTTCGTCACCTATCATGTGGAAGCAGATCCGCTTACCTATGATGAGGTGATAAAGACCAGAGATGCTGTATTCTGGAAGGAGGCGATAGACAACGAGATTGACTCAATCACCTCCAACAACACATGGGTGTTGGTTGACCTGCCAGAAGGAGCAAGACCCATCGGATGCAAATGGATCTTCAAGAAGAAGATGAAAGCAGATGGAACCATTGACAAGTTCAAAGCCAGGCTAGTGGCCAAGGGGTTTGCTCAGAAGCAGGGGATCGACTACTTTGACACTTATGCTCCAGTAGCTCGGATGACAACCATCAGATTGTTAATTGCTCTAGCAGCAATACACAAGCTGGTGATACATCAGATGGATGTAAAAATGGCATTCCTTAATGGCGAGCTGACCGAAGAGATCTACATGCAACAACCAGAAGGTTTTGTCGTCAGAGGTCTGGAAGACAAAGTCTGCAAGTTGATGAAGTCTCTGTATGGTTTGAAACAAGCTCCCAAAATGTGGCATGAGAAGTTTGACAAGGTGATAAGGTCAAATGGCTACAGGGTCAGTGAAACAGACAAGTGTGTCTATACGAAGTTTGCTGACGGAAGAGGAGTAATCATTTGTCTTTACGTGGACGACATGCTAATCCTAGGTACGGATTTAAGCTGCGTCACAGAGACAAAGAAATTCCTCCCGACCAAGTTCAGTATGAAGGACTTGGGGGATGCTGACGTAATCTTGGGGCTCAAGATCATCCGGACAGGTACTGGAATAGCGCTGTCACAATCTCATTATATTAAGAAGATGCTCACTCGCTACGGGTATCAAGATCTTCCTATAATTGATACACCGTACCGGAGGGATCAGAAGTTGGAGCCAAATTCGAGGGAAAGCGTCAGGCAGTTGGAGTACGCTAGCGTCATCGGAAGCTTGATGTACGCTACTACTGCCACAAGGCCTGACATAGCTTTTGCGGTGGGAATGATGAGTCGGTTCACTAGCAACCCAGGCGTTGAACACTGGAACGCTGTGAAGCGTGTTATGAGATATCTAAAAAAGACTCAGACATTTGCACTATACTACAGCGGAGATCCGTCAGTAGTGGAAGGCTTCAGTGATGCTAGCTGGTGTTCAGAGGTGGAGAGCGAGTATTCTACAGGTGGATTCATATTCGCTTTGGGCGGAGCTGCTATATCGTGGAAATCGAAGAAGCAGACAATGTTATCTCGCTCCTCCATGGAATCTGAATTCTTTGCATTGGATGCTGCTGCAGATAAAGCAGAGTGGCTTCGGGAGCTCATGTATGATCTTCCAGTGGTTGGAGCTCAGATACCGGCAATCCCGATAAACTGTGACAACCAGGCGACAGCAGCAGTAGCATCAAATGAACTCTTTAACGGGAAGAAGAGGACTGTGCGGTTAAAGCACAGAGCAGTGAACGATCTCATCAAACGAGGCGTCATTGTAGTGATCGATGTTCGGAGTTAGGAGAACCTGGCGGATCCGTTCACGAAAGGCCTCAAACGACAGCTGGTCGAGGAAACAGCAAGGAAGATGGGTTTGAAGGCATTCTAATATTGTGTCATTATAATCCTATCAATAAATTTTATGTTATTGGTTCAAAGAGAAATCTACCAGATATCTAATTTTTGATTCAAGGGAGAACTATTGACTGGAAAAATATTAGTTAACAGTGGGTACTTGTTCTGCGGAACATGGAAGGGTTTCGAACCCAGAACCACTGTTGTCTACTATGAATTTTCTACGGAAAATTGATCCTGTGGGAAGGATGGCATAATGCCTTAATGAGTTCTCAGACTGAGTGAAGGTCTGTTATGCCTTACAGGAAGCATGGTAGCACAGCACTACAAGAAGTGTGACTCCATGCTATGTGTGGCGGTGACTCCACCATGAGGTTCTCGAAGGAGGTAAATCCTCGACTATGTTAGCCAAGTCACAGCGGCGTAGCACCGCAAATAGGCAGTTGGCCTAATGCTGTATATTGAATTAAAGAGGGATGTAGTCAGCACTACAAAGAGGAGGTGTTCCTCATGTTACGGGTGGAACGACACCACAATGAGGTAAACCCGGCTAGGGATAAAGCCTCGGCCTTGCAAGCCATGTCGTAGCGGCGTAACACTGCACAGAAGCGTAAGGCTTCATGCTGGATAGTTTGGCACTACAAAGGGGCTAGACCTCATGCTACGGGTAGTATGACACTACGATGAGGTTCCCGGTGATTTGGGGTAAGGTCCTCGGCTTAAGGCCATGTCATAGCGGCGTAGCACCGCAAAGGAAGCGTTGGACGCTTCATGCCATGTCTCTTTAATAAAGAACTCACCTATAATGTATGGACAGAAAAATAGGCCGTTTCTTGAGGGTAAATTTGTAGACGCCTAAAATACATACATTAAAATCCAGGCTGGCACAAGGCCTTTAATGTGCAGCCAGAAGCACAGATAACTACATTATGTGAGTGGAAAAAATTACAGTTGTGGTACAGAATTCAAGGCGTAGTCCATTCTTGTATCATACTGTTGTTCAACCCATGCGAGAAGATTCAAGTCGTCAGCAACATCTATCCTAATGCATAATGGACAGTTATTATGTGGAACGCTTAACTCATATATATAGAGATATGTGGGGGATTGTTGGTGTTTTATTCTATGTGTTGTGTGTGTTCACAATATTCTATTGTTAAAAGATAGTCCCATATCGGAAAATCACACCAATATGTATCTCTATATATTACTTATGAAGGAATAGAGAGATGCACATGGGTTGAGGCCCAATGAAGGGTGCCATGTGGGGGGATTTTACATAGAGGTGAGAATAAGAAACCAACTTTTGGCCAAAAAAATAAAAATAAATTGGAGCTAAGCCCCGAAGGGGCTTAGCGACTCGGACTCGGACTCGGACTCGGACTCGGGCTCGGGCTCGGGCTCGGACTTGGGCTTGGGCTAATGGGCTTTTGAGGCTTAATGTGGCTTTTTGATGGCACTTTGCACTTAGCACGATAGCTCGTCGCTAGGCGCATTGTGCGCTTTAGTTGCGCTCGTGCGCGAGCCTCTGCGCGGCCTACGTGGCGTACTGAGCATACAGAGCGTACGGGACGTACGAGTCGAGCGGGTCGAGCGGGTCGAGCGGGTCGAGTGGGCCGATCAAATTATGTAACGTCCGCGGGTCTTATGGGCTCAGATCCGGAAATGGCTCAGATCCAGAAAATTTGGATCTGGCATTAACCAGGGCGTGCGTTCAGAATTTGAAAAGCCCATCTCGTGCCTATAATATCAGAAGTATCTCCTCTCTCTAAGGTTACAAAAAATAATCCAAGAATTTCCAGAGAGAGAGAAGTGCTGCTGCTATTCCGAGGAGTCGTCGACATTTTTGGCCAGCGTTCTAAAGTTCTCTTCGAACTTGCTGGTTCCTGGAGGCTTGTCCGTAAGGCGGATATAGCTTTGAGCGCCGGTGATCATTCACCCCAACAGCTTTCTTCTTCCTCTGTTGCCTTCGAGAATACCGTCACTTCTCTTTAGAAGTTATACGGTTCTGTTGCCTTCGAGAATACCGTCGCTTCTCTTTAGAAGTCATACGGTTCTGTTGCCTTCGAGAAATATTACGAAATCTTTTTAGATTCCCGTAATACAACATCACCTTCTTTAAGGTGTTGTTGCTGGAAACATTGTCTTTACAATAGTTACTGAATTCGTGGTTTTCCATCGATTGTTCGCCAAGGGACTAACAATATTTTTTAGATAATATGTCCCAATTCGAACATGTAAAATATAGTATTATATATATATATATATATATATATATATATATATATATATATATATATATATATATATATATATATATATATATATATATATATATATATCACATTATTACTCTGCCCTAGAGAAAGTAGAATGAATATAGAATAATTTTACATGTTCTTACATGATTATTGTGTTTTAAGACAATATGTCCCAATTCACAGAATCATAAAGTCTCCACTAGCCGTTATATCCTACTAGTCTAAATTGCACTTGTGATATATATATATATATATATATATATATATATATATATATATATATATATATATATATATTCAACAAAGAATAATTTTACATGTGTTACATGATTATTGTATTTTAAGATAAAATGCCCCAATTCGACCGAATCATTAAGTCCTCTCCAGCCGTTATATCGTACAAGTCTAAATTGCACTAGTATAAGGCAAGAACATGCACCTGTGATAATTTATATTTGAACATCAAGTTAAAAAAAAATATAAGAACATAAATTTAAAAACACATTATAGGAAAAAAAAAAGCTTTTCATTAATAATTTGAAATAAAGTACCAGATCTTAATATAATTGAAACACCACCTCAGCTTACATTCATAAAATTATAATATGACCGACATGCTATCATAAAATAATATTATCCTTCCATAAATCATGCCCCTATATTCATATTGGACTCAAAATGCCGCTAAAAGGAAGTTCAAAATACTTTACAAAATCTGAGGAGTTTTTAAGTCACTTTTCGAAACTTATAGTAGCTTTGTGCACTCGCATTGTTCCTAACACCTGTCGTGGAGGAGTCAATACCTTTGAGAATACACTAGTAAATAAAACTAAACCCACTCGACTAAACTAACACTATAATGACGTAAAGCATACAATTTATTAAATGATCTTGCAATTTAGATGTAAGATTGATTGACAGTTCATATCAATAACATAAACTAGAAGCAAGAAAGACAAAATCATATCACTTATCAGCAATTTCTTACCACAATCGATGTGTCCATCCCAGCATAAAACAAAGATTAATACATACCGCCCTTGTAGAAGACATACATTAGCATGCAACCTATATATTTGAGGTCATTTCGGTGAATTATATACCATGAAGCACTATTATGTGGTATTGTGATGCACCCTTATAGTCTGGGTAGCTTTCCCCATAAAAGTTCCCATAATACCTCGTGTGTAAAGCACATTCCACGTAATTTCCCCTAGGTAGATTTGGTTCAATGCCCTAGATATTGTTTCAAAAAAGAAAAAGAAAAATCTTGTGCACAAGTTATCCACGATTTAGTTCTATGAGACATCATCAATCTATGGACGTTGTAAGGAAACAAAGAAATATTTTTGTTAAGGTGTGAAGGAATAGAAAGGAAGGGCCAGAATCAGCAACCGAGTAGAGAATTCACTAGAAAAGGATAATCACTTTGTAATAATCGAACATCAGCAATGCATCCGTCAATAGTGGCACCAACATCGAATTTGTATGCTTCTTCTATTTTTTCTCTCTCAGATTTCTCAGAATTTAATGCAAAAATCGATGACAGTGGACAAACAATTGTAAAAAATAATAAGAAAGGACATTCATCTTAACCTAGCAACAAAAACCTTCAAATATAACTACAATAAAAAGGTATGGTACAGACTCTTATATAGAGTTTATTCTCTAAGACATGATCTACTACATTTAAAACTCATTCTAGCACAAGTCAATCCATGAATTAAAAAGTTTCTTTATGTATTCGTCCCAATTGATTATAATATTATATATTATATAGAGATATATATATATATATATTATATTATAATGATTATCTATATATATATATATTTTATATATAGTATATATATATATATATATATATATATATATCTATATATATATATTATATTATTATATATATATATATATACACACGAAGTGTTTGATTAAATACTCAGTGTGTGTGTGTATATTATATATACATAAAAAAATATATATATATTAATCAAACACTTCGGTGTAATATATATATATATATATTATATATATATAATACACACACACACACAAACATAAGCATTTATTAAACACTTTGGGTGTATTATATATATATATATATATATATATATATATATAATATATATATACACACGAAGTGTTGATAAATGATATATATTATTATTTATATATATATCTATATATATCATATATATAATATATATATAATATAGAATATATGACACACACACATGAGCATTTAATCAAACACTTCGTGTGTAATATATATATATATATATATATATATATATAATATATAATATATTATATATTATATATATATATATATATATATATATATTATATATATATAATATATATATATATATAATCAAAAAAAAATATATATATATTATATAAGTTCTCCTAGGGTATTGCGACGAAGAATCTGCTCATTGACCTATGTCCACCTCGATTCCGGCTTGGCCTTGGCCGGGCCGGCGTCCCTCTCGTGCGAGTAGACCACTTGGCCACCTGCACTCTTAGTCTCGTTGCCGAACCCGACGTTTGCGTCGGTGGTGGCGGGCGGCTCTACGGTACAACCACCATCGATCGCCATTAGATCTCCTTCTTTCTCTAAAGGGCTCCCAGTGATCTCGTTCTCGGAGGAAGAGGAAAGGATTCTAGCCGACCCTTTCAAGTTTCCCTTGATTGGTATATTTTCTCATCAACGGCCATCTATTGATGCGATCCGTAAAGCTTTTGACGAGTTTAAATTCTCGAGAGATGTGGTATGTCGTTTGAGCCCCGATGAGGGTTTTCAGATGGACTAAAGATTTTTCAGCCTCTAAAGAATCTCCGCTAACACCAGTTTGGGTGTCTCTCCTGGGTCTACCAATCCAGCTTTTTGCTAAAAATGCGTTATTCTCCATTGCCCTAGGTATTGGCAATCCTTTACGGCAAGATAAAGCTACGAAGGATCTAACTCGTCCCAGTATTGCCCGTGTGTTTGTCGAAGTAGATGCTAGTAAACATTTGCCTAAAGTGGTTCGCATCAGTTTGCCTCAGGGAAGATCATATACTCAACATATGAGTATGAACATATTCCTAAATATTGCTCTGTGTGTTTTCATCAGGGTCACACAAGAGAAGAGTGCAAAACTCAGAAAGAGAATAATCCACCACAACACCTTCGAAAATGGTGGGGCCTCCACAGATCCAAGTAATAAAGGCAAAGGGTTATTAATTCAAGAGCAATCAGCAAGAAGAGAGACGCTCAAATAGAGGCAACATCCTCCCCTAATATAGAAATAAGCGCTAGGCCTTTGGAAGACGTAGCAAATCATGATGAAGATGCAGAGAGTTGTTGACGGCTCCACACTCCATGACGCTCCAGTCTCTAATCACCAGTTAAATACTGAAGTTCAGCTGGAATTGATTGATCGACCCTCGACGATGGACCCTATTGAAGACGTCCAGAAGGACATCCTTCCTGAGGAGCTACAAAACACTACAACAGTAACAGATAATGAGGCGAATGAGGTGAATATTCAAAATACATTAGCTGATACTGCTACTGAGGAGGACACCATCTTAGATCAGTCAATACCAGAGGAAGGAGAGATCCTGAAGACTTGGGCTGACGTTGCTGAAAAAGAAGCTATCAATGGAGAGACAGGAGATGTCCCCGCTATTCCCAGGAAGGGTCGGGGCAAGAAGAAAGTATACCCAGCTCCCAGCGAGCCTCGACACACCAAATCGTCGTCTAAAGGTCTACCAACTACTTCATCCTCCAAAACCCATAATGTTAATATTCTAATGTGGAATATTAGAGGCATAGCTGATAAGATGACTTGTAAGAGACTCAAATCACTGTGTTGTATTCATAAAATCATGGTGCTTGCTATCATTGAACCGAATGTCTCTCCACAACAGCTATTTTCTTTCAACTCAAGTTAGGGTTTCAATCTTCAGTTTCAAATAGTAAAGGCAATATTTGGATAATGGCTAGACATGAGATCAATATGGAGGAGGTTGACTCCCATAATCAGGTCCTGAGTATTATCATCTCCGGATCGATTTTCCCTTTTCGTTTCCTAAGTATTATTTGTGTATGGGCATAACAAAAAGGAAGGAAGAAGAGATGTGGGATAGATTGCATTAGTTACAAATGCTATACAAGCTGCCATGGATGGTAGGTAGAGATTTCAACATCATAGCTTCACCAAAGAAAAATTTGGAGGCTCTCCATCTTGTGTAGTTGGTATCAATAAATTTTGTAATTTTCAATTTGGTTCTGGCCTTGTTGATATGCCCTACACTGGCAGTTGTTATACTTGGGTGAAATCGGATGAAGGCCCCCACAGACAGGGTTCGAGACTTGACAGATGGCTGTTGGACAGTGATTGACATGAATGGGCTCCCCTCTCTTCTTGCTCCTATCTCAGTCGTATAGAATCAGACCATTGCCCGATTATTACTATGAAGAGCAGAAGTGATTCTGATAGAAAATTATTCAGATTCTTAAACTTTTTGACATCGCATGAGGAGTTCCTCAATATAGTGACTCAAGCTTGGTCATCTATCAATAATCCTAATAGCATGGTGAGGGTTAGCCTTTGCTTATCCGCTGTTTGAAAAGCCTTATCAGCATGGAGCCACCGTACTTTTGGAGACATTTTTCAAGAAGTAAAAAAGGCAGAAGATTGAGCTTTAGCTGCTGAGATGGCTTTCGCGGCAGATGATTCGTTGAGAGAGGATTGGATGAAGGCTAAAGCTTACTTGAAACATAGGGTAAGCTATGAAGACTCATATTGGAGGCAAAAGCTAGAGTGAAATGGGATTGTGAAGGAGACAAGAATACTAAATTCTTTCACTCATGTGTTTTAGCTACTAGGAATAGACTCCTCATTCACAGTCTTGTCTCGGAGGAAGGAAAAACTCTTAATAATTTGCAAGACATTCAAGCCGAGGCTAATATTTTTACAGAAAGATCTTCCTCCCTGCTCCTATAATTCAAGCTCAAGAATTTTTAATCCCTGTCCCAGTTTCTATTACTCATGATGATATTCACCTAATGGCCAATCCATCTGTGGAGGAGTTGGTTGACACTCTCAAGAGCTTGGATCAAGATAGTGTGCCCGGGCCAGATGGTTTCTCAGGGCAATTTTTCAGAGCTACTTGGGATATTGTAGGTCAAGATATTCTTGAAGCTGTTCATCTGTTTTTTGATAGATTTGCATTCCCTCGATCCATCACTAGCATCACTTGCCTATTTCTAAGGTGAAGGATCCTAAGTCGATAAAGGACAATAGACCGATTAGTCTTTGCAATTTTATCAACAAATTATTCTCCAAACTACTTGCGAGAAGGTTGGCACCTCCCCTTCCTCGTATGATTTCAAAGTAGATTCATTAAGGTTCGTGAGATCATTGACAATGTGGTGTTAGCGCAGGAGATGATCAGTATGATTCACCACAAGTACAGGGGTGGGAATGCAGGTGTAAAACTTGATATGAGTAAAGCCTATGATCGAGTTCATTGGGCATTTCTTATCAAGGTTATTCATAGGATGGGGTTCTGCAATGAATGGTTAAATATGATATTATATATCCTTGATAATGTATTGTTTTCAACATTGATAAATGGCAATGCTTCAGGATTTTTCAAGAGTCTCTGTGGGCTGCGACAAGGCAATCCGATATCACCTCTTCTTTTTGTCATTGCAGCGGAAAGCCTAAGCTGTAATCTTAATACTCTTCGGGGAACAGTGGCTTCATTCCTTATTATTCTCCAAGTGGCTGCCCGATCATAATACATTTAGCTTATGCAGATGATATAATTCTATTCTCAGGAGGCGAGAAGAAGTCTATCCAGATGATGGTGACTATGGTGTAGAATTATGAACAGGTATCGGGACAGAAGGTGAATGTCAACAAATCGGGTATTCATTTATCCAAGCATATCTCAGTGGAGAGAGTGGAAGAGATCAGGAACTCCTTCGGCTTCATTGTGAATAGTTTGCCTATGACTTACTTAGGGTCACCTATGACAGTAGGTTTGCGTAATGCTGCTATGTTCGATGATTTAGTCTCTAAGATTAGATACAAATCAGTGGTTGGCATAATAAAGCTTTATCGATAGGAGGGAGACTTATCTAAAGTCGGTCCTAACATCGATACCTGTCTACACTTTGGCTGCTTGCAATCCTCCTGCGAGTGTCATTAAAAGAGTTGAAGATATGTTCCAAAGTTTCCTGTGGGGTTCTAAGCTGGGTTGTGACAAACAAGCTTGGGTGTCTTGGTCGAAGGTGACTCATCCTATTAAGGAAGGAGGATTGGGGATTCGTAGGTTACAGGAAGTACTGGATGCTCTAACAGTAAAACTTTGGTAGAAAATTAGAACGTCCTCCTCTCTCTAGGTTACGTTCATGAAGTCTAAGTATTATCCTCACTCTCATCCATCTTTAGCTAATGCTTATTTGAGTGCATCTTATATTTGGAAAAGGATCCTTAAGGGCCGAGACATGGGGATGTCCATCTGAATCACCAAACCAAGAGGACATGGAGAACTTCATTTGGGCTCCTGGTCGATCAGGCACATTCTCGATCACCTCCGCTTGGAATTGTATCAGGGTTCGAAATGTTGTCGATGGCAGATTCTCTCAGATATAGGGTTCCTGTATTCCTGCTAAGTGGTCAGTTCTTCTATGGCGTGTGCTATGGTACAGACTACCGACAAATGATGTCATTTAGAAGATAGGTTTTTAAATGGCCTCATGCATGCTACTGTTGCTTGTGTCCGACTGGTGAGACTACTAGTCATATTCTATCGGGGGGATTTGGCTAGAGAAGTTTGGACCTACTTCACTGGACTTCTTAGAATTCAGGATACTCCTGGACCGATTGAGCAAAGATTTAATGCTATGTGGTCGAGAGGGCTCAAATATACCAAACAAATCATTGTCGGGGCTATATGGGTTCTCTAGAAAAATAGAAATAAATGGCGTTACGAAGGATACTCATACGGGGGTCAACAGCTTGTGTTCGAGGTTAAGCGGCAGATCAAGAAGGTAATGGCTCAGTGTTCTCATGCTAGCCTTCCAGATGGGTTCGAGTGATAGAATATTTCCTTATGTATTTTGAGCTTCAAGCTCCTTTTGTATCCTGAGTTGGGACTCACTAAATATTAATAAAATTCTAGTGTTCCATTAAAAAAAACAAAAAACAATATATATATATATATATATATATATAGATATATATATATATATATATTATATATATATTATATCGTACTAGCCTACGATATGCTTGTGACACGCCCAAGATACCTATACCAAACCTTATCCGATTCATACCAAACCACATGAGCATGCCTAAAATGATAATTAGAATCTAATTAACACAATATCGCACTAGCCTACGATATGCTTGTGATACGCCCAAGATACCTATACCAGACCTTATCTGATTCATACCAAACCACATGAGCATGCCTAAAATGATAATTAGAATCTAATTAACACAATACATAGCTAGTGTCTAGTGCCATGTGAAATGTGACATGTATGTGACAAGTGTAGGAGGGAAAAACCCCAAATTGACTCCTTGTCCTAGAATACCATGACACAACCTATTTATATCCATTTGTGGACACGTATCCAGCCATACACAACATTCACATGACTATTTTGCCTATCAGACTAAATGACAAACACTTGGTGCCCCATTTCTCAGATTTTTCCAAAAATGGCACAAAAACTCTATGTAACTTCTACCAAAATGGTCATTAGAGCCTAGTTCTTCCTCCTATAGGTACCCTAGTTCATGGGTAGGTTCCTAATGGTCCAATACATGTATTAGAGTCTAAAAGTAGGAGAAAAATTAGATGTATACCTATTGGGAGATGGATTCCCAATGTAGCCACCAATGGACACAACTGAAAAGTTTGACACAATCCTCAAGCCAAATAGATGGTTATTTAGGATGGGAAGTTGGACACAAATGGGAAGTTGGACACAAATGAGAAGTTGGACACTACTCCTTGGACACAAATGAGAAGTTGGACAGTACTCCTTGGATGAAGAGTAGGAGAAGATTGTGAATGATTTTGATGGAGGAATGAAAGGTTTTTTAGAAGAGCACCAAACTAGGGTCTTTTGCTCAAAATGAAGAATGGAATGAATGAAGCCTTCTCTCTCCATGGCTGGCCATAACCCTAGTCTTGTCAAGGTGAAATGTCCACAATGCCCTTTTTAGTTGTCATGAAGGTTTGGCTAATGAATGAAAGCTTCTAACTTAATTTGGTAATTAAATCTAATCCCTATTCATGACATGTTATGACTTAATTGTGTCTCAAAGAGGCTAACCTAAAATGTTGGTCCAAGTATCATGACAAGTCTAATCGGATTTACTAACCAAGGGTCCAATAAATAGGCTAGTCCACTATTAAATACAACAATCACTTAAGTAATTAAATAAATATACACAACATATTAATATAAAATGACAAAAATAACCCTATCTAGGATTATCGTAGTGACAATTTGATATTGATGCAGTCTCTCTTAGCTGGCCGGATGGAATGAGTATTGGAACATGGCTCGCGATGGGGCTATGCATGTTTGCCATCACTTCTTGATGTTGTAGAGAGAGCGTTGAAGGTTGCAAACGAGAATACAAGAGGGAATCCAAAACGAGAATCTCCTAATTATACTTTGTTTTTGATCTGGGTCGTGATAGAGGGTTGCTTCATTACTCCGTTGACTGTTTGACGGGGAGAGAGGATTGCCAGACTTAACTTTACTAGCTAAGGAAAGTAGCAAAAAACTCTCTCTGGAATGCTCCAAAACTCATGAGTAAATGCGGTAACTGGGGGGGAATTGATAGATACAAATGGAGGAGAACCCCTCCTATTTATAAATTAGGGGAGGCACCATTATACGCACCTGTAGGAGACAGGCGCATGTGCCTCTGATCGCCATGTGGCATACGGTCACAACGGCGTGCACATTTTACTGATGTGGATCTTGCAGCTAATTACCATGTGTGACTTTATTGAGATATTAGGGGAGAGGATCTTTGAACTGCTGGGAACTCACTTCCTGGGCGTGACCAAGCTTTCGACACATGGCGTACCCTTAGTTCCCTACACGCCTAGGAAGAACTTTCCTAGGTAACGTGTTTTATTATTTCGGTAGAACTATAGGCATAGGGTAAAAGCACACGCACCTGGAAGGAAGGACTTAAGGTGGCACCTGGAGGAAACTCAAACACACGCCTGAGTTTGAGCGTCTTTCTATACTATTTCGAGGAAAATAAACCTTAATTTTTGTGTCTATTCTCTGCACGAGAATTGAAGCATCGAGTTGACATCTTGAGAGAGCCAGGCTTATTAAATGCAGCCTCGAGGAATGTTCTCTAAGAGGCATAGGTGGCAGCGTGACGAAATAGGCACACTCGTACGAATGAGGTGCGAGTAGGGAGAAGGCGCGCCTAAGTAATCATGATCTGACTTCTGGCTTTCTTCTATACAAGGATCAAGGCGAGAACATAGGCAACATGATGCCTAGGTAAGGTGTGACTGTCATGCTAATTTAAAGAGGCATGAGTAGCCCAACACCAAGTTGGTGCAAAGTGAGGCGTGAGGCACTCCTTTGTTTGTCTTCTCTGAGGCACGTGACCCATGCTCCTACAAGATCCCCTTCAAAGTTTTATAACTTTTTGAATAAAATTAGAAACACTTTGAACAGAAGTGGGGGGCTAGTAGTACGTCATCACGATTTTTTTCTGGATGAGAATGGTTAGTTCGGTTCTATCCCGAGTAGATAACTGTTCGTTTTCTCTTCTTATCAAAGTACACATGGTTTAAGGCCTAAAAATAGGCGTTAAGATGAATCCCTTAAAATTATTCATCACGAGAATCGAAGCATCATGTTTATCGCCATTAATGCCAAGTTTATTACACCGAGCTTATAAAATAGAGGCTCTTGGAAGGCTTTCGTTCGTCTTCTCTCCTTCGTTCCATGATCGACGTTAGGGCTTCCCCGACTTCTCTCTTCATCGGAGAAGAGTGTGATCTTAAGGTTGAGCTGTCACGCCCCAGAACCAGAATACTGGAGAGCGGGGGCGGACATAGCCAGCTACGTATGATGAAATAGAATCCATCTCACCATACGGTCACGGCTGTCTAGATATGTGAGGGTTTATCTACAAGCTATCAGTCTCTTAAGGTCATAAAATAGCCTATTGTCTCAATCTCAACCAACTAATAATAATTACAAGATGTCAGATCTCCAAATATACAATTGTAAGGCGTCCCAAATATTACATATCCAGATGATCATGAAGCTAGTCGTTACAAAATCGTTACAGCCCGTAGGCAGACAGTAAGTAACAATCGAGCTAACACTTGCTCGTCGGCTAAAGGCCTCAAAAAAATAATTTACAATAGAGTGGGAGAGCAAAAATAAACCCACTCGTTGCCCTGGTTACGCCTGGTGGTTACCATCGGGCTGGAAGACAGGTGGATCCTCTGTTGCTGCTCCGATATCTGGCCACACAAAACCAGCTGGGTCAGACCCCAGAAGAGCAAGTGCCACAAAGGAGGCTTCACTTAGGAACTAAAACCAGCAATTAGCACAAGAATATAATGACATAATAAAAGACATTAATTAAGAAAAGGCATGACCGGTGATATACGATGTGATAACCATGGGACTATTCAGATAACCAAGTTACAACCCGTAAACCAAACAAGGACCCGGGTTGTAACTCTTCATCTGAACGGAACTTGGTATCCCCACCATTTATCAATAAGGCCAGTGTAAATAATCACGATCTTGACGTAAGGTAAAGCATGTCGAGCATGTCATGGGGTACAACAAGACAATAAACGAAGAGAGAACACAGAACTGCTCCGGGAGCCAGGTTACAACCCGTAAACCAAGGACCGGGGTTGTAACCCTTCGCCTGAACAGAACTGATCCCCTGATCTTTATTGTAAAAAAAACAAACACAAGTAATCATGTCATGTAACAATCTTGTACAGGATCGAGGCAAGAATAGACAGGGTTAGACTCCATTCAATCATTCACGGCCAAGCAATAAGTACGGCTTGATACTTTAACTAACTAGGGTTATCACAGGCCTAGTTACTAGCAAGATGTAATGAGATTATTCCACAGCCACAAGCCCTGCAGACCATCCAGGTTATCCAGGTAGAAATATCATGTCAGGGGGTACAACACGTGGCAGTGTGCTGGAAATGTGCCCTACTCGTCGGCAGGCTACAAGTCCTAGAGCGCCCAGATAACGGGATTGCCTGTAGCAGGAAAATCTCTTCATGACTACTGTGTTAATCTAGTTATTAGCCTTAGTCCATTTCAGTAGGTACTCCTGACCGTGGTACTCAGGGGTCCCATCCTAAGCATGATGCAAGACAAGACTGGTTTAATGCACAAGCACAATCGTCCACGGTGTCCAGGTTATTCATACTTATCAAGTCATATCATGCTAGCCGTCGCAACAGCAGTTCGAGAAATATCATGTCAGGTTTATTTGTCAAGAGTGCGCCACGGCGGGCCACTATCAAGAATTACCATGTCAAGTTATCATGTCAAATTGTCAGGTCAAGTTATCATGTCAGGAGTGCACCACGGCGGGTCACTATCTGGTCATGTCATGTCCACTTGGTACTTGTCAAGAGTGCGCCTTAGCAGGCCACTATCGTGTTCTATCCTTACATTATCATGAACGAGAGAAACTTGCATAAAATAACTAGTGACATATTCTTGCTGCTAAGGAAAAGATCTACAACTTCCACGTTGGGAGTTGGGAGAAATTCGAGCAATAATTCAGTCAATTAGGACATATAACAGTTAGTAATAGTCAAAATGCATTATGCGGCCTATTCTGCGACATGCATGCAACTGCGACACCATATGCGCCTACTGCGACATGATATGCGCCTATCGCGACATGCGCCTCATGTGGCTCAACTGCGACATGATATGTGCCTACCGGGACATGCGCCTCATGTGGCTCAACTGCGACATAATATGCGCCTACCGCGACATGCGCCTCATTGCAACATATGCCTTCTGCGACATGCGCCTTCTGCGACATGCTGATTATGCTGCAGATGAACCTAGAAATGACCAGAAATTGTTTTGGCCATAACTTCCTCATCCGAAGTCGAAATCAAGTGAAACAAAAGCCAAAACTGCATGAAATTGAATTCTCTACAACATAGAAACACTAGTTTTCGAAAATAACCAAGTTTTAAAGATCAAAATCAAGAAAAACTGAAAAGTTTACAAACTTAGATCTACAAGAATCCATCCATCAAATCCAAAATGTCAAGTTCTAAAGAGGCTTAGAATCAAGTAAGGAAGAGAATGGAACAATGAAACTTGAGATCCATCATGAAGCAAGTTTGCACTTGCCTAAGATCTCTCCCTCTCTCTTCCTGGTGGTTGAAGAAGTAATGGTGGAGAGTAAATGAAGAAGGAAATAATGATGAGAGAGAAAAGGAAGGGGTTATAAGTAAAGAGGGTGGTGGTAGGTAGGAGGGTTCACCCTTGGTTCATGATGAACCAAAGCAAACCAAGCCAAGCCGAACCAACCTAAGAATAAACCAATCAATGAAATGCTAGAATAAATCAAGCAGGAAGACATGCAATACGGGTCAAATTACGTATACGTATTCCAAATACGTAATACGAGATCTGGGTATTACAACTCTACCCATCTTAAAAGAATTCCGTCCTCGGAATTTAATTAAGAGGCTAGAGGGACAAGAACAAGCTATACTAATCTCAGGCAAGCTATACTAAGCAATCTATCATGCAATCATGTATGTAAGCAAGGAAATCGAAGGCACGAGAAAGAGGGAAGATATCCTGCTAGGAACCTCTCTGTCGGTTCTGAATCTGAGCTTGGACCAGGGCATACTGTTGGGGTCCTTGCTGCTGGAATACTTGGGTCTGAGGCGGCAATGGCTTCGGAGGCTGGTACTGCTGTTGTACTGGTGCTGGTGCTGGTCCCCTTACCGAGGGACTAGTCTGGGCCGATGACGAACTGGCCCTATTCGGACAGGACCCTATCTTGTGGTCCGGTGCTCCACAAGCCAAACATAATCCCTGAGCTCTGCGACACTCCGAAACAATGTGTCCTGGCTTCCCACAATGAGTGCAGCCCATTGTGGAAGACTGCTTCTGCTTCTGCTGCTGAGGAGACGTGACCGACGTCACTGAGGCCGCCTGTCTCGGAGTTCCAATTGTCAAAGCCCTGACTGCCGGGGCTGGTGCTGAAGACTGGGTCTTCTGGCCGTGAGATCGCTTCCGACCTCCGGTCCTGTCCACTATCCTGTGGGAGGTATACTCGAGCCTCCTAGCTGCTCTCAATACTGCATCAAAAGTCTGATGCTCAAACTGCTCCACCGCCAATAGAATCTCCAGATGAAGCCCCTGCTGGAACCGCTGGGCTCTATCGAACTCGGTCGCCACCAAGGTGGGAGCAAACCGACTAAGCCTAGAAAACTCGGTCGCATATCCATCGACCGTCCTGCCCATCTGCTTCAGGTTGGTGAACTTGGTCTGTAGATCGTACCGAGCCACCGTATCGAAGTACTTCGTCTGGAATCTCTCACGAAATACTGCCCAAAGCAATGGGTACCACTAATCCAACGGCCTGTGCTGCCCACCAGCTGCGGGCAAGATCCAATAACTGTAGACGCACCACGGCTACCTTCTCGTCTTCTGGGGTTCTGGCTGTCTCTAGAACAACTTCAGTATCCTGGAGCCACGCATCAGCAGCAATAGCATCTTCACTACCATCGAAGAACGGAGGGTTCAGGCGCTTAAAACTGTTGGCTACACTGTTCCTTGGATGACCGTCTCTGTTCAGAGCATCTGCCACTGCCTGTTGCAAGGCATCTCCTCGACGATCTTGAGAAGCTAACAATGATCTGATGAGACCCACCAAAGTGCCATCATCAGGCTCTGCAGGCTGGACTGGCTGAACTGGCGACTCTCCTTCAGTAGGTATGACTCGGGAGGCTGCTCCTGAGTGCTGGGCCTGATCTTCTGGTTGCTGGTGGTCCACAGGAGGTGATCTGCCTTGCTGATCGGCAGGTCCAGGTTCAATGCGACTGAAGAAGACGACATGGGAACAATAAAGAAGGACCAGGACAGATCAACGATACAAGTATGTGATCAGGTCAAGATTTTCAGGGATCAAGAGGATACGAGTAGAGATCAAGGGCGAATACTGATTGAGACATCTATTCGGTAAACCCTCACATATCTTGAATTATAAGACCTGCATGGGCCACCACTTAAACCATGTCACGCCCCAGAACCAGAATACTGGAGAGCGGGGGCGGACATAGCCAGCTACGTATGATGAAATAGAATCCATCTCACCATACGATCACGGCTGTCTAGATATGTGAGGGTTTATCTACAAGCTATCAGTCTCTTAAGGTCATAAAATAGCCTATTGTCTCAATCTCAACCAACTAATAATAATTACAAGATGTCAGATCTCCAAATATACAATTGTAAGGCGTCCCAAACATTACATATCCAGATGATCATGAAGGTAGTCGTTACAAAATGTGAGGACTAGCAAGAGTTCAGTCATACATGATCAACCCCCGGGGCTTGTCAATCATGTTACAGCCCGTAGGCAGACAGTAAGTAAGTACAATCGAGCTAACACTTGCTCGTCGGCTAAACGCCTCAAAAGAATAATTTACAATAGAGTGGGAGAGCAAAAATAAACCCACTCGTTGCCCTGGTTACGCCTGGTGGTCACCATCGGGCTGGAAGACAGGTGGATCCTCTGTTGCTGCTCTGATATCTGGCCACACAAAACCAGCTGGGTCAGACCCCAGAAGAGCAAGTGCCACAAAGGAGGCTTCACTTAGGAACTAAAACCAGCAATTAGCACAAGAATATAATGACATAATAAAAGACATTAATTAAGAAAAGGCATGACCGGTGATATACGATGTGATAACCATGGGACTATTCAGATAACCAAGTTACAACCCGTAAACCAAACAAGGACCGGGGTTGTAACTCTTCATCTGAACGGAACTTGGTATCCCCACCATTTATCAATAAGGCCAGTGTAAATAATTACGATCTTGACGTAAGGTAAAGCATGTCGAGCATGTCATGGGGTACAACAAGACAATAAACGAAGGGAGAACACAGAACTGCTTCGGGAGCCAGGTTACAACCCGTAAACCAAACAAGGACCAGGGTTGTAACCCTTCGCCTGAACAGAACAGATCCCCTGATCTTTATTGTAAAAAAAAACAAACACAAGTAATCATGTCATGTAACAATCTTGTACAGGATCGAGGCAAGAATAGACAGGGTTAGAGTCCATTCAATCATTCACGGCCAAGCAATAAGTACGGCTTGATACTTTTACTAACTAGGGTTATCACAGGCCTAGTTACTAGCAAGATGCAATGAGATTATTCCACAGCCACAAGCCCTGCAGACCATCCAGGTTATCCAGGTCGAAATATCATGTCAGGGGGTGCAACACGTGGCAGTGTGCTGGAAATGTGCCCTACTCGTCGGCAGGCTACAAGTCCTAGAGCGCCCAGATAACGGGATTGCATGTAGCAGGAAAATCTCTTCATGACTACTGTGTTAATCTAGTTATTAGCCTTAGTCCATTTCAGTAGGTACTCCTGACCGTGGAACTCAGGGGTCCCATCCTAAGCATGATGCAAGACAAGACTGGTTTAATGCACAAGCACAATCGTCCACGGTGTCCAGGTTATTCATACTTATCAAGTCATATCATGCTAGCCGTTGTAACAGCAGTTCGAGAAATATCATGTCAGGTTTATTTGTCAAGAGTGCGTCACGGCGGACCACTATCAAGAATTACCATGTCAAGTTATCATGTCAAATTGTCAGGTCAAGTTATCATGTCAGGAGTGCACCACGGCGGGTCACTATCTGGTCATGTCATGTCCACTTGGTATTTGTCAAGAGTGCGCCTTAGCAGGCCACTATCGTGTTCTATCCTTATATTATCATGAACGAGAGAAACTTGCATAAAATAACTAGTGACATATTCTTGCTGCTAAGGAAAAGATCTACAACTTCCACGTTGGGAGTTGGGAGAAATTCGAGCAATAATTCAGTCAATTAGGACATATAACAGTTAGTAATAGTCAAAATATGCATTATGCGGCCTATTCTGCGACATGCATGCAACTGCGACACCATATGCGCCTAGTGCGACATGATATGCGCCTATCGCGACATGCACCTCATGTGGCTCAACTGCGACATGATATGCGCCTACCGCGACATGCGCCTCATGTGGCTCAACTGCGACATGATATGCGCCTACCGCGACATGCGCCTCATTGCAACATGCACCTTCTGCGACATGCGCCTTCTGCGACATGCTGATTATGCTGCAGATGAACCTAGAAATGACCAGAAATTGTTTTGGCCATAACTTTCTCATCCGAAGCCGAAATCAAGTGAAACAAAAGCCAAAACTGCATGAAATTGAATTCTCTACAACATAGAAACACTAGTTTTTGAAAATAACCAAGTTTTAAAGATCAAAATCAAGAAAAACCGAAAAGTTTACAAACTTAGATCTACAAGAATCCATCCATCAAATCCAAAAATGTCAAGTTCTAAAGAGGCTTAGAATCAAGTAAGGAAGAGAATGGAACAATAAAACTTGAGATCCATCATGAAGCAAGTTTGCACTTGCCTAAGATCTCTCCCTCTCTCTTCCTGGTGGTTGAAGAAGTAATGGTGGAGAGTAAATGAAGAAGGAAATAATGATGAGAGAGAAAAGGAAGGGGTTATAAGTAAAGAGGGTGGTGGTAGGTAGGAGGGTTCACCCTTGGTTCATGATGAACCAAAGCAAACCAAGCCAAGCCGAACCAACCTAAGAATAAACCAATCAATGAAATGCTAGAATAAATCAAGCAGGAAGACATGCAATACGGGTCAAATTACGTATACGTATTCCAAATACGTAATACGAGATCTGGGTATTACAGGAGCCGCCCGAAGCCCTCGCCAATACATCGGCTGAGGCTCTTGTCGAAACTGTCACGACCCGCACCCAGTGTAAGGGCACGAGAAGTGGGTAGTCCAGCCTACGCCGCATTATCGACGGTAGAACATTGTCCTAGGTCCAACCTCTAATACAATCTAGAATATGCTCCGAGGAAGAATAATATTATAAGTAATCTCAATCACAACTAAGATGGAAAAGAAGATAAGATAAACTCAACCGAGAGTCACAATATGAATAATAAGTCTCGATGTAAACCACACCATAAATAGTATCTCAATACAACCACAATGCCTCAATGACTAGATAATGATATAAGTCTAATCTGAACTCATGGTAAGTCCTCAACGACTACTGGATCCTGCTGAGGGTCCAGGTCACCTGTGTTAACTAAGCCTGCTCCATAATAGGTGTCGCAACAATCCTCATCATTTGTAATATTTTAACAGGTCCAGTTAGGACAGGAACGAATATATATCTCTCACACATATCATAACATAAAAGAAAATATGAAACAAGCTATAGAATAATATACATGAATTGCTGATAAAGAAATGAGATTGTAAAAGAGAACATGAAACATAAAAATAGATATATATATATGATATAATAAGAGAACTGAACTAACTACGTGGTGTAGATCACAATTTGGTTATGTAAACTGGCTTAGGTTATACATGACTTAAATCTAGTTTGGAGTTGTACATAAAAAGGGTGTAGATCACATAACCAAATAAATACTCTCCCTGCCCCAATCAGTACACAAGGATCTGTCCAGGTTATGTTATTGTACATGAAAGTAGTGTGTCACATGGATAGCTAGTCCACATGAACACTGGGTTATACATGAGGGCTCACATGATCATGAGTGTACATGAATGTCACATGAGTATACATAAATAAATACGAATACAAAGAGTAGACGATGCACACGATAAAGTACATGAGCACAATATACCCGATGTATCCGAGGGGATAACATCGCATGAAGAGTCCATATAGTACTAATCCGTGATATCATCTTGACAGCAATAGGTAAACTAGTCTATAATAAGTAAATATGTCCAAGCGAGAATAAAACGGTCAGAGAATGTACTCCTATGGCAATACAAGCTGCTGATGAGGAAGTACAACTAAACTGGAGTCATGTAATCCTATTTAGAACAACCACAAGTCAGAACAATGTCTAAAATATCGTAAGGAATGCCTACAATAAAATTGTGCATGATTCTAGGTCTTTTTAGGTCCGTCAACTCTGGTTAAACCTGGTCAACTCTGGTCAACTCTGGTCAACTGAAGGTCAACTAGTTCGTTTACTAATTTTTTAGGTCAAGCACAAGTTTTCAAGTCATTCTAAGTTCGTTTGAGTTGATTTGGATCAAGTTTGACCCAAAGTTGACTTTTGTCAACTTGGTCAACTTGTCGGTCTACTCGGCCATTCTAGGCTACTTGGTCAATCCTAATCTGACTAAATACTCCCTAGGTCACATTCACAAGCAAATAATTAATTTTATATATCTATAATTAATTATTTATATATATATATATTTATATATATATATATATATATATATTATATATATATATATATATTATATATATATATATATATATAAATATATATATAAATATATATAAATATATATATATCATATATATATACAAATAATTATATATATATATATATATATATATATATATATATATATATATATATATATATATATATTTATATTTATATATATACATATGTATATAAAAAAAATATATATATATATACATATGTATTAAAGAAAAATATATATATATACATATGTATATATATATATAAATTTTTTTTTATATGTATATTTTTTTTTTTTTTTATATGTATATTTTTATATTTTTTTTTATATGTATATATATATACATATGTACATATATATATATACATATATATATATATATATATATATATATATATATATATATATATATATATATATATATATATATATATATATATATATATATATATATATATATATATTCCTTCTAGGTAATATCTACATATATATGTACACATATATAGATATACACATATATACATACATATACTTAACTTGGGAAGAGAGATTGTGTGTGTGTGTGTATGAAGAGGTGCTGCTAGGTGGTACAATTCTGAGATTAAATGGTTATATATACCACCATATGAATATCTCATATATATATATACATATATACACAATCTATTTAAAGGAGGCTTTATATATATATATATATATATATATATATATATATATATATATATATATATATATATATATACTCTAGAGGGGGGGGGGGTGAATAGAGTTGGCAGCGGAATAATGCTAATTAAAAAGGTTAGCAGCACAATCACAGAATATTAATCACAACTGAAATAAAGTAAAGACAGAGTTAAGAGAGCAAACGCAAAGACAGCGATGTATACTGGTATCCCTCTGTTGATGACTAATCCAGTCGGTAGAACTCTTGCTACCAGTTGAATCCACTATTGGAAAAACCGCAAGTTTTCTTACGAAGTCCTTGTAATTTCTACAACGAGAGCTTTGATACGAAGAACTCGTCCAACTTCAAATGTAAAGAGGTATTCTTCAATCAAGCCTTCTGATTACAATTTCTCAGAAACTTCTAGACCGTACCACACTGACAAATCGACTAGAGGATTGTAATTGGCTTGGGATCTGAAATTGAAAGCTCTAGAAAACTCTTTGAAAGACTGAAAGCTTTAGATAGAGAGAAGATTGAAAGTCAATGAGTGAGTTGAAATGATCGAAATCCTTCTCTATTTATAGGACTTTCAAAGGCAGACTTCTGACAGAATTCGGGCAAAATTCGGGTAGAACTCTATGAGCAAATTTCGGTCAAATCCGTAACTGCAGGAGGACCAAGTTCCAAGGATTCAAAATCACAACGGCCACTAACCGAACTCTGGCCGAACTCGGTACGAGTTCTGTCAGGGTTTAGTCAGGGTTTAGTTAGGATTTTGAAAAAGTTTTTTGGTGATTTTTGAAAACCTTTTTGTAAACCTTTTTGAGGGGTCATTTTAAAAACATTTTGAACATATTTGAGGGTAGCCTATTTGCCAGTACGACTCGGTGTACAACATATTCCTAGACTCAAATAAAATAAAAAATATATTGCATAAGGAATTACAGACTCGAGTAGGCAAACAAATCTTCGATCTTGAATTCAGTGGATAGCCATTCTTGATCATGTTCAAGAGTCTGAGATGTCCCGACTAGCTTTATTCAATTATTAAAATCAGGTTTGACCATATGACCAAATGGGCCAACAATCTTCCCCATTTTGATAATTGACAAACTATGAATGATAGAACATTAAGCTTGTTCAAAATAAAAAAGAAGTAGAATTTGTTCATATCCTGTATTATCTCAAAAAAAATGTTAGATCTTTAATTTTTTCTCCCTTTGTCACTTAGCAAAATAATTACAAAAGATAAAGCTCCCCCGCAATCAAATGCATAAGTAACAAATAGTGAGAAAACTTAAAAAAATAAGGCATAAGACTAGAGAAATATCACAGGCATGTATTGTAAGAGAAATAAAATCATCACAGGCATGTAATTTCACAGGCAGTTATAAAGAATGATGCAATATAAGAAATAGTGCTAGCATAAACTGAAACTGAAACAAAGTGCTGAAATAAACTGAATGCCATAAACTGAGGCATAATAAACATGTCCATGAAAGAAAAGAGTACTAAAAAGTGCTAAAAAAATACTGATAATAACTTGGAATGTCGGAGCATTTCCAAGTGCACAATAAAATATCACTCAAAAATCATATAGTCACATCTCCTCATCATCATCCTCATTATCATCATCAGCAGCTCGACCAGCATGTCCTGAAGTACCAGCTCCAGAGGTACCAGCGCCAGAAGGATGTGGAGTGGCGCCAGCATAGAACTCACTAACATAATCAAGATGTGGAGCACGGTCAGGACGGTACCAATCATAGGCGTTACCGGGCTGGAAGTAGGCATGAACAGCCTCATCCTCATAGCGGTAACCGGAGAAAGCTGGATCTTTAGGGATGGAACCGGCTGAATGACCAGTCTGGGCGAAACGAAGATCAGCTAAGGAGTTTGCAAGCGCCTGATAGCGGGTAATGTCGCGGAACTCACGCTCGCGAGCCATGTCCGTCATCGAGACGTGCAAAGCAGATAAATGCTGATGTATGCCCTCAAATATCATGGCATACTGATGGGGTGGTAGAGGAGGTGCAGTAGGAGGAGCAGGAGGTGGAGCTGAAGCAGTCATGCTACGACGAGATAACTGAAGAAACTTGGGCTCAGGGTCCTGAGTACAAGTCGACAGATCGATATTGAAGCGCTGAAAGATGCGTGGTAGAATCATCGCGTAAGAGAGATTTCTATCTCTTGTACGACAGCGACCCATCATCTGAATCATGGTCTTAGGGGCAGAAAATGGAATCCCCTTAAGAATGTGGTACATGGCGGACAGCTCAAGAGAAGTCACATCATCCTTTGAAGTAGATTTTGGAAGGATAGTGGAATAGATGATGCGATGCAATTCATAGTTAAACAAGTTCAGGTTGTTAGCCTTGAACTTTCCAGAGCGTACTCTATCAGGTGCACAGAGTTTCGCTTTGAAACTTGCGAGTGTCGTGCCTTCGGGAAAATCAAAATCAGTGATGTCAACTAGCGGTTCACCTTCGTTAGGGATACCAAGGATCTCCGCTAAGAGGTCATCATTGAAATTGATATCAATGCCTCCAACACGAGTGCTCACATCAAAAGTGTTTAATATAAGATTGCAATAAAATAATCTAATGGCATTAGTTGCTATAGGGAAACAGATTTTGACAAAAAGATGTAACCCTAATGCCTCAAATAAATGACGATGATCAGGAAATACAGTCCATTTGACTGGAGCGCCTGTGCATATGGATCTCATGGAGAAGTCTCCATACCACAGTAGGGCTTGGTCTAGGGTTTGAAAGAAAAGCTCGTCGAACGCACCGTCGCTCGTTTGGACCGGCGAGAAAAGGGAATCCGTATGCGGATGCGAAGATGACCCTTCCTCACTAGGGTTCATCTTCTTCCTCTTTGATGGATTGAATTTGGGTGCCATTTGTGCAAATTAAAATAAAAATGCACTAATTGAAAAGTGGAGAAAGATGGGGTTATACCTCCCGAAATCAAAGTATGTCGAAGAGAACGGCGAACTCCGTACGAATCCAAATTTTGGATTAATTTCACCACTTGGATTGGAAGAATGAGGGTGGTGAAAAGCTAGGGTTCGGGGCTCCTTCGCGGCTGCTGCTGCTATTGTAAATAGTTTGGAAGCAATGAAGAAGAAGGGCTGCTCGGGTTCTGTATATATAACCTGATACCCTCAACCGAACTCGGGCCGAATTCGGTCAGAGCTCTGGCCGAATTTTCCTACGGTTCTTTTAAAGTTGATTTTAGCCATTCTTTTTCATTATCTCATTTCAAATATTTAATTCAAAGATTAGTCATTTCAACTTCAATTAACATAATTAATATTATTTTATAGATTAAATGTCGTTACACAGCGACTGTTTCAGATTAGCTGTAGGAGTACTGTCCCAGCTGGCGGAGGTTCACCGGAGAACTCTTAAGTACCGTTTCGCTTCAACCGTAGTTGTGGTGACAGACAGACTCTTTATTGGCTTGTCTCTAACACAGTTTTTGCGTAATGATATATAATCATAAAACAAAATTAATTAATACTATTGACGTCCAAAATTCGTAATTCTCGACGTAAATAATTGAAACGATCTTTCGCTAGAGGTTTAGTGAAGATGTCAGCTAGTTGATTTTCAGTATCTATGTACACAAGGTTTATATCTCCATTTTGATGATGATCTCTAAGAAAGTGATGTCGAATCTCGATATGTTTAGTACGAGAGTGACATACTGGATTCTTAGTCAAATTAATAGTGCTCGTGTTATCACAGAAAATGGGAATATGTGTGTAAAATAAATCATAGTCTTCTAGGGTTTGTTTTATCCATAAAATCTGAGCACAACAACGTCCTGCGGCGATGTACTCAGCCTCTGTTGTTGATAGGGCTACAAAATTTTGCTTTTTACTAAACCATGAGACTAAAGCCTTGCCTAAGAAATGACATGTGTCACTGGTACTTTTTCTATCAACTTTACATCCAGCAAAATCTGCATCCGAATAACCAATAAGGTCAAAGGACTTAGTTTTGGGATACCACAAGCCAACAGAAGAAGTGCCCTTAAGGTATCGAAAGATACGCTTAACTGCGGACAGATGTGATTCCTTTGGGTTAGCTTGAAAACGTGCACACAGGCAAACACTAAACATTATATCTGGACGACTAGCAGTTAAATAAAGTAAACTACCAATCATACCTCGATACTTACGTGTGTCGACTGGCTTGCCTTGTTCATCTGAATCAAGCTTTGTTGAAGTTGCCATTGGAGTGCCAATAGGTTTGACATTATCCAGATCAAACTTCTTTAGCAGGTCTTTTGTATACTTGGCTTGATTTATAAATGTCCCATTATCAGTTTGTTTGATTTGTAATCCGAGAAAGAATTTCAGCTCTTCCATCATGCTCATCTCAAACTCATTCTGCATACACTTAGAAAATTCTTGACACATAGATTCATCAGTAGATCCAAATATAATATCATTAATATAGATTTGAATTAAAAGAAGTTTGCCATTAAAAGACTTAATAAACAGTGTAGTATCAACCTTGCCTTTTGAAAAACCGTTGTCAAGTAGAAAAGGGCTTAAACGATCATACCAAGCACGAGGGGCTTGTTTTAAACCGTATGTCTTTCTTCAACTTGAAAACATGATCAGGGTTTTTGAAATTCGTGAAACCTGGAGGTTGTGCTACAAAAACTTCTTCTTTTATAAAACCATTTAAAAAGCACTCTTGACATCCATTTGAAAAAGTTTGAAATCATGAAAATATGCAAATGCACATAACATGCGAATGGATTCTAATCTCGCAACTGGGGTATAAGTCTCATCGTAGTCGATACCTTCTTCTTGATTGTATCCGTGAGCTACGAGTCGAGCCTTATTACGAGTCACTAAACCATTCTCATTTAGTTTATTTCGGAATACCCAACGGGTGCCAATGACCGGATGATCAATAGGCCTGGGAACAAGTTCCCAAACTTGATTCCGTTCAAATTGGTTTAATTCCTCTTGTATAGCATCTATCCAAAGCTATCACTATATGCTTCATCAATAGATTTGGGTTCTAGCTCTGAAATAAATGCAACACTAGAAACAATATCTCTACTGAATGTACGAGTACTTACTCCTTTGGTAATATCACCAATTACCAAATCTTTTGGATGATCAGCTGTAAATTTCAACCTTTTCGGTAAATTTTGAAGGTAGCTGGTTCCTGGATCTTCTCTAGGAGGTTCAGCTAGTGCAGAGCTTGGTTGAGGATCAGTTGATGTTGAGCTTGGTACAGTTGGATCTTCGTCATTGTCATCGATCGTCATCTGATTTAGTTCATTAAAGGTGACGTTGATTGACTCTTCGATGATCATGGTTCTTTTGTTGAAGACTCTGTATCCTTTGCTCTTGGCCGCTTAACCTAAAAATATACCTTCATCGGCCTTTTCATCAAATTTTCCCAAATTGTCTTTTGTATTAAGAATAAAACATTTGCAGCCAAATATTCTAAAGTATGAAACAGATAGAATTCTATCAAACCATAACTCAAATGGAGTCTTCTTCGATTTGGGTCGAATTAGAACTCTATTGAGTACAAAGCAAGCTGTATTGACAGCTTCAGCCCAGAAATATTTGGGTAGACTAAACTGATTTATCATCACTCTGGCCATTTTGGTTAGAGTTCTGTTCTTACGTTCCACAACTCCATTTTTTTGTGGAGTCCTAGGGCAGGAGAACTCGTGTACAAAACCGTGTGTGTCACAAAATTGCTCAAAATCAGCATTCTCGAATTTGCCTCCATGATCGCTTCTTATGCGAGTAATCATGTAACCTTTTTCATTCTGTACTTTCTTACAAAAGGCGACAAATTCGGATAATACATCATTCTTGCGTGTCAAGAAATATACCCACGTGTATCTAGGGAAATCATCTACAATTACGAAAGCATAAAGTTTACCTCCGAGGCTAGCAACTCTGCTAGGACCAAATAAGTCCATATGAAGCAATTATGGAGGTCTAGTAGTACATACTGCGTTTACTGACTTGAATATGGATCTGGTAGCTTTGTTCTTTTCACATTGGCTGTATACCGAGTCCTTCTTGAATGTAATGTCTGGTAAACCGCGTACTAGCTTCTTTGTGGATAATCTTGAGATCGTATCCATATTTGCGTGACCGAGTCTCATATGCCATAAATAACTCTCATCACTCTTGGCCATTAGGCATCTACCTGAAATATTAGTTTCTTCTAACAAATAAAAAACATATATATTGTCTTCCCTGATACCTTCAAAGATAGTACTACCAGTTGAGCTATCAACTATAGTACATTTGTCTTTGCCAAAGTTGATGCCATAACCATGATCAACTAGATGACTTATGCTGAGTAGGTTATGTTTCAACTCGGTAACCAGACAGACATCCTTAATCACAGGATAGGAAGACTTACCAATATCACCGATACCAATAATATACCCTTTCAAGTTATTACCGAAGGAGACATAGCCTTCCTTCTTTTTCTTCGACAGTGTTGCAAATAGGGTAGCGTCACCGGTCATATGCCGTGAGCAACCGCTGTCGAGGATCCATTTGCTTCTAGCATGTGAAGGGTGTTCCACCTACAAAATAGTTTGCAGATGAAACTTTTGGTACCCATTTCTTGTAGGGTTCTGTATTATTAGCTTTAGGTATCCATGCATAAACATTTAAATCAACAAGCTTTCTCATTCTACATGCAGATAAAATATGACCAATGAGGCCACAATAATGATATTGTGCATGTCGAGTATTGAAAGCCGAGTGGTGTGCATGGTTGGTAGGTTTCGGTTTTCTAGTATAAAAGAAAGCATATCTATAATCTTGTTTAGGCTTAACCTTTTGGGGTAAAGGTTTTATATGGTTAGGTCTGACAGTTTTGGCTTGGGAATGTTCCAATTTTTTCGGTAAGTGACACGTGTTAGGGAAGGAAGCAGCAGGCTCAGACTGTTTTCCTAACCTAATTTCCAATCTTTTGGAAGTGTCATACAACTTAGTATAATCAGAATTGAGTGATTCCATTCTGATTTGTGCACATCGAAGACTTTTCTTCTCTATAGAAAGTTCTTCCTTGAGTTGGTCAATAATTTTGTCTTTCTCTTCAGATGACTTGGTAGTCTCTTGTAATAAGAGCTTTGTTGAAGAAAGCTCACTAGACTCACTAACATTATTTCTAACCTCAGCTAGTAGATCGGTAAGTCTACCTATTTCACCTTTGTACTCTTTGAGTACCTTCTTAGCGGTCTGATACTTGCTACGTAGTTTTCTGTAATCAGTCATCAGGTCACTGAAGGCATCTCTTAATTGCTCAAAGGTGAAGTCATCATAAGTATCAACTACAGGTTCAATAGGTACCTGATCGGATGCCATAAAGTATACGTTTGCAGCGTCTTCTGATTGTTCGTCTTCTGAGTCGCTGGCTTCACTTTCATGCCATATGCTGGTATTGGCATATCTTCTAGATGTTGATTTCTTCAGGTTCCTTTTTTCATACCTGTTGCTCTTCTTGCTTGATGATGAGTTTGTGGGACAATCCTTTTTCATGTGTCCCTTCTTCTTGCAACCATAGCAAACAGCATCTTCTTGATACCAGTTGTTGCTGTTGTTCTCTTTGACTCTCTTCTCATGTCTCATGAATCTTTTGAACTTCCTTGCTAGGAGTGCTTGATCTTCAGCGTCAGATCCACTGCTGTCTGAGTCACCTTCAGCAACTTTTCTGTGCTGAGCCTTGAGAGCGATCGTCTTCTCCTTTGGTGCAGGCTCTTTAAAATCTTGTAGCTCCAGTTCATGAGTGAGTAGCTTACCCATGAGTACTTCGAGGGACATGGTTGTGAGGTCGTTCCCTTTAATGATTGCAGTGGCCTTCAGAATCCAGTTCTTGGTAAGTGCTCGTAGGAGTTTGCGAATCTTTTCATGGTTACTGTAATCTTTGCCTAAGGAGGACAAAGGATTTACAATATCCAGGAATCTCTCGAACATTTGTGTAACTGTTTCGTTGGGCTTCATCTTGAACGCCTCGTACTCTTGAGTAAGTCTGCTGACTTTAGATTCTTTGACTTGAGTCGTGCCTTCATGTGTGACTTCAAGTAGCTTCCACACTTCATTAGCCGTTGTGCAGATAGACACCCTGTTAAATTCAGTTCTGTCTAAAGCACAAAAGAGAGCATTAATGGCACGTGCGTCAAGACTGGCCCTTTCCTTTTCTTCCTCTGTATATCTGCTGTGGGGTTTTTCAACTAAAACTCCATCAACATTTATACGAGGTGGCTTTTGATAGCTATCAAGAACAATGGACCATAAATCAAAGTCAAGTGATTTAAAGAAGAAACTCATCCGTGTTTTCCAATAGTTATAGTTAGTACCATCAAACAGTGGGGGTCTGTTTGTGGCCGGGCCTTCACTTGTGAATTTCACAGTTGCCATGTGTTGTGCTGTGATCTATATAACAGTTAATTAAAATAAATAATTGTACTGTTACCTTTGCTTTACCTGTAACACCCGCTCTGATACCAATTGTAGGAACGAAATAGTAAAGCGTAATACTCTAGAGGGGGAGTGAATAGAGTTGGCAGCGGAATAATGCTAATTAAAAGGTTAGCAGCACAATCACAGAATATTAATCACAACTGAAATAAAGTAAAGACAGAGTTAAGAGAACAAACGCAAAGACAGCGATGTATACTGGTATCCCTCTGTTGAGGACTAATCCAGTCGGTAGAACTCTTGCTACCAGTTGAATCCACTATTGAAAAAACCGTAAGTTTTCTTACGAAGTCCTTGCAACTTCTACAACGCGAGCTTTGATACGAAGAACTCGTCCAACTTCAAATGTGAAGAGGTATTCTTCAATCTAATCTTCTGATTATAATTTCTCAGAAACTTCTAGACCGTACCGCACTGGCAAATCGACTAGAGGATTGTAATTGGCTTGGAATCTGAAATTGAAAGCTCTAGAAAACTCTTTGAAAGACTGAAAGCTTTAGATAGAGAGAAGATTGAAAGTGAATGAGTGAGTTGAAATGATCGAAATCCTTCTCTATTTATAGGACTTTCAAAGGCAGACTTCTGACAGAATTTGGGCAGAATTCGGGCAGAACTCTATGAGAAAATCTCGGTCAAATCCCCAACTGCAGGAGGACCAAGTTCCAAGGATTCAAAATCATAACGACCACTAACCGAACTCTGGCCGAACTCGGTCCGAGTTCTGTCAGGATTCAGTTAGTGTTTTGAAAAAGCTTTTTGGTGATTTTTGAAAACCTTTTTGTAAACCTTTTTGAGAGGCCATTTTAGAAACATTTTGAACATATTTGAGGGTAGCCTATTTGCCAGTACGACTCGGTGTACAACATATTCCTAGACTCAAATAAATAAAAAATACATTGCATAAGGAATTACAGACTCGAGTAGGCAAACAGATCTTCGGTCTTGAATTCAGTGGATAGCCATTCTTGATCATGTTCAAGAGTCCGAGATGTTCCGACTAGCTTTGTATATCCAGACAGAGTTTATTCAATTATTAAAATCAGGTTTGACCATATGACCAAATGGGCCAACAAATGTTGGGTTTACGAAGGAGAAAATAAACTCAGACCTGGGATTGATCTAGCTCGACAAATCTCATCAAATATATATACATATATCTATTTTTAAAACACATCTATATACACACACACAAATATATATATAAAATATATATATATATATATATTTTTTATTTTTTTTTAAAATATATATATATATATATATATATATATATATATTTTATATATATAAAATATATATTTGTGTGTGTGTATATAAAATATATATATATATATATATATATATATATATATATATATATATATATATATATATATATATATATATATATATATATATATATATATATATACATAGGCAATAGGGATATATATACATATATGATGGAAATAATTCAAAGTAAAATTAAGGACTAATTCCACAAGTCCAGAATGTTACTACCTTCATATATATATATATATATATATATATATATATATATATATATATGTATATATATATATATATATATATATATATATATATATATATATATGTATATATATATATATATATATATATATATATATATATATATATATATATATACATAGGCAATAGGGATATATATATACATATATGATGGAAATAATTCAAAGTAAAATTAAGGACTAATTCCACAAGTCCAGAATGTTACTACCTTCATATAAACTCAGAAATTTTGAATTAAACCTCAGCAATTTGAAATATCACAAAACAATTCATATATATATATAAATTGAAAACCCGAAATCCAACTAAATATCCAAAATGCAACATTCACAACTAGAATTCACGAAACTTGGCAAACATGAAGGTATCTATGTGTATGACCTGTTCGGGTACTCACGGGGTCGAACATGTGTCCGTATCGTGTCCACAGAATGCGTATCGGAAACCAGATACGCGTGTCGAATGAATCGGTGCGAGTTCGATTTCTCGCTCGATTTCGAATCGTTTCTCGTGAAACTTTGCGTACACCTACGCTAACACATCCCCAACCTACTGGCTGAGTTAGCGTGCGGCTAAGTGCCGTATCCGACGTGTACGAAGCCCGTGTCGACGCGCGGCCTATGTGCGTGTGCACAGAGCAGTGCACCACATCATGCACGCGGGTCGACGAGTCTAGGGACTCGTGTGTCCCACCATACTTTTCGTGGTTGTGTCCTAGGATAGGCTAGTTATAGGGCTATATATAGGACACATCGAATCGAGATTACGTGTCCACACGAGTCGGCACGAAGGCCGTGTCAGCGGCGGCTGTGCGCGCGTGTGTCTGCGTCGACCCGTACGGTCACGATTTATCCCTCGATTCAAATGAAGACGACACGAAACTTAGGGAACGTGTCCACAGACGTTTCCCCTACCCACACGCCAAGTGGCACGTGGCCTATGCATCACGCAATCAACGCACGACGGCAGGGCACTTGCACGGGCTGCACGTGCAGCATGTTCGTGTCCTATTTGGACACGGACACGAGCCCGATTCACATCGAAAACTATGGGTCAGGATCCTTATGTCTAGGGTTATCCAAATATATAAATAGATTAAAAAAATAATAGGTTTCAATCCATTGGGTAATTTCGTCGATCACCTATGTAGTAACTCCGATACGTGTCCGATACGCACATCGAACGGATACGAAATCGAACGAAACTGAACCTACAGGCCGAGGGTACCTAGATGCATGCTAACATGAAGAAAAATTAGAAGAAACATTGCTAAAACATGGTTTACCTATTAAGAGTCAGAATCTTAATGAAAGCGACTCCTCGAGCACTTCGACGACCGATTTCTACCAAGCAAATGCCTCCAACTCCTTGCTAGCAGTGCTCCAGCAAGTTTTCCTTCTCCCCACAGTCGCAACGCAATTCGTTTGGCACGAATCGGATGCCGAATGAGAAAGTTAGAGTTTTGAAGGAAAAGAGAAACTAGGGTTTTTATTTTGATCTAGTGGAGGCTATGAGTATTCTTCACAAAAGAGGGGGGCTGCTACTATGCTTGGCCAGCTATGCTGGGGGGGGTATTAGGGTTAGGTTAAGTCATGGGCCAAGCATTCCTAGGTTGCTACAAAAGCCTAATGTCAAAAAGCTTAAAAAGGTTTCTAAAAAGACTTAAAAATCACTAAATAATTCTAGAATATAGATAAAAAATCATAAATTAATTCTAATAAGTCAATAATAAACCTAATCACATTATTAGGCTTCTAAACAAGGTTGACTAAGGTTATACCATTTAGGTCCTATCAATGCACCAATCAAAATACACAACAATCAATTTAATTAGCATTTAAATAAATAAATAAATAATACACAAAGACTAAAATACCCTTAATTAGAAAAAGTATGTGACAAATCTACCCTCCTTAAAATAATTTCGTCCTTGAAATTAAAGACAAAACTGAATGTATGAGAAGGATAGAAAAATCATACCTCAAGATTGAAAAAGATAAGGGTATTGCTCGTGCATCTCATCCACCCTCTCCCAGGTAGACTCACCTGGAGAGGGATACCTCCAAGCTACGCGAACCAGGGGTATCGTCTGGTTCCTCAGCACCTTCTCCCGTTGATCACATTGATCCAGAATCTCCACAGGCTATTCTGAATAACTAAGAGTAGAGCCCACCTCGATCTCAGAATGATCGAGTACATGGCTGGGATCTGCCACATACCGTCTCAACTACGACATGTGAAATACATTGTAGACTCCCTCTAATACAGGGGGCAACTCCAGTCTGCATGACATGTCACCGACTCTTCCGCTGATAACGAAAGGTCCAATGAAACACGGACTAAGCTTTCCACCTCCACCAAAGCGAATAGTACCACGCGTCGGAGAGATCCTTAAGAACACCAGATCTCCAACCTAGCACAAACATGGTCTCAACTTAACTATATAAATCACATGATCAAACAAAAATCACAAAACAAACAAAATTCTAATCCTAAGCTAAGCTATACCTCAAACTATAAGGGCCTTCGGTGGCTATTGGTCCAATGCCGCTGTCTATCCTGTGCTACGCGAAGTCGATCTCCGATGAGCTTCACCTTCTCGACTGCGTCAATAACCATCTCAGGTCCCAATAAAGCTCATTCTCCAACGTCATCCCAAGACAAGGGTGTACGACATCTACGCCCGTACAGTGCCTCGAATGGTGACATCCCAATGCTGGCCTGGAAACTATTATTGTATGCAAACTCCACTAAGTGCAGGTGATCCTTCCAGGATCCTTCAAAATCCAGAACACAAGTCTGCAGCATGTCCTCGAGTATCTGAATAGTCCTATCTGACTGTCCGTCCGTCTGAGGGTGGTATGCAGTACTGAATTTGAGCTGAGTGCCCAAACTAGTCTAAAGAATCTGTCAGAAATAGGAAGTAAAGCGACTATCCCGATCCGAGACAATGCTCATCGGAACTCCGTGTATCCTGATGATTTGTCCCATATACATCTCTGCTAGCTTCTCAGTAAATGTACCAACCTTAAATGGCAAAAAGTGGGCTGATTTGGTCAACCTGTCTATGATGACCCAAATCACGTCTTTCCCTCCTGGTGTGCGTGGCAATCCCAAAACAAAGTCCATCATGATGTGCTCTCACTTCCACTCCGGAATAGGCAATGGCTGTAACAGTCCTCCTAGTCTTCGCCTCTCTGTCATAACCTGCTGATAGACTAAACATCTGGCTACGAAGCATGCTACCTCCTGCTTCATCCCATACCACCATACATGCTCCTTCAAATCCCTATGCATCTTGTTGGCACCTCGATGTATAGAGTACTGAGAACGATGGGCCTCCTGTATAACCTGCTCCCGAAGCTCTCCGCTAGGCACACACAGTCTGGAACAGTGCCTCAATGCACCATCCTCTGTAATGACAAACTCATTATCTACCAATCCTGTTCGAACCTGATCTCGGATACACCACAGAGTAACATCGTCGAACTGAGCTGACTTGATCCTCTCCATCAAGTCCGACTGAATCTGAAGGCCCTAAATCTGTATCTGAACTCTTGGCACAATCACTTTGATCCCCACGCTCTCCAAATCTGCTAATAAGTGATGATCCATTATCAAACACATAGCTACCGGATACCTACTCAAGGCATCGACAACCATGTTGGCCTTTCCTAGATGATACTGTAATAAAATATCGAAGTCCTTCATCAACTCGAACCATCTACGCTACCTCATGTTGAGCTCTTTCTGTGTAAACACATACTTCAAGCTCTTGTGGTCTGTGAAGATCTTTACACGCTCTCCGTATAGATAGTACTTCTATTACTTAAGAGCAAAGATAACTGCCGCCAACTCCAAATCATGGGTAGGATAGTTCTTCTCATGCGAACGTAATTGCCTGGATGCATAGGCAACCACCTTCCCATGCTGCTGTATGATACAACCCAAACCCTTTCCTGAGGCGTCACTGTAGATAGTGAACCCGCCTGATCCTGATGGCAATGTCAAAATCGGGGCTGTCGTCAGTCGCTTCTTCAACTCATTAAAAGCAACCTAACACTCCTCTGACTAGAGAAAATCTGTGTCCTTTCGGGTCAGCCTAGTCAATGGCTCTGCCATCCGGGAGAAATTATGAACAAACCTTATGTAGTAGCCTACCAATCCCAGAAAGCTTCTGATCTCCACAACTGAACTCGATGCTGTCCATGCCTCAACTACTCTGATCTTCTTCGGGTCGACTGAGATCCCATCTTCTGTCACAACATGACCTAGGAAATCAACTCAATCCAGGAAGAACTCACACTTCGAGAGCTTTCCGTAAAGCTGTTCCTTTCTCAGAGTCTCCAGAACCACTTTCAAATGCTCCTCATGCTTCCCTGGGGTCTTCTAATACACAAAATGTTGTCGATGAACACCACCACGAACTTGTCTAAGTATTGGTGGAACGCCTTGTTCATTAAGTTCATGAACACCGCTGGGGCGTTAGTTAACTCAAACGATATAACCATAAAATCAAATTGGCCATACCGTGTCATGAATGCTGTATTCGGAATATCCTCCTTCTTCACCTTCACTTGATGGTAACCTGACCTAAGATCAATTTTGGAGATTACCTTTCCTCCGCTCAACTAATCGAACAGATTCTTGATCCTCGACAGCAGGTACCTATTCTTGATTGTGAAGTTATTGAGTGCCTTGTAGTCGATACACATCCGTACCGACCCATCCTTCTTCGGTACAAAGAGTACAGGTGCACCCTATGGTAAAGAACTTGATTGGATGAAACCTTTGTCCTGCAACTCATCCACCTGCTTCTTCAACTCCACAAGTTCGCTGTTGTTCACACTATAGACATGCTAAGATATCGGCTCTGTATCGGGCGCCAAGTCTATAGAGAACTCCACATCTCTGTCCGGAGGTAACCCTGGCAACTCCTCCAAAAAAATACATCCATAAACTGAGCTATCAATGGATGTGGCATGCTCTGCTCCTCTGCTGAAACTCTGCAGAAAACTCTGCTGCTCTGCACCGTCTCCCGACTGGTGAACTCGAACTTTGGCTCTCCAATGCCACAAGTGCTGTGTCGGAAAAGAACTTCTCCTTGAAAAGCTTCTTGAAAGCCTCCCAAGTCTGCCCCTCTGTACCTACCCTGGGGTCGGTCTGGTACCAAGTGCGGGCAAGGTCTTCCATCTGACTGCCTACTGCTTCTATCTGAAGCCTAGCTGGTATCTTCGCGAGAAGAAAGATCTCCTTTATATGCTCGATCCAGTCGTCGGCATATAGGATACCCTCGGTACCCTTGAAGTCTCGCGGCCGTATCTTTTGGAAGTCCTGAATGCCTGGAGTCCTCGGCTGGTACAGCTGTATCTGCCCATCCTGTGGTTGGGCAGCCACCTTCTCTACTGCCACCATGGCAAGATGATGGGCATTGTCAATGCCCTGCCTCATATCCTCCGCCTGGCGCCGCTGAGTCTCCATCATATGCTACATGAAAGCAAAGAACTGCGCCATACCAACTGTCCCCTGAGGCAGTAGTAATAGCATCCCCTGAACTCCTGGGGTAGTCCTCGGAACAGGTGGAGGAGCACCCCCAAAAGTTGTAGACGGACCCACCTGAGCTGGAATAAGAGGTACTATGGTCCCAGGGTCCGGCTGAGTCGGGCGAGAAGTGGCAGACCTCTCAGCGGTATCCTTCTGTGATCGTGTCTCTTCCATCAAGAAGCAGATCAAACAAAGAATCAATTACTGAGAAAGAAGCGATATAATCAAAGGAGGACAATTTGTTTCAAAAGAAGGCAATTATCAGAAAGAATTAGATAAGAGTTTTCCTAATGTAATTGAGTACCTTAACTGATATCCTATATTCTACTGCAGGTTGTAGTGATACACTAGTTCGAGTACCACTACTAAATCGTACTAGTTACGACTAAGAGGACCTGCATGGGCCACCACTAAAAACGTGTCATGACCCACTGTAATGCCTCCTAAATTTTAGGGTTTATTTTAAATTTTATAAATGAACTATTTTCGATAAATATTTTTATTATTTAATTATTTTGATCATTAATGTTCCTTTCCGTGACTTTGACTTCTGGAGCATCAGAGATGCCAATCTCTGTAAACTTCTTTGTGGGTATTGTAGTAGACAAGATTATCTTTATTTTGATATATCATGTCCTACGTAAACTCGTTCCCTCGTGCTCTTTTTGTATCGCTACAACTTTGGGTCAATTTAGACCATTTGATCGATTAAATAATTATTAATTAATTTTCCACTTTTATCTTTTATCATCGTTTGCTACGTTACCGTAACTTTTAATTTAGGAGCACAAGACCAGTCGTTTTCTCCAAACCAAGCTCTCATGAATGATCTACTTGAGACACTCTACACCCATGACCTTCGTGTCCCACTCAGACACTCCATTTTGTACTTTATTTGCTTCGCACAACTTTTGGATCAATTTAGACCAATTAATTATATACCGTAAAACCTGATTTAACTTCCAATTTAATTTCGGGACCCGACATCGATCCAACCTAGTCGATCCAAAGTATGGACATGGCCCACATGAAGCCTACTACCCACATGATACTTGTGTCCATTTATTTGAGTCCCCACATATTACTTATTTACTTGTGATCATAAATACCTATTTAAATTCAATTATTGTACCATGTCCGATTTTGACTCGACCCGGCTCGACCGAACCCAAACCCAAGCCCCATCTTATCCCCTTATGAACACCCCACACAATTCCTCTTTTTTTCCTATTTTTAAAATATCTCTCTCTTTTATTTAATAAATATCTTTCTCTTTCTTTCTACTATATATATAATATATATTATATATATTCAAATATATCTAACTCTCTCTCCTTACTAATACCTACACACACACCTCACCCCCTCTCTCCACCCGCACATACCCCCCTCTCTCTAACCGACTTCTCTCTCTCTCCTTCTATAATATCTTCCTCTCTCTCTACTACACAACACTCACACACAACTCTCTCTCTCTCTTTCTATATATAATATTTATACACACACATACACAATTATCTCTCTCATCACTTACACAACCCCCCCTTCAGCCGACAGCAGCACCTCCTCCTTCTCTTTTTATCCTTCCTCCTCCACTCCATCACTCTCACCATCACCACCATTAACATCACCATTATCACCTTCACTATCATCATTCTCAACATCAACCACCACCATCACCATTGTCATCACCACCACCATCTCCATAACCGCCCCCACCACTTCGCCTCCGAGCACCACCACCGCGGCCACCCCCGTCGGAGACCATCGTCGCCATCGTGCGCTCACGCAGCAGCGCGCGTGCGCCATGCAGCAGCAGCAGCTACAATAACAACAACAGCAGCAGCTGTAATAACAGCAGCAGCGGCCGCGCCACCATGCGCCGCACGCCGCCGTGCGGTCAACCACCACCACCACGGTAACCTTTCCCATCCAACGAACCCTAGGAGACCTCCGTGAGGTGCTCGTCGTCCTTCCTGACGAGCCACGTACACAATTCATGCATTTTGAATGGAATCTCCGGCGTGACGCACGCAGGGATCCAAGTCAAAATCTCGTTTTAGGACAGAGACTTCGTGCATGTTTTTCGAGAGATCCGACCGTTGGATCGGCGAACTCTTTGCTCCGCTACAATCTCGATATATAGCCCTTCACTCCCTCTCAAATTTTGTCCGTTAATTTTGTCGTTTGATGCATCAAAACTGGCCACCAAGTTGACACTTTAAATTGTACTATTTTTGGACAGTTTTGTGGAGCCAACTTCGTCAGCTCGTAACTCCGCCGTCGCAGCTCCGTTTGGCATGCCACCAGTTCCTGTGCGTAGCTGGTATAACCCTCTTCCTGCCCCTTATGTTTTGTTTCGTTGCGAGCACGTTTGGTTGGTCGAATTCGACACCAAAATTGGCCGTCCAAATTTTTAAATTTGTACTTGTTAAATTACATTTTTAACCCGGGACATAGGATTCAATTTCTGATCACCACCAGTAGACTCGTGGCGTCGTTCTGACACGTTTTCATATAAAGTTTGTTAGATTTAGAGGACGTGGGCCCTGGTACCTATTTTGGTGCAAAGCAGGTCCCACAGTCCGAGTCAACGGGTCACTTTGAGATCGGCTCATCGAAATCCAATTTCGGATATACCGTTGAGTTTGTATCATCATGCTGGACTCGTTGACATATAATTTGCTGAGTTTTGAAGATATTTGCTCTGGCACGTATTTCGTGCAAACCGGATTCTAAATGTCCGTGTCAACGTGTCATTTTGAGATCGGCTCATCGGAATCCAATTCCGGATATATCGTTGGGTTCGTATCATCATTCTGGATTCTTGGACATATAATTTGCTAAGTTTTATAGACTTCTATCCTGAAAGTTTTTTGGTGCAAACTGTGTCCAACGACGGACATCATTTTAACCCAAAATTACCATTTTGCTCCTGTATCCAAATTGGACTTATGGGTAGACTATCCTAGCTAATTTGACCATTCTGGACACGTTGGTGATATTTGTTTTGTCATCCGATGACATCTGTAGATTTTGCTTATGTGCCATCCTTAATTTGTATTTAATTATTATTATTAGTATTTATATTTACATGTTTGGATTTGTAAAACTCTAAAATGATCTTTGTGTTTCTAAGAACCCTAAGTGTTGGTTTAGATATAGTGTCACCCCACATTAGCCTTTTTATGCTAGGTCACCACTTAGCTAGTATCCAGTTAGGAGTTGTGTCACACCACTAGTATAATCTTAATCATAACTTAGAGCTGAGTTTGTATATCATTATTGATAGGATACTAGACATCTGTATTTGTATCTTCATATTCTTATTCTTGCTTTGCTCGAGGCAAGTACCCCTACAAGCTTATTTACTGCTTATAACAATAAATTATGATTAAATCATGTTAAAATACTGCTTTCTGGATATCTGCAAGTCATATCTCTTCATGTTTCATATGCCTTATACTGCTCTGAGTATCCACCATATTTTATACTGCTCTCAGTACCTACCATACTTATACTGCTTCCAGTATCTTTCACATGTTTCGTACTGTTTTCGTATCACTCATATCTATTATCTTTCACATGTTTTGTACTGTTCTCGTATCACTCACATGTTATAAAAGGGTTAAAGGAAAACTGTTAGTCGAGTACGTGATCATGCCCCCTTCTCCGTATGTATTTACAGCGCATTGTAACATTCTATATATAACTTTGCCGTAGGTCTGATCCCGTGTTTGTGTATGGATATACACTGATGCCGTTAGTGCACGTATGTACATTCCAAAAAAAATTGATATGTACCACTATACATCCTATTTACCTATTGACCGATCACGTACATGCTACAGTTTTAAACTTTAAAACGAATATATATTGCCATGATGAAATGTATCTAAAATTGGATAAATCAAGATATGCCATGATTACGTTATTTCATCTCTTTCCATCACATGATCAGTATTATATGTTTGTAGTACAAGTACTTGCTCCCGTCCTGACAGGATAACGTTGCAGGTTCACTTTTCGAGGAGGAAATGCTATGTGATACAAATTATGGTACTGCATTTGAGGACCTGGCCTTAGCTCCAGAAGAGGCCCCAGCGGGGAACCTTGCTTAGATATATTTCATATATTTTAAGACTTAGACTTTAGTTTGAACTTATATTTGATTACTGGACTTTGTCTCCAGTTAGATACTTTGGAAGTGTATTATTAAGTCTGTACTTATTTTACTTTCGCTTATAGATGATGTGTTGTGATGAACCTATTAAATGTGATATTAGAACTGTTAGAATCTTAGATCTTTTATTGTCTATTCTTAGAACCGCTTACTTTAACCAAGCGTAGGCTGGACATGGCTCGGCCCGGCCCAACAATTTGGGTAACGGGTCATGACACCCACACCTAGTTTAAGGACACAAAAAGTGGGTACGTCCAGCCTACGTCGTAGTATCGGCGGTAGAACGCTATATGAATAATAAGTCATCTCAATCACAACTAAGATGGAAGAGAAGATAAGATAATCTCAACAGAGAGTCATAATATGAATAATAAGTCTTGGTGTAAACCATACCATAAATAGTATCTCAATTCAACCACAATGTCTTAATGACTAGATAATGATATAAGTCTAATCTAAACTCATGGCAAGTCCTCAGCAACTACTGGATCCTGCTGAGGGTCCAGGTCACCTGTGTCAACTAAGCCTGCTCCATAACAAGTGTCGCAGCAATCCTTATCATCTGTAATATTTCAACGGGTCCAGTTAGGACAGGAACGAATACGTATCTCTCACACAGATCATAACATGAAAGAAAATATAAAACAAGCTATAGAATAATATACATGAACTGCTGATAAAGAAATAAGACTCTAAAAGAGAACATGATACATAAAAATAGCTAAATATGATATAATAAGAGAAATGAACTAACTCGTGGTGTAGAGCACAATCTGCTTATGTAAACTGGCTTAGGTTATACATAACTTAAATCTAGTTTGGGGTTGTACGTGAAAAGGGTGTAGATCACATAACCAAATAAATACCAATTAGTACACAAGGATCTGTCCAGGTTATGTTATTGCACATGAAAGTAGTGCGTCACATGGATAGCTAGTCCACATAAACACTGGGTAATACATGAGGGCTCACATGATCATGAGTGTACATGAATGTCACATGAGTATACATGAATAAATACGAATACAAATAGTAGGCGATGCACATGATAAAGTACATGAGCACAATTTACCCGATATATTTGAGGTGATAACATCGCATGAAAAGATCCATATAGTACTAATCCGTGATAACATCGTGACAACAACAAGTAAACTAGTCTATAACAAGTAAATATGTCCAAGCAAGAATGAAACGGTCAGAGAATGTACTCGCCCGACAATCGAAGCTGCTGATGAGGAAGTGCAACTGAACTGGAGTGATGTAATCCTATTTAGAACAACCACAAGTCACAACAAGGTCCAAAATATCATAAGGAACGCCTACAATGCAATTATACATGATTCTAGGTCTTTCTAGGTCAAAGTCAACCGTCGGTCAACTCTGGTCAAACCTGGTCAACTCTGGTAAAATCTGGCCAGTTGAAGGTCAACTAGTCCGTTTACTAATTTTTAGGTCAAGCACAAGTTTTCAAGTCATTCTAAATTCGTTTGAGTCGATTTGGATCAAGTTTGACTCAAAGTTGACTTTTGTCAACTTGGTCAACTTGTCGGTCGACTCGGCCATTCTAGGCTCTTTGGGTCAATCCTAATCTGACTCAATACACCCTAGGTCACATTCACAAGCAAATAATTACATATATATATATATTTTATATATATATATATATATACATATATATATATATATATATATATATATATATATATATATATATATATATATATATATATATATATATATATATAATGACTTGAAAAGAGCTAGTGCTAGGGTGTACAATTCTGAGATTAAATGGTTATATATACCACCATATGAATATCTCATATACAATTCTCAGCAATTTGAATTATCAGAAAAATAATTCAAATATATATAAATTGAAAACCCGAAATCCAACTCAATACCCAAAATGCAATATACGCAAATAGAATTCACGAAACTTGGCAAAAACGAAGGTATCTATGTGTGTGACGTGTTCGCCACGGGGTCAAACATCTGTCTGTATCGTTGCGTGTCAGAAACCCGATACGCGTGTCGAATGAATCGGTGCGAGTTCGATTTCTCGCTCGATTCCAAACCGTTTCTCGTGAAACTTCGCATACACCTAGGCTAACACATCCCCGACCTACTGGCCGAGTTAACGTGCAGACAAGTTCCGTGTCCGACGTGCACGAAGCCCGTGTCCATGCGCGGCCTGTGCGCGTGTGCACAGAATAGTGCACCACGTCGTGCACGCGGGTCGGCGAGTCTAGGGACTCGTGTGTCTCACCACAGGTGTCGTGGTTGTGTCCTAGGATAGGCTAGGTATAGAGCTACATGTAGGACACATCGGATCGAGTCCACGTGTCCACGTGAGTCGATACGAAGGCCGTGTCAGTAGCGGCTGTGCGCGTGTGCGCCTTCGTCGACCCATGCGGTCGCGATTTATCCTTCGATTCGAATCAAGATGACAAAAAACTGGGAAAACGTGTCCACAGACGTTGCCCCCACCCATACGCCAAGTGGCACGTGGCCTGTGCATCGCACAATCAACGTACGACGGCAGGGCTTCGCACGGGCTGCACGTGAAGCATGTTCGTGTCCGGTTTGGACACGGACACGAGCCCGATTCATGTCAAAAACTAAGGGGTCGAGATCCTTATGTCTAGGGCTATCCAAATATATAAATAGATTAAAAAAATAATGGATTTCAATCCATTGGGTAATTTCGTCGATCACCTATGTAGTAACTCCGATACGTGTCCGATACGCACATCGAACGAATACGAAATCGAACAAAACTGAACCTACTGGTCAAGGGTAGCTAGATGCATGCTAACATGAAGAAAAATCAGAAGAAACATTGCTAAAATATGGTTTACCTATTGAGAGTCAGAATCTCAAGAAAAGCGACTCCTCGAGCACTCCGACGATCGATTTCTCCCGAGCAAATGCCTCCATCTCCTTGCTAGTAGTGCTCTAGCAAGTTATCTTCCTCCCTACGGTCGCAACACAATTCGTTTGGCACGAATCGGATGCCGAATGAGAAAGTTAGAGTTTTGAAGGGAAAGGAAAACTAGGGTTTTTCTTTTGATCTAATCGAGGCTATGAGTATTCTTCACAAGAGAGGAGGGCTACTACTATGCTTGGCCAGCTATGCTTAGGGGGGGTATTAGGGTTAGGTTAAGTCATGGGCCAAGCATTCCTAGGTTGCTACAAAAGCCTAACGTCCAAAAGCTTAAAAAGCTTTCTAAAAAGACTTAAAAATCACTAAATAATTCTAGAAAATAGATAAAAATTATAAATTAATTCTAATAAGTCAATAATAAACCTAATCACATTATTAGGTTCTAAACAAAGTTGACTAAGGTTATACCATTTAGGTCCTATCAATGCACCAATCAAAATACACAACAATCAATTTAATTAACGTTTAAATAAATAAATAAAAATGCACAAAGACTAAAATACCCTTAATTAGAAAAAGTATGTGACAAATCTACCCTTCTTAAAATAATTTCGTCCTCGAAATTAAAGACAAAATTGAATGTATGAGAAGGATAGAAAAATTATACCTCAAGACTGAAAAAGATAGGGTATTGCTCGTGCATCTCATCCACCCTCTCCTAGGTAGACTCACCTCGAGAGTGATGCCTCCAAGCTATGGGAACCAGGGTTATCGTCTGGTTTCTCAGCACCTTCTTTCGTCGATCCCGTTGATCCAGAATCTCCACAGGCTATTCTGAATAACTAAGAGTAGAGCCCACCTCGATCTCGGAATGATCCAGTACATGGCTGAGATCTGCCACATACCGTCTCAACTGCGACATATGAAATACATTGTGGACTCCCTCTAATGCAGGGGGCAACTCCAGTCTGTATGACACGTCATCGACTCTTCCACTGATAACGAATGGTCCGATGAAACGCGGACTAAGCTTTCCACCTCCACCAAAGTGAATAGTACTACGCGTCAGAGATATCCTTAAGAACAACAGATCTCCAACCTAGCACAAACATGGTCTCAACTTAACTATATAAATCACATGATTAAACAAAAATCATAAAACAAACACAATTCTAATCCTAAGCTAAGCTGTACCTCAAACTGCAAGGGCCTTCAGTGGCTATCAGCCCAATGCCGCTATCTGTCCTGTGCTACGCGATGTCGATTTCTGATGAGCTTCACATTCTCGACTGCATCAATAACTATCTCAGTTGCCAATAAATCTCGCCCTCCAATGTCGCCCCAAGACAAGGGTATACGACATCTACGCCCGTACAGTACCTCGAATGGTGATATCCCAATACTGGCCTGGAAATTGTTGTTATATGCAAACTCCACTGAGTACAGGTGATCCTTCCGGTATCCTCCAAAATCCAGAACACAAGTCTGCAGTATTTCCTCGAGTGTCTGAATAGTCCTATCGGACTGTCCATCCGTCTGAGGGTGGTATGTAGTACTGAATTGGAGCTGAGTGCCCAAAGTAGTCTGAAAAATCTGCCAGAAATAGGAAGTAAAGCGACTATCCCAATCTGAGATAATGCTCACCGGGACTCCGAGTATCCTGACGATCAGTCGCATATATATCTCTGCTAGCATCTCAGTAGTCGTACCTGCCTTAAATGGCAAAAAGTGGGCTAATTTAGTCAATCTGTCTACGATGACCCAAATCGTGTCTTTTTCTCCTAGTGTACGTGGCAATCCCGAAACAAAGTCCATCGTGATGTGCTCCCACTTCCACTCCGAAATAGGCAATGGCTGTAACAGTCCTCCTGGTCTCTGCCTCTCTGCTTAACCTGCTGACAGACTAAACATCTGGCTACGAAGCGTGCTACCTCCTGCTTCATTCCACACTACCATATATGCTCCTTCAAATCCCTATACATCTTGTTAGCACCTGGATGCATAGAGTACTGAGAACGATGGGCCTCCTACATAACCTACTCCTGAAGCTCTCCGCTAGGCATACACAGTCTGGAACCGTGCCTCAATGTGCCATCCTCTGCAATGACAAACTCATCATCCACCAATCCTGCTCGAACCTGCTCTCGGATACACCATAGAGTAATATCGTCAAACTGAGCTGACTTGATCCCCTCTATCAAGTTCGACTAAATCTGAAGGCCCCACATCTGCATCTGAACTCTTGGCACAATCACCTCGATCCCCAGGCTCTCCAAATCTGCTAACAAGTGACGATCTATCGTCAAACACATAGCTACCGGATACCTACTCAAGGCATCGGCAACCACGTTGGCCTTTCCTAGATGATACTACAATAAAATGTTGAAGCCCTTCAACAACTCCAACCATCTACGCTGCCTCATATTGAGCTCTTTCTGTGTAAACACATACTTCAAGCTCTTGTGGTCTGTGAAGATCTCCACACGCTCTCCGTATAGATAGTGTTAGGGTTATATACTAAAAGCATCACTTTTTTAGTAACCTTATTTCCTTAAATTTTGAATAAGAATCATATGGGCAAATGTTTGCATATTGTATTTGTTGCAAGTGTTGATGTAAATGTCTGATATTTTATATTGTAGATAATATGGTGTGTGGTGTCACACAAAAGATCATATTATCAGTTCCCTATGGAGTATATAAATAGTTCACAACCTAGATGGACTTGGACAATCTATTGGAAAGGTTATAGTGTAATCTGGTATTAGTCTATCTTGATTATAGGTTTACACTAGTACACTTTGTGTGTATTGAACAGGACCACTTGAGGTTGTTCTCTTTGTACTGACTACATAAGAGAATAAATACCTCTGTTATTATGGATGCTTGTGCTCTTAACCCAGATATAATAACGGACATGTATATACAGTGTGTATTATTTTGACTCATAAAAGAGTGAGATTCATTATGGATCAACAACCTCTATGAATTGGGTAATAACATTGTATGTATGATGGGCTGTTGATTATAAATAGAATCCATGTCGCGATACATTGGGTTGATGATGTCCCCTTAAGAAGCTCATAAGAATTGTCATGTAAACCCTGCAGGTAGATTATATCCGACATGATAAATAAAGTTGAACAGCACTACTTAAGGATAAAAGATATCGAATCAATATAGTTGTCAGTAACTTAATTTGATCGACGGATATACGATATCTTAACATGGGGAGCCAAACGAGCATATAATAAAAGGAGCCCACAAACATAATTTGGGATTAGGGAGGTAGTACAACAATAGCTCATTAGTGGACCAAGCTATTGTTAATGGGCCTGGATTGTGTGTTCGGGCTGAACACGGGATATCCAGATCCATTAGGAGGCCTAACCCTAATTTCTCCTCATGGTCCCTGCCGTAGCCTATATATATCCTCTATTCTCTAGCCGCCATATTACCGATCAGAAATCTAAAACTTTCTCTAATTTTATAATTCACGTAAGGAGAGAAAGAGAGGGCTGCCAAGGAGAAGAAAAGGTTGGGAGATCGTCGCCCACACGACGTCCAACTCGAGGAAGGAATACGTGCAGAAGATCTTGGGGTCGTCCGCTCGAGATTGCCAGAAATTACTTGTCTCCTTTTCGCCGCAGGTATAATTCGTGAACCCTAGTTTCCGCCTATGAAGGGTTAGAATACGTATTAGATCTGTTTAACTTTCTATCGACCAATACGCACACCAAAGAAAGGGTCCTGGGAATCCCCAGTTCCATCAGATAGTGCTTTTACCACTTAAGAGCAAAGATAACTACCGCCAACTCCAAATCATGGGTAGGGTAGTTCTTCTCATGCAAACGTAATTGCCTGGATGCATAGGCAACTACCATCCCATGATGCTGCATGATACAACCCAAACCCTTTCCTGAGGCGTCACTGTAGATAGTGAACCCGCCTGATCCTGATGGCAATGTCAAAATCGGGGCTGTCGTTAGTCGCTTCTTCAACTCATTAAAAGCAACATGACACTCCTCTGACCAGATAAACTCTACGTCCTTCCGTGTCAGCCTAGTCAATGGCTCTGCCATCCGGGATAAATTCTGAACAAACCTCCTGTAGTAGCCTGCCAATCCCAGAAAGCTTATGATCTCCGTAACGGAACTCGATGTTGTCCATGCCTCAATTACTCTGATCTTCTTCGGGTTGACTGAGATCCTCTCTCCGGTCACAATATGACCTAGGAAATCAACTTAATCCAGGAAGAACTCGTACTTCGAGAGCTTTTCGTAAAGCTGTTCCTTTCTCAGATCTCCAGAACCACTCTCAAATGCTCCTCATGCTCCTCTAGGGTCTTCGAATACACAAAGATGTCGTCAATGAACACCACCACGAACTTGTCCAAGTATTGGTGGAACGCCTTGTTCATCAAGTTCATTAATACCGCTGGGGCGTTAGTTAACCCAAACGGCATCACCACAAACTCAAACTGGTCATACCGTGTCATGAATGCTGTGTTTGAAATATCCTCCTTCTTCATCTTCACTTGATGGTAACCTGACCTCAGATAAATTTTGGAGAATACCTTTGCTCCGCTCAACTGATCGAACAGATTCTTGATCCTCGACAGCGGGTACTTGTTCTTGATTGTGAAGTTGTTGAGTGCCCTGC